>OZ012699.1:14466777-14696777 GCA_963942565.1 Maea johnstoni | reverse complement strand
TATTTATTGTTAATATTATTATTATTATATATTTATTATCATTATTATTATTGTCTATATAGTATTCCTCAGGTTGGCAGACCATTGGTAGGGGTAAACGTAGAACGTTGCCCCTGCTGGCGCCTACTGCTGCCGAGGGTGGCTTGCCTGTGACTTGCAGATGGCTCTAAGTTTTTCATTTTTTGATTTGGGCCATTTTAAGGTTAGTGGCGCCATCTACTTGCAGAAATATGCATCTTTGTAATGTCTGCAGAAACATTTTCTATTGTCAAAATATACAACTGTGATGTGTGTTTCTGGGAAAGTATGTCTCCATGTGTCCTGATCCAAACATGCACAAAAGTTGATTAAAGTGTGCATGAAAGGATATACAAGTTTTACAAACAATATTCCCCTGCTGCGAAACAAGGGATTATTTACAATGACAAAACATTACTACTGACAGAATTTGACAGATCTACTGGGTTAGTGAATTCAATCTAACCCCTAATCAAATTCCTCATTGAACTTTTATATTTTTGTTCATACATTGTTCTTTAGCCTTGCCCTATCCCCAGGGGCAAGAAATAACCCTTTCCTTGTTTTTTAAGACAGATCTGAACACTTCATATTCATCCCCATTCTAGTGCCAACATCTATAATGGTGAAATAACCAACAAATTGGTGAAAGTTGGGGTGTTTTCCATGTAAAAAAAGTCATTGTTTTTTTCCAAAATAAGGGTATTTTTGGGCCCAAAATCAGTGCCTTAGGGGTATTTTTAGAAAATCATAATGAGCGTATGCCAACCCCCCTGTTTCTAAGTGACCGACCACCCCTGGGAGAGATGCCCTTTTCATCTGGTATAATTGGGAGAAGTGAAAATGAGTTATATTTATAGCATTGTGGCATAGCAACCCCTGTTCATTAATGACTAAAATGCGGGTTGTCAATTAACCAGGATTTATTCAGGTTTCAGCCCGGATGCATCCGGGTTGGAATTATGCCCTCCACGTCAGACTTTCAAAGGCAGACAGTTATTTAGTGATGCAATCATGCTGATGTTTTTAAAAAGTGTACTTAGTCAAATGAAATCCAAAAAAACAAAGATCGCCTGCCAAATTCTATTTAACAGAGGATATTGGTTTTGGTTTTTCGGATTTCGCCCTTTTCACCCAGTTTGCTTGGCTTAGTTGGCTTAGCCCATTTGGCACGATGACCACGCTGGCTTGACCTGCTTGCTTGCTTGACCAGGTTAACCCATTTTGTTGGGCCCTGGTTGGCGGATTTGGCCAACAAAAGTTGAAATGAAAAGCATAAAAACGCATTTTTCCTCTTTTCTTATTGAATTGAAAAAGCGAGAAAACATTTTTTTGTTTTTCTTTTATGAACTGCAATGAGAACGATTTGAATTCGAATTTTCTATAATAGAGAATAAAAATAAAACACCATCAAACTACCTTATAAGCCCTCAAAACATTCAAACCCTTACTGAATCATTGGCATCGCCCAGGGTTGAATGAGTGATCATGAGGTTGGCTGGCTAGGGTAGGTTGATAAACCATCTTCTGATGAAAATAATACATACTTACCCTCATGCTGTACATAAAACATTTATATAATGGCAATGATCAAATTCAAGAAATAAACACCCCTGTGTGTGTGTCTGTGTGAAAACATCATATTGACTTTATTTCCAGAATTCATTTCAATATCCATTTCAATAAATCATGTTTAAGACATTTACCAATGGAACACATACATTTAGTAAAATAAGCTTTAACTAATGCTGGATGGCAAAGGTTTAAATATATGCTTAGGTGCTCTTGCTTTGAATGGGTTGATAGAATAACCCTTAATTAATTATGGGTTACAAAGGGTTAAATGAATAACATCAATGTGCTCTGGTCATGAATGGTTTAACTTAACAACCTTTAATATATTTCTGTCGGGTAAATGAATGGTCATCAGATCCTCTGGCAATAAACAGGTAAATTGAATTACACCTAACATATCCTAGGTTGCAAGAAGTTATAGGGATTAAGATCGATTCATGCTGCTATGTTGGAAATCTCAAGGCCAAGGGGGTCTGATGCATCTCAAAGCCGAGGGCCGCAGGTGGGCCACATGTTCCAACACAGCTGCCTGGCGAGGTCTTAATGGCTATCGTATTATGAAAAAATATATATTTTGCTGTTTAATTTTTGGGAAAAGTGCCTTTCACTTCTTGTAACAAGGACTCCTTAAAAAGTTGTTTACATACGGTTGTCATGACAATGTGCGAGGTGAACAAATGAGACTAGAAAACAATTTGTCCAGCCATGGTTTCACCATGTGACAAAACACAATTATTACACATTACTATGGCAATATGCCTCATTTTTTATATTCAATTTATGGGCAAAGTGCATTTGATTTATGAAAAAAGGCCTATTTAAAAAGTTGTTTACATATGGTTGCCATGACACAGCGCGGGGGCAACGAGCGAGGGGAGAACACCAAAGTATTTTACACTTTGGTATGCACTGTGTTGGAAAACAATGTCCAGATATTACTATTGCAACATGATATAATAAAGGAATGATATTAACGTGCATTGGCCCTGAATTGGTTAACTTAACAAAATTTGATATATTCTTAGTGGGTAAAGGGTCAAATGAATGATCATTAGGTTCTCTGGTCATGAATGGTTAATGAAATAACCCCTAACTAAACCTGGATTGAAAAGGGTTAAATGAATGGTCATCAGGTCCTCTGGCCATGAATGGGTTGATTTAGTAACCCTTAACGTATCTTGGGTTGTAAAAGGTAAATGATTGATCTCCACTTGCATTGGCCATGGATGAGTTCATTTAACAACATTTAATATATCCTTGGTGGATGAAGGGTTAAATGATTGATCATTAGGGGCTCTGGCCATGCAAGGGATAATAAAACAACGCTTCACTACTTCTGCGATCTGGGTGGCAAAGGGTTGATTGAATGGTCACCTGGTCCTCTGGCCATAAATGGGTTAATTAAGTAACCCTTAAGATATACTGTGTTGCAAAATGTCAACTGATTGATCTTAAGGTGCATCGGCCATTAATGGGTCAACTTAAGGACCTTTGATATATTCTCGTTGGGTAAAGGGTTAAATGAATGACCTGTAGGTGCTCTGGCCATAAATGGGTTAACTAATTACTATAAAGTTCGAAATATTAGCGTGGAACTATTATTGGCGACTTTAGCGAGTGGGTCAGATTCGCTAATATTACGATCCGTTTATATTTGTTCCATTTTTCCAAGATTTTTTGTCAATATTATGAATGTATGGCGCCACGCGTGTGACGATTTTGACCCATTCAACCTGAGCATTCAACATCGTTTTTTCTCAGTAAATAACTGATTCCGAGAATGAAAATGATATTTTGAAGTACGGGTTAACATATTTAAATGTATATGTGGCCAGAAACTGAATAAAAACGCAGTTTTGACGACTTAGGAGTGCAACTCGATGTGCACATTTTTTCCAAAAAAATTGTTTTTGACAAAGCCGGCAGATGGCACCACATGACAGGAATTGCGCACACTGAGCTGAAGGAAGTCAATAAATGCCACATGACAGAAATTGCGCACACTGAACTAAAGGAAGTCAATAAATGCCACTTTCTGACTACTAAAGGGCCCTAGGACTCCTACATCAAGTTGCTAACTATTGTATCATATAATTCCTTAAATAAATATCCCACTTTTGTGCAGCCATACCCAAGAAAGATGCTTTTATACTCAATCTTCTTCAACGAGTGGAAATCTATAAAGCTTTCACTGCTTGTGTTGACACCCCTGCCAATACACATAACAACCAGAACGTCCGGGCCTGCCAGAGGCAGCGTTCCCGAGGGGGTCGACTAGACAGGAAGCACGGCTGTATCAAAGTGTGCCATCGTCCTGGAGACTACACAAGTGGAGTTTCCAGGACTGTTGGCAGTGTGGCCATATCCTGTAATACACGTGTGTGCCGTTTTTGACCCACTCAACATCGATCGATTTATGTCAGTAAATAACGATTTCTGAGAATGAAAATGGTATTCTGAAGTGAGGGTTATTATATTTGACTGTATATATAGCATGAAACCAAATGAAAACGCAGTTTTGACTCACTGGGACAGCACAATTCGATGTGCACATCTTTTCCAAAAGAAATAGTTCTTACATAGGAGGCAGATGACGCTACCAAAACAAAGGAAATCACATACCTCCATATCAAAATCTGCCCAATCTGACCTTTTATTTCTTTTATTTAACCAATTTACCCAGACAATTGGAGCCTCACCTGGTTGCTACTGGCAACTATGGTTCAGGCAGCTATTTTCCATATGTTCTAACAAATCTGGGTCAATGGCCACTGGTCGGATATTCAGGTCAGCTACTTCCGAATGCTGTGTGACCCATGGTTGCCAGTAGCAACCAGGTGAGGCTTCTATTTTGGGCGATTTGTTTGTCTACTCCAGCTGCCTGTAGAGCGGCGAAACTGTGCACAGGCCTCCTCACGCCTGCCAAAATCACCTTTTGACCGTTAATCAAACCAGGTCTAGTTTCAATATCTGTCGGCAGATGGCGCTTTTCGAGATGGTTCAGACGCTAATATTACGATTCGCTAACATGGAAAAATGGATCAATTCGCTAAATTTAAGCACGCTAATATTTCGAACTTTACAGTATGTGTGGCAAATTGTTAAATGAATGATCTTAAGGTGCATTGGCCATGAATGGGTTAAAGGGGCTGTCCCACTTACGACTTTTAAGGTAAGACAAGGTGCAAATTGAAAATTCGCACCTTGTCTTAGCTATTCTTAGCTTATTGCCTGTTGTTCGCAATTATTCTTAGGTTTTCGCAGCTAAAGCCGCGATTTAAATAAAAAGTTTTATTTGTATAATTTTTGTGTGCGAGAACATTTTTGTCGTAGTGATATGGTTTTTGTCGTACATTGACGTACATAGTTGAACATCATTTTGTATATGTTCGTATATTTTCGTAAATTAACATAAATTGTTGTGGATTGTTGAACATTGATTCGTGGCATATCGCACATTTTTGTATGTATTCGTACCTTGACGTACATCTTCGTACAGAAATTAAGTGTACCTTCTAACTTGAACATTCAAAAGATATTCACATGACCCACTTTATCATGAAATAACAGGTTATTCGGCCAAGATTAACATACGAAGTCACGAATTGGAGGTGACTTAAACAAAAATCGTAGTGTTGTTAGGAATTTTGCGATTTTCTAGTCGAACATGGTCGTATTCTTGACGAATATTGTCGTAATCCGACGCACAAGTGGCGTACATATGCGTATTCGTGTCGTATGCATTCGTACTTAGTTCGTATATATTCGCACACATTCGCATACATGCGCATCTTGATATTCGTACACAAGTACGATTATGTTCGCCTATTTACGACAAATTACGATATAAAACGTAGTCTGTCGCATATATAAGGATGTTGTCGAACACCAATCGTACATAGTGTCGTGGTATTTTGTATAATTTCGTATCTATTTCGTACAATTCGTATACTTCTTGCGTATTCGTATACTATACCATTTTTTTTAACAAATTCGTGGATTTCGTCGTAGATTTGACATATTAAAAAAAATCGTGCATAAAATCCGCAGTGGGACAGCACCTTAATGCTGTTTTACATGGAAAACCTTTTTTAAAATTCGCAGCATTACCGACGAAAACCTAAGACTCACTGCGAACAACCGCGAAAACCAACGACAAACTACGATTTTTGAATTCGCAACTTGTCGCACCTTAAAATTCGTATGTCGGGGAGACCAGCATAACCTGGTGGGCGCCCTGCTCGCCTTATAAAATAACGGGGATGTGTGGAACTGTCTATGAATACCCTGCATGGTCCTCCTTGGTTCTGAAGGCTCTACTCTTATGGCCGTATGCACCGGTCCTACTTACCGTAAGTTTTAGCGGGCGCTTACATAAGTAGTACTTAGCCGGTAAGTCTTAGTAATGACTTACTGTGCTGCGCTGCGGCCCAGAAGCCAGCACTTACGTAAGTGTGGTTTTTGTGGTTACAGTCCCAAGGGCTACATTGTTCTCAGCTATTTTGTGGTGGCGAGCCTGATCAGGTGACCACCTGATCAGGTGCACATGTTCCCCTCTTCTTGCTCTATCTTTTTGATGTGTTATGCTTGCCAAGGAGAATGACTCGGACAGTTAGAAAAAAGCACACACTTTCTAAGAATATGAGAAATTTATGAGAAAAGTTACTGTAGTTGGACAGTTTAATAACATATATCTATAGAGCAATCTATCTGCACATACATAAATATACATACATATCTGTCTATCTACTAGTAACTGTCTATTTTTCTGTGTATCTACACCAATGTATATACATATGTAGCTATACCTATCTATCTATCTTTATACATATATATATATATATATATATATATATATATATATATATATATATATATATATATATATATATATATATATATATATATATATATATTTATATATATATATATATATATATGTATATATATATATATATATATATATATATATATATATATATATATATATATATATATATATATATATATATATATATATATATACATGTATGTATGTATGTATGTATGTATGTACATACATATATATATATATATATATTTATATATATATATATATATATATATATATATATATATATATATATATATATATATATATACATTTATATGTGTGTGTGTGTTCGTGTGTGTATATATACATATATATATATATATATATATATATATATATATATATATATATATATATATATATATATATATATATATATATATATATATATATATATACACATGTATGTAAATGTGTGCTGAGTATTCTCTTAACCATTCCCAGTAACAACAACACAACTCTAATAACTGTTTCATTTGTCTATTGACTTCATACTTAAACGTATGGGCTCCTCTCAGTAATACAAATGAAGATGAATTTGAATCTTTTGATTATCGATCTTTTTTCTGCAAGTTGGGGCTGATATGCCATTGTCAATTGGTGTAGGAAACCGGAATAAACGGAGAACAGCACTACCTAACCCCAAGTCAGTTATTGTTCTCACATACCTTAGGAAAGGTGCAATAAAGTTGATAAGTTTTGGTTTTAGTCACCTCTAGACCCAACTAAAACTTACAGGCAGTTTAGTGCTCGTTTAAGTAGCACTTACAGTTTAGTGCAGGGAATGCAGCGCGTAAGTCCTACTTACAGGGAGGTAAGTAGTACTTAGCGGGTAAGTAGGACCGGTGCATACGGCCATTACTGTCTCTTTTTCTTCTCTAGCCTAGAACAATTATGCTTTGTCCTTGTTCTTCATCAATGACAAAAGACCACATTTTGGTAATATTTTACGGCACTAAATGACCTTCGTGTGTCGATGTGCCTTTAAACACTTATTCATTCTTTCATTCATTCATTGTTTCTATAATTGCTATCGTACATGACATGTGCCACAATAGGTTCATTACTAAGAAATGGATACTGCAATGATATCAGTATGAGAAAAACAGACACGTATGTAAAGAAAATGTATGAATGCACATATTATTGAATGAACCAACAGTGGGGGCAGAGTTACATGTAATCCCATTGTTTGGCTGGCTCCACTAGTTCGAATATGCGTACCTAGCTAGCATAATGCCAGTTTCGGGTGTCAACATCTCGTGGACAATCATGGAACTAAAATATACGGCACTATACTGCGTACACCACACACATAAACACACAAATCTGAACTACGGTATTTGCAAGTTACTATTGCAGAAACTATCGTGAAGTGCCACTGACCTATATCATTATTGAAGACTATACACTCTCTTTTATCTTAGGAGTAGTAAATCTACCCCTACACTAATTGACATGCTGGTACCAGAAGTGAAAACAAAGCCCTAAATAAGTATACTGGGTATATCAAAATCATAAAACAGCGCTGCCTTATGTATCATATTCCTACGGTAGACCGAAATAATCGTGAAAATGTTAGTTGGATCCAATAAATTATACACCAGGTCACCTCCAAATGGTTTGATGACACAAATAAATTGATTGGGCTGCATGATTACACTTGCTAGCTCGGATCTGTCAATTTGATTTCATAAACAGCTGAAGGAGGGCGCCCTAAAATAATACTCCATCGTTGATTATTCAAGTATTCAATTTTCACTGTACAAAAGGTCAGCGAGAATAACCGAAACTTGGAATACCTCTAAGTATTCCAGATGTACGGTATCTTATTGTTTAGTTCATTGACCAATTATGTTCAGTACTAATTTCTAGAAGGTTCTAGAGAGATCTAGCAATTACTGCAAGTTTTCCCCAGTGTTTGTGGACTGTGAGTATTTGTTAATATATAGTTCCTAAATATTTGAAATGAGTGAATGTCTGAGCCAGTTCTAGAGTGTCCTCTCAGGATGTATATATATATATATATATATATATATATATATATATATATATATATATATATATATATATATATATATATATATATATATATATATATATATATATATATATTTTCCTTAGAAATCCGAAAATCTAAAAAAATAAAATTGTATTATTTTTTTATGTTCTGCAAGGTTACTAAAAATAGATAGCCAATCACTGCGTCGCTCGTGTAGCCTTAATAATCACACTACACGCGCGTGAGGCAGCGCCGGCAGTGGCATTCTTGTCTGAACAACGGATACATACACGTTTTAGCTACATAATTTTATTGGACAGGCATACAAACACACACACACGCACATACATTGCCGGGACTGTTTGCGAGCATCAGATAGTTCTGGTAAGGACGTAGGTGACATGTCAATATCCCTGCAACGCGCTAGGCGTGTGTGTGCGTGTGTGTTTGCATGTCTGTTCTATTGAGTAAAAACAACATTTCTAAGACCGCTTACAAGGACCACAATTCTTTTTTTAAATTTCTATTTTTTTCCTTAGAAATCCGAAAATCTAAAAAAAAAAATAATAAAAAAAAAATACCGCCTATTGATAATTTGACCCCTCAATTTCATATTTTAGCTTTTTTGTAAGACTTCATACTGTTCAACAAGTTTCTCTTAAGATTGTTTAATGATTTTAACAGAGAATCAGAAAGTTGGCATCATTTAAGTGGTCTAAAATAGAAAAGAAAGGCTATTTTTGACTAAGGATTACGTTTTGTTCTGAAAGTTACCACAATTTAACCTTGAGATTGAGTTCAAGGTCAAATGGTCAAAGTCACATATCTCAAAATAAAGTTTGCTACATGGCAACTCCAACAAGGTCTCATTCGCCTATATTGGTTACCTAGCTAACATTGTGCGAATGTTTTTCGTACCCCCCACCCCATTTTCTTATTCTTTTGGGATACTTGAGTATTTGTAGCAATGCCTCAAAGAAAACTACTGTTATGGTGATTTGTACCATATTTGAACCTTAAATCACCTTGACACTGATACCTATTGCATTAAATACATTATGTCAGAGAAGAAATGATATCAAGGAAATGTGTTCTACACTATAGGTCACTCTTAACCCTTAAAACAATTTGTTGCTGCTGATATTTAGGATTAATCTAGACCTTTCCCATAACTTGACCTTGATCTTTTGTTTTTAGAAAATATTCGGACACATTTCTAATTGCCCTTCCCAAATTGGGTAGACCAACTGTCTCCCAAATTCTCATGATATTTCCATGATATATATATATATATATATATATATATATATATATATATATATATATATATATATATATATATATATATATATATATTCAGTTTTCTTAGGCTATTGACCTAATCATTGCTCTTAATTGACCTTGACATCTTGATCAAGGTCACAATGTCAGCAAAAACTTACTATCAAAAAAAGTCTGATTCATTGCAATTCTAATAAGGGGTAATCTAGATAGGCTGGTTTCACAACAGGTTATGAAACATTACTTTTTGATCTCCATCCTTTTACTTGAATCTTCAGTTTCATTAAAACCACTATACAGTACTGTTTATGTCTCTCATAGATAACCATGCTAGATTCTTCTTCTATATAATCAGGAAAATAAAAATTAGAGAAACACATCTAAATTTGCAAAACAATAAATGTTGATAGTCTTTACACTGAACCGTTATAAAGGAATCAAAATACACAAATTATTTTAGATAAATCCATATATATATATATATATATATATATATATATATATATATATATATATATATATATATATACATACATACATACATACATACATACAATACATACATACATACATACATACATACATACATACATACATACATACATACATACATACATACATATATATATATATATATATATATATATATATATATTACGGAAGCCTATTAGGACCACTGAAAAAATATTTTTTTATTTTTATTTTTTTCCTTAGAAATCCGAAAATCTAAATGTATGTATATATATATACATATTTATGAATATATATATATATATATATATATATATATATATATATATATATATATATATATATATATATATATATATATATATATATATATATATGTATATATATATATATATATATATATGTATATATATGTATATATATATATATATATATATATATATATATATATATATATATATATATATATATATATATATATATATGTATATATATATATATATATATATATATATATATATATATATATATATATATATATATATATATATATATATATATATATATATATATATATATGAGTGTTTCGGATCAGTTGAGAGGCAAGCAAAGATAGTGGCTTGAATGCATGTTGTTTGACTTATTCTTTTCTATACTCAAGACTTGACATTGTGGGTGACTGACTTTGCTGAGGACTGATTTATACTACATGGTCATGGACTTTGTTTGAAATGGGGTGTGATCAGCATTCTTAAGTGATCATCTATCAAGGATTGGGTGAGAATTGTTTGTCACATGAGTTGATGTATTTTTGTTTTGTGTCAATAAATTATCATTGTAATTGTTGGTCTGCTGGTTACTGTCCTTCGTGTTACTTCTTACTCCTAACAACGGTGATAGCTTTTATTGAGGATATTCTTTACTGACTCATTTGCAGCATAAGCTATTTTCCATAAATTTAGAATGGAGATATATTTATCCTTGTTCTCTAAAAGAATTAGCATTAAGGTATCTTCATTTTCATCAAGAAACTGAATTATTTAGAGAAAATTTGAATGAAGTAAAAATAAAAAATAAATTTGAGATTACTTTCCCTCCGTATTGACCATTCCTTTTTATCTTTTTCAATTTGATGGTCCTTGTTTCTCAAGTGTAGATAAAGGATCACTGAGTATGGTTTGCCATTCTTAACTTCAGGGTCAGCTTGGTCTGTGGCCTGGGGTCTGTTTCACGAAATAAGTTAGCTAGCTAAACTTTTAGCTAGCTAAGTTTATTCTAGATCAATCTTATCCTGTAAATTCGGTTTCACGAAGAAAAGGTTAGCTAGCTAAACTTAGCCAGCATGATACCGCTGATGTGCTTGCTCAACAATCATAATCTGCACGTGCCGTGACGTGCACTGTCTGTTATGCTTGGAAACTGGCGCCATATCCTCTACGAGACACTGCCCAATGGCACGCGCACCATTGTTAGGTCTGTTGTTTCGAGCAGCAGAAGATTGTTCTCGTTTAACGTAAGATAGCTAGAAAGGGTCTATCTTTACTGCTTTCGTAGATACCTTTAGAAATAGGTAATTAGTTCACCTTTGGTGTCACCATTAAGGAAGACTCTTGAATTTTATGGTACGTGTTTTGGCTTTATGTTTCGCTTATGTTTATTATGAATTTTGAAGTATTTAGTACAGCCTATACATTATGCTGAACTGCTAGCCTGCTCCTAGCAGTCTAGCCCGTTCAGACTTATTTCGTCACGGCAACAGGATTACCGCTGGCTTAGAATTCTTTGCGAAACCGAATATAGCTGGCTACCCTGTGGTAAGCTTGCAGTTAGCTAGCTAACCCATTATCTGAATTTCATGAAATAGGCCCCTGGAGGTTATACAATTATTCGATGCGAGGAAAGTGTTTTAGCAAGGATGAGAATTATTCACAGCCACTTGACTCATTACTTCCCTTTAAAACGAGAAGGCCCTTGACAGTGAATTGCCTGCGGTTTTCGTGTCACTGTCAAGCATATTTTACGTGAGTGTGTGGATTTTATTTAGGCAAGAAATAGACATTCTTACACAAAAACTGAATAGGAACTTTTTGAGAAAGCTTCTCCCAACACCATTTTGTCTTCATCAGTATACTTGAGAGATGTGAAATGGTTTATCTTTATAGCATTCTGGCATAGCAACCCCTGTTCATTAATGACTATAATTCTGTTTGTCAAGGAGTAAGTTAACCCAGATTTATTCGGATTTCAACCTGGATGCATTTGGGTCGGAATTCTGTCCTCCACCTCAGAATTTTAAAACTACTTCTTAAGAAGCAGACAGTTATTTAAGTGATGCAATCAGGTAGATGTTTTTAAAAAGTGTACTTTGTTAAATGAAATCCCAAAATACAACAACTGCCTGACAAATTCTATTCAACGAAGGATATTGATTCCTGCCTGCATTCAGTGACCCTATGTTAACTGAAACAGTTCTTGTCTCTCATGAGAGAATTAATGACAAAATTGTTTAGATAAGTACTTCAAAAAAGAGGGACGTCATCGTGTAGAAAGTATCGTTTAGTTGCTAGGCCTTAGCATTCTTTAATTTTTAGGTTTTTTACTACTTTAGATCTTTGTGTTAATGGTCTGTTTCTGTTTTTTGTTCCTTTTTATTTCTTTTTCTTTTAGTTCTTAGGTGTAGGACAATCCTCAGTTTGGATCTTTTAAAGATTTGGTCATGTTCTGAGAAGTATGTTTTCACTGTTCTGGCAATGTTTATGTGTGTGATGTCTGTGTGAATGTGGTCAATTAATCATTTATTTTTAGTTGTCGGGTCTTGGATTACTTGTACGTTTAATGCCACACAAACTTCCCGAATTATAAACAAAACACTATAAAGATCATGATTTTAGCCCCATCAAGCTCATTCTTTAAAGATGTGTTAAATTACATACACACTACAGAAAGGGGTTTGAAATATATTAGAAATTAACATTACAATATTACATGTTCCGAAAAAATATTGGGCAGAACTTGTTGTGTGTGAAGTCAATCCCAGTTGTTAGAATGAGATCCCATCACTGCTTTGATAATCCGCTCTTCCTACTACCATATCAAGGATAGGGGCCGTAAGCATGCATCGTTATTAAACTCATCTTATCTATGACTAAATCAAAAGACTCCCTTGGATGCATTCCAGGTTAGAGTTATAATAAATCATTTTTACCTGTCTTACTTTCACACAGGAAACATGACTCTCATAATCTTGTGCAATAGAGGGGACAAAATTAGGCTGTACTAGAAACTGCATTATTTTCTTTCATAGAATATGTGGATGAGTAGGGCTTATTGGAATGAACTTAACATTATTTTCTTACCATTTAAGTTGTATATACTATGACCAACTTATTAACTCATCTAGTGAGAGAGTCGTGTGTTTAATTCTACTTCAGACCTGCTGCCAACCCACTTTAAAGATGTGCGCCACATTTGAGCGCTGTTACGGTACATAGATAACTGAAAGACTCCTTGGAACTAGTTCCTTTCTTATTTAGTAGCAGAGGATAATTACATTAGCAGCAGCAGCATAAGAGGTTTTTAAAACCCCTGAACAGAGTTGCACAGAGACTTTTTGTTTCAGCAGGGCGCTGATCATATGTGAATCAAATCTGTACACAAGCCATTGCTTACACTTATTATGTCAACACGTATCTCATTTTAAAGAGTGTGACCCACATACTCTATCAAAAGCAGTTGCAGTTTTTCCATATAGAAAATTGATATTTTGTCATTATGTTCACTATGTCATATGTTCACTTGTATATCTCTGCTCACACCATCCAATGGCGTTTTGGAGTTCAAAGCAGTTGTCCATTTTTGCAACTTATTTCCGCTGGAAACAATTTGTCATAAGTGATGCTCCAAACAAATGCAGCAGCACCCAGGCATATTTGTAACACACATTGTCTGGCACCTATAGAAATATCTTGATAGCAGACCAGTACAGTGAAAATACTGTTACCCCTTATTTTCTATCAAATATTACTGAAAGGTTGAAAAGGTTTGCAACCCAAGATTTCAATTTTGCAGGGTCCAGTCATTCGGTTGAGTCCTGTTCGAAGTTGTTCACAGTTCAGACAAAACACTCTAAGCATTTCAAATGCACACATCTTACTTGATCGTTTCAAAAATGAACTATGCATGGAAATCTTTTAACTTCATAAATGAAATACGCAGAGTAATCACAACTGTCATTCCACTCCAAATCAGTCAATGTCCAAATGCATCTTCATGGTGTTTGTAATCATCCTTTTTTCGTGTATGCCAATTGGTATAGGTGAAAGCTTGACCTCTATACGGAGAGCTTAATATTGTTTATTCTTCCAAGCTCTATATGAGTAATAAAATTCAACTTCACTTTCGGCTTTCACACACAGAATCATGGAGTCAATGGCGCCCAGACATGACCAGCCTGTATGGTACATTGTCTAGCATACGTAGAAATATGCCATTAACAAAGCAGTGCTGTGAAGAAAGTTCTATGGGAGTTGGCATTCTCACGTGGTCAAATATCTTTCTTAGATAGTACTGTTGTTGTTGGTGTATTAAAAGTTCAAACCTAATGCTCGTATTCCAGACTGTTAGTGCACTTATGGTTATCAGTTCCTTTCACAAATGAAGAGGGTAGTGAAGTCGCAATATGCATCATCCCATGCTTGATCAGGCCTTCTCCTAATGCAGTGTTGATTGTTACAGTTATATGTTTGCGATATATATAGCATATTTGTAGTTGGTCCTTTGCTCACTTATATATCTCTGCTCGCACCATCCAATGGAATTTGGAGTTCAAAGGAGTTGTCCAATTTTGTAATGTATTTTTGCTGGAAACCATTTGTCATAAGTTATACTCCAAACAAACACAGCAGCACCTAGGCATATCTGCGTGGCACATATATTGATATCCTGATAGCAAAACAGTTCTGTGAAAATATTGGACCCCCTTATTTTTAATTGTGAGGTCAATTCATTTTCGAATATTGACGTTTTGAATATGTTATGTCCACATTTCAAACCAAACACTGCATTTCAGATGAACTGGCTTGCATAGTAGTTTCACAAATCAGCTAACTGATGTATAAAAAAATCAGTTAGCTTCACAAATGAAATATGTAACGTGTTGACAACCTCCATCATTCCATTTTAAATCAGTCCATGTCAAAATACAATCTTCCTGGTTTTTGTAATTATCAGGTTGCCTTGTATGCCAGTTGGTATAGGTGAAAGCTCGACCGCTGTGCGACCAACGAAAAACCCCTTCATGAAGGGTATCACTGCAACCCAGCCAGTGATAAGGGCTTCCACGAGCTGCGACTGTGGCCCTTATGAAGTCGTCCTCTTCCTTAGACTCCACCTCTACCAGGTAAGCTTGCATGTCCAAGCACCTCTGTCTAGCCTGGTGCCAGTTTAGTTTTGATTGGCTGAAATAGTAGCAGGACTTGAGGGAGTAGTTTGGTTGGAACCACAGTGGACAGGGCAGCTGCTTTGCCGACACGTTTCTCAGGAGTTCAGATGTTGAATTCAGTAGAGCCACGTTGCTTGCTTGTCTGGTTTCCACCCCTCTTTGCCTGCTTTCTAGATTTATTTGCTTGCTCCTCATCTCTGATACACTCGCTCTAAGTGCTTGTATTTCCTGCATCATCTCGTTGACCAATGCGCAGCTTTGTGGACATTCCCCATCTGGAAAGTCTGTTGGTTGAGCTATGACCACCTCTATTGCCAGAAAAAGAACACATAGAAACTGAATCTGCGTCATTTCCACAACTTGCTGCAAACCAAATTGTTAACACTATGGTAGAGAGAGAGACTATGGAATGTAGAGATACCCTTTTCACATTGATAACCATCTCTGAAGCGTGTAGTAAGCGAGAAGCAGGTATGCATAACAGCTATGCTCTAATAATCCATGAGCTCACGGTAGAAAGGCCCATTCCCCTGGGCCCGGGCCCTGGGCCTTCTTAATTTGGGTACCTCCTAGGTTTTTTTGTCTGATGTGGTGGTTTGGACACACTATTTTACTGATCTTCACCTTCTAATTTATGTAGTATGTAAGAGAGAGAATGGGAGAGAAAATGGTACGTATCCTCGAATACCAATATAATGTGTAGACCAACTTCTTAGCGTGAGAACCATTCTTTACGCTCAATCAATTAAAATTACAATAGAAATATATGATTATTCAACCACACATCTAATGCAAATTTTAGAATACACTATTTTGTCATTTGTGTTAATTTTTGTGTTATTTTTAACCATGGGTAGTGGAGCACAACTTCTAATTCAATGATACTCCGACCAGTTATTGCATCCAATTTTCACTGAGGTAGCTGGTAATTTAGATATATCTCATGACTTGGTTTATTTCAGATTATACTTATAGTTTGTCGGGTTTCAAATTTTGATGTATTTTATAACGTGGTTTATTTTGAATTGGATCCTCAATACTTATAGCTTGTTAGATGTTGTACTATTTTGAGGTGTTTAAAGACATATTCCCCTAAAAAGGTGTAAAATAACGATACTCAGTTGTGTCAGTTGTCCAGTGGTCTGGAAGCAACCAGTAGAGCAGTAACATGGTTGTACAGTCAAGGAATTTTGATTATCGCTATTTTTTGCAACACTGTGGTGGTCAAGATAATCAGGCATGCATATTCACGACTCATTTAGCTGCCTGCTATAACTAACGTGTAATCGTATGTTATGTGGCCCTATCTATGCTCAGGCCCCTGGATGGCAATCACACGTCAGGTCAGATTTAATTGTTGTTTATTGAGCAATCCAGATAATGACATTCATTATATGCAACGCACAAGTGTTAAAAATCCGGCTAGACACAAAGGATTAAAATGGGCCTAATAGAATAAAAAATATACTTATGAATATCATAAAATAGACATTCACAATATACAATGTACAATATATTATTCAATGCAAACTGCCATAGCCTATAATGGTGATTAATAATTATTTGACCACTATAGACAATGCGTAATGTCATTTCCCCTTAGACAATGACCCCCTCACACACACACATACATAAAATGCGAGAGTTGCTTCGAAGCACCCATTATATTAATACAAACATGCCTATCTGAATAGCTGAAGTTGTAAAGGTTTAAAGAAGCATAGGTCCCCAGAATTGTGTTATGGGATGTAGGTTGTGGTTGGGGTAGAATGCGTGCATGACATTTGTCATCATCCTTGATGGGCGTAGGCATAGATATAGCCAATTATATTGCTCACAACTAATATATACATTTAGGACTTTTCCATTCAAAGTGAAGGGGATTCTGAAGATTTTTTGCCACCACCATCCCTCTCGATTCTGAATTCCCAGGACCATCCCCCCCCCCCCTAATTCTGAACTCATTTTTTCTCTTTTTTACCCCTCACACAACTCTGAATTGCCAGTATTGCCCCTTTCCCTGGAGTTGTTTTCCGCCCCAGCCCTTTATAAAAGTGGAATAGCCCTCTTCAATTTTAGGTCAGCCAAGATACTTCCTGGTCTACAGTTTCGAAAAGTCATACATGCCCAGGTCTCATATCAACTGAAATAACTTTAGAATTGAGTGTACTTAGCATCTACAGTTTATCTGAATATTGCTTAACCCATTAATATTTAAGGTTCGTTCAGAAAATAATATCTGGATTTATGATACTTTTGACGGAAACTTCGGAAATGAGAATAATTTTACAAAAAAGTAAACGGAAAGTTTTTGGTAATGTTCTTCTAAACATTTCCTCATCAAATGTTTCCTATTTTTGCCTTTGCCTGCAGGATTTCATCAGAATTGTCAGGCTGCTTTTGACTGCCATGAGCGTTAATAGGTTAAACGTCTAAATCAAAAACTGTCAAAAGGCGCGAATCATAGCATCTTCCTCTCGTGCTTCCCACTGACTTCTTGATTTTCATTCTCGTGATCTTGCGTTTTCCTCACTCATAGTAAGTATATGACCGGACGTCTTGCCAGATTAATAGCTAGGGTGTTAAGGGGGCCGAGTGTTTCATAGTTTTTAAATTTTGCTCTAGTTACGGAGACGTGCATTAAAGAAGTTGAAAACGAACATTTATTTCATTCACCGAATATCCGAAAGAATTGTATATGTTGTTTTACCCTCCACTTTTCCTTCAGCAGTTGCTTTATGACTAATGGTTTTTCATACTACTTTCAGCGCCACTGCCTCTCTCCAGTACCCGTGTTCAGATACTACTCGAGACACGTTTATAGAAAGTTGCCTTTGACGTGAGATTAGGCGATGGGTTTATATGTGTGCTCCGGTTCTTACCATCATTCACAATATATTGGACCTAACACAATTTCCCCTTGAATTGGTAAAAACGTGGCCATAAAGGAAATCATAAATTATACCTAAGCGTCCATGACGCCTGACATGGTTTAAGGTGTTTACATCTTTGTAAAGGCATGACGAATATACCTGAAATTTTACACGAGCAACCAGGTCATCCGAGACTATTCGTGCATGTCTGGGGTATGGCTCAAGGATAATGTGTGACTGAAACGCCAACGTGGTGGGATTTCTAACTCTTTCTCATTATCATGTGCGTGTGTTTGTGTCATATTTTTGTGCGGGCAATATCTTAAAAACTTCCGATTGTAACCAGGTGTGCTATGCGAATACTACATATGGCAAAGATGTGCCTTTTTCATAAGTCGGACATCTTGACCTACTTTGTAAAGAATGAAACTGCTTTCCGCAAAGATCTTCATACTTATGTGCGGGTGATTCTTGACACCAAACGCTCGATTGAAACTAGATGTGGTATGCAAGTACTTTTTATGAACACGCCCTGCGCAGAGGCTGCTGGCAGTAAAATTTCAATCAGAGGATACAGTTACATCGAATGGAAAATATGAAATTAAGTGTCACCGATTCTTCATTGCTAGGACAACACTGGAAAAGCAATGTGAAACCAATTATCTTTACTAATCAGTTGGTGTTGGTCAACGATCAGCGATGATATCCAACCCCAATAGGAGTGATCCCGTTAAAGGGCAAATGCACCATCATAATGATTTAGGTTCAGAATGTGCCTATACGTGTCACCTTTCTAATAAGACCACCCGCAAGTCTGTCCTCCTCAGCACTCCTCAGATATGGCTTATGAAAGTTAGTAAAAAACTAGCCTGAGTCTGGGCATGGAGGCTGACATTGCAGGCCAATTAAGCACAATTAAGCACAATTAAGCACAATCAGTGGTATGAAGTGACTGCCAGTGCTGCTTCTGATTGGTTGAGAGATATCAGTGGCTGGAAATGACTGCCACTGATATCTCTCAACCAATCAGAAGCAGGGCTGGCAGTCACTTCATAAGCACCACTTCTGATAATGGCAGCCTCTATACCCAGACTCAGGCTAGGTTTTTACTAACTTTCATAAGCCATATCTGAGGAGTGCTGAGGAGGACAGACTTGCGGGTGGTCTTATTTGAAAGGTGACACATATAGGCACATTTTGAACCTAAATCATCATGATGGTGCATTTGGCACGTGCAGTGTCCTAAATGGTGCTTGGTGATACATGCAGACCAGCGGACATTCTGCCCGCCAAGAAAGGAGGGTACATATTCAGGTTTCGGGACCCAGTAGCAGTGACTACTACCACTCACCATGGAGAGTGCTAGAAGAGTATACTCATCTCTAAACATTAAGGCTTCTCTACCTCAAAAATTACTTTAAATGATACAAAACGATGAAAATTATTATTTCCATGGTTCTCCAATATCCAAGATTATGGTAGAGACCACATGGGCTGTTGAATTTTTAAAAAATGAATGTAAAAAGATATATATGACTGTAAGAACTATTCAGTGTTGCATGATTTTTTTTTATCCTAAATTGTTTTAAAGATAGGAATTTTGAAGTTTCTCTCCAATAACCTCTTCTCTATCCTCCAAAAAGCCATCTGGGTCTATTTCAATACTAATTTCATGAGCAGCCTGATATAAGCGCACCAAATCAAGTTTTCTCTGCCAAAAGAAGTTTTGTAGCTCTTGACCTGAATGAGAAGAAAAAGTAACATCACTTTTTTGAACTGTGTGGACATGTAATGACCCCTCTTACCACACACACATACTGTATTACTTGATTATAAATCTGTCATCATACAATAAAACAGTTATAAAGCATTGTAAGTGGGAAATCAAGCTGGACATTACCCTCATTCAAGGGATTACCCTGAACGGTGCCGACTATGGGGAAATAAGGCTTGATACAAGTCCCTACATAATGCTGTCTAGTAGTTGAGAAGCCCACCATACATATACAGGCTTATTCTTTTTAAAAACAACCTAATGAACATTTAGTATTAGGAGGAGCATTTCACAATATTCATCAGTTAGTTTTCTGTATATCCTATATGGCTAAGTTAAGCTAGGTCCTACATGTTGGTGTTTTGAGGTAGTATTACTTGAAACATGTAATACTGAGACTACAAAATTTTCATATATAGTATCAGCATAATCTAAGCAATATACTCAGCAAGTTTTATTAAATTCTTTAAATCCTAACTAAATATCTGGACTTTTGTAACTTGGGTGCCCCCTATCTGTATGGTGTCTAGTGGGAGTCAGCCGGCTGCTTGTATCACTTTCAGCTATAAGCTGCTGGACCCTCTGAACCGGGTCAGGCCTATTCCATCCCTAAAGGTTACTTTGTTGTGATATGTTTCAGCAAAGTTAGCAAAAAAGCACTACCATCGAGCTATATGCAATACCTCCCTAACAAAGGTATACTTTTGGGCATTTCAAATGAGGGAAATTAAAAGAAAATAAAACAAAACAACACTTATTTTATGAATGTATACTCAACTAGAAAAGTACCAGGGCAACGGACGGTAACCATGGCATTTCTTTTAATTTACATACGTGTTCATAACCTCATTAAGCTAAGAGTTTTCTCACGGGTAGGTTATTGGAAAACACGCAGGTTTTAACGTTTAAATAAGTGTCTCTTTACTTGAATGTTAGTCTTTAACGCATTTTCTTCTTTTTTCTTTGGGGGGGGGGGGTTGGATGTTAGAGCTGGTGCCTCATCTCGTTCCAAGGACGAAACTAAAATGACTGGAGAAGTTACAGCGGGGATCCATAGACTTCTCCTGAAAATCTGGGTTTTTTTCATGAAGGGTAACACTATACAGCAGATATCATGACGGGTGGCGACATCTGGTTATTTGTAGTTTTCCTAACGCGGTTTCATAGTTTCATAATTCTAAGACAAACCATAGGATATTATGGTTCTTTATTAATTGTTAGCAACAGAAGTCCTGATTGATCTGTTGAATTGATGATTTTATCAATCTGCTTCTTTCTTTTGAATTTCACCAGTTGGTACTCATCAGAAAACGGGACATTGCTAATTATACGGATCTGTCTTTAATCCTTATGACATGTCTGCTATGCGTATCCGTCATATATGCGTGTTTTTTATTCAGTGTACGTTTATGATATCACTCATAATTAGTTCTACTCAAATCTATTTTCGAAGTTGAAGTATATGGCATTTGCATTTTTACTAGTTAGATTCGTCCTGGTGAACGATATTCTACATGAACTTTGGTCATTCAGTATTATTTACTTACATGTTCGTAACTGTTTAAAGCTATGAGTATTCTCGAGGGTAGGGTAATGGAAGAAACACAGGACTGTTATAAGTGTGTACGTCTCTAATGTACAAGACTACTAGCAGCTCCCCGTGCCCTGCACGGTTTTGGAATCTCAGTCATACTTAATCATGCGCAGTGAGTAAAGAGGCAGAGATTAAAACAAAACACAATCAAACTGCCTTCACCACTTAAAACATTAGAACCCTTACCGAACCATTGGCATCGCTCAGGGTTAAATGAGTGATTGTAAGGTTCGCTGACTATGAATGGATTAGTAAACCATTTTCTGATGAAAATAATATGTACTTACCTTCATGCTCTACATAATACATTCATATAATAGCAATGATCAACTTGAAGAAGACACAAACACGTGTGTGTGTGTGTGTAAATCTTGACTTTATTTCAACAATTCATTGATATTCATTTTAATGAATCATGTTTATAACATTTCCCAATGGAACACATACATTTGATTAATAAAATAATCCTTTAATAATATAGGGTTAAATGAATTCTAAGGTGCCTTTGCCATGAATGGGTTAAAAATAACCCTTGACTAATTCAGCGTGGCAATTAAAGGGTTAAATGAATATATTAAGGTGCTCTGGCCAGGAATGGGTTAATTTAACAACTTTTAAGCCATACTCAATCATGCGCGGCAGAGGCAAAGTAACTTTTGATATATTCTTGGTGGGTTGAGGGTTAAATAAATGTTCATCATATTCTCTGGCCATGAATGGGTTTATTCAATATCCCTTAACATTTCCTGGGTTGGAAAAGATTAAACGATTGATATCTGGGTGCATTTGTTGTGAATGGGTTAACTTTATAACCTTTGATATATTCTTGGGTGGTTAAAGGGCCAAATGAATAGTCGTCGGGTGTTCTGGCCACAGATGGGTTAATAAAATAACCCTTAACTAATTTTGGGTGGCGAAAGTTTACATGAATAGTGATCAGGTCCTCTGGCCATAAATAGGTTAATTAAGTAACCTTTAACATATCCTGGATTGCAAAAGGTTAAATGAATTATATCAAGGTGCATTGGTCATGAATGGACTAATGAAATAACCCTTAACCAATTATGGTTGATAAAGGGTTTAACGAATATCATTATGATGCTCTGGCCATGAATGAGTTAACAACCTCTAATATATTTTTTGTGGGTAAAGGGTTAAATGAATGGTCATCAGGTGCGCTGGCCATGAATGGGTAAATCAAATAACCTGCACCCCCATTGAGATTCGATCCGGGTCCGACTGCTGTACAATTCAGTATGCCAACCTGCCTAACCATTACCCTAACCTGCTGTTCGATATCTGGTCAGTCAAAATTAATTTAGAATAGATGGCGCTGTAAGTCAAAGATGTCGGCCATGACATACTCTCTACTACAAATTCTTCCCCCATTAAATTCGAGTCTTACGGGAGCAGGAACGTAATAAACGTAACCCTTTCGTGCCGACTGACGAAAACGGCCATGCAGGAACATATTGCAGGGGTCAAACCCTTGCCAAATGGCACATGCTCCCCTAAAAAGGGATCCAACCGTCGCCCGAACTCGGTATTGATATACAGTGAAACCTCGGGATGTGAACACCCCAAAAGTGTGAACACCCCCTATAGTGAACACTTTTCCCCGGTCCCATTTTTTTTCTAATACATTTTAGTTTTACGAAGTGTGAACACCCCCTTATCCGAACAGTGAACACTTTATGGGGGAATAGACTTAAAAGACTTAAAGACTTAAAAGTCTCTATAGCTTTTTACAGCAAATATAGTGACTTAGCAAATTCGTAATTATGCTTGCTGTGCTGCTCATGTACTATGCCAGTGATATGTCGTCACGGACGGTGGAGCAAACCACCGAATATACCCTTCGCGCTGATGAACATTCAGCGACAATCCGCGCTATTGATGATTGAGCTTGACGCACTGGAGGCAATAATGCAACTTGTAACTATATTGCAATACAATAATATGCATAGCGTAGTTGACCAGATTTTAACTGTTGCAAGTTATTTGATTGAATAAAAGTGTTCTACTATAAGTTTATCACAATCGTAAATAGTTTAGAATATTTTTATTGAATGAAAGATTATTTATGTTGCACTTTGCGGAATAAAGTACCGGGTACTCTTTACAAGTCTGTGGCACTTCCTTTCTCATTTTGTAGCTGCTCATGAATTTTAATTGACCAAAGTTCCGTATTTGTAATTCATCGACTGTAATTGAAGATTGAACCCAATTTTCGAAAAGTATTTACTTTGCCTATGTCACGATATAAAAACCCATTTGCACGTAGGTAGTCGTATACTATTTTTTTTATCTATCTATCAAATTATTGATAATTGTTCATATGTCATTCTTTTGATGGGAAGTGTTAGAGATGGAGCTTGATCTTGTTTCGAGGCCGAAACTAAAATGACTGGAGAAGATACAACAGGGAACTACTGACTTCTCCAGAATATAGAGGGTAACAAGATGTGCATTTTTGCATAAATCGGCCTTATTAGTGACCTTGGGAAAAAGCTTGTTTTGCCGTTATCTCTAGAACTGCTCGTTAGATTTAAGCCATATTTGAAATGTGAATACTTAATATATAGTATATAAGCATTTTTTTCATAAATCGGTCATTGCGACCAATATTTGATCATACGGCTAGTTTTGATAATAATCGAGTTTAGCCTCTATCTCAAGAATTGCTTACCGAATTAAGGCCAGATTTGACTGGTCAATACTTAGGATGTTCATTTTTTATAAATCTCCCATTTCGAAACAATCATGTCAGGACGTATTATATGAGCATGTGGATTTCTATTCTTTTTCGTAAATCGGTCATTGAGACCAATTACTTCAGAATGAGGCTGGTCCCACAGGAGGATGGGCTTGCAATGTATTAAGGGCAGGCTTTTCCTAGTCATTTGTACTAGATTAGATTTCAGCTGTTATTGGTAGCTGCATTAAAATTGGTATGTGCACTCCTTTGGGCAAAGGGTCAAGTTTGGCATGGTGGGACATTAAAGCGAGGAGGAAGATGTTTATTTTTATCTTATCAGACCAACAGCCACTGTGTAGCCAATCAATTTTAAGAAAATCGGACCAGATGCCAGAAATGTGACGTAAGATTATGTGAAGGCAGGAATGTAGTCTGACCCCTTTCTTTGCATTAAATTTAACCAAAACCTGATCGCTTCAAACATTCACCTTGGGTATCAAATGTGAATGGCATTGTTCAAAATTGGACGCATTTGTACGAGTGGGCTCGGGAAAGGGGTATTCATTTCGTACAATTTTAACTTCGTTGCGAAACCATGCACTCTAAAAATAAAAAATGCACATTGTCTCATGTTTCGATAAACCTCCTTAAGAATTTGCAATAAACTTGAATAGAACAAATATTAGGAAAATCATTTTTCCTCCGAATGTATTGTTCCTTCTTATTTTGTGAAGTTTGAGTTTCTCAATTCATTTTTTGTGGAAAGGAGCTCTCTTAGAAATTCCTTTGTATTTTAAGGGTTAACAGCATAGGTATCACAAATCACTGCTTAAAGGAACTGTTCTGAAATTAAAGCATGTGTTAGGGGTGCCCAAATGTCGCATTGTCGCACAAGCGTGTGAAAGAGGCTTGAAAAACGTGCAATAAGCCAAAAACTGAAAGCTCAGGTCAACGCCGCAAATTGAAAACATGACCAATTGAGCTTTTCAGATATTACACTTGAATTATTTTGATATAGATTGTATAATAAGTATTTAAAAACGAGTGAAGTCCATTTATGAATACTGTCTATTATTTGATCTAGGTCTTACTATTTCAATAAATTCTAATATATTTTTGCCACCTAGTGACAGTATGTATATCGATTATCGAACCACGGCAACCAATGAGTGCTGTGCTCTAGGACGGATTGACTTTGCTCCGGGACTTAAATGTTTGGACACCCCTGTGCGTTGTTGCAACACCATTTCTATGTGGATTTGCAATTAAGATATCAGGTATCGCCCCTTTTTGTCACATTAAGATTAAATCTTGGCAAGGTACTTGTACGTCTTGGGGGAAACCGGAGTACCCAGCTAAAACCACCACCTAAACCCAAGTCACCTGTAACTTTATTCACAAGTCTCGGCCAGTATTCAAACCGGGGTAGTAAGATGAAAAATGTGAAAGATGAAAATGAAGCAGCAATTAGTATGTTTTTCTTTTTTGTTCAGCATAATAGTCCATGAGCCAAGCCCGGATTTTTTTGGAAAAACGTGCCGAGAGGGGGAGGAAGGTTTCTTGGTACCAAATGAAAGAGCAGCATCCCCCATTTCATTTTCTACTTGTTGGCAGCCTTATCTCTTGCACGTTAAGTTTGTACAGAGGCCTGAAGTTGGGTGTATATAAAAACATTAGAAATCTGTAGTAGATACGAATTATGGGGTGGGGGTAACAAAATCTGCTCTAAAATATGACATATACAACAGACTGCAACAAATGACCCCTCGTTAGAATTGTATAGAGACAGGCTTTTGTATGCATCTGTATTTCAAAAGCAATTTGACCTTGAACTCAAGTTGAAGGTCAAATTGGGGTAATTTTGAGGTCAAGGTGAAAATTGGTGTGGCCAAAACCATCGAAAAAAGGTTATTTTTTCTTTTTCCAGGATAAAAATAGTAAGTACAACCATTATTTTGGTCTTAAAACTTGCGCACAAGGAATACATTTTTATTTTTATTAAAAAAAGATGAAGAATATGTGTTTTCGGGTCAGAAACAAACAAATATGGAGCTTTTTAGAAGCGCTCATTTAGGTGTTCGCCATAAGATGTTCTTTGCTGTGTTACATAGTCCACTGTGGTAGAGGTCATTGTTAAATTGAATAGTTTGATAAATGCTAAGCATGCTATGTACCAACATTGTCAGAGGAAGAGACACTTTTTATCCAGAAGTATTACATGTAGAGTTGCAGGAATACCATCTCTAGGATGTGGGTCAAAGGTCAAAGGTCATCAAGTGCAATGGGCCTTATAAGTAAGACTTTGCGGTCAATTTCAGTCTCATCTGTCCTCCTATTTCTTTGCTTCATCAATGACAATATTTGCACAAGGTGGAGTGACATTCAGTTGCATAATATTAAAGAACCTTATTCCCCATTTCATTTTCTACTTGTTGGCAGCCTTATTGCTTGCACGTTAAGTTTGTACAGAGGCCTGAAGTTATGTGTGTATAAAAACATTAGAAATCTGTAGTAAATACGAATTATGGGGTGGGGGGTAACAAAATCTGCTCTAAAATATGACATATACAACAGACTGCAACACATGACCCCTCGTTGAAATTGTATAGAGACAGGCTTTTGTATGCATCTGTATTTCAAAAGCAATTTGACCTTGAACTCAAGTTGAAGGTCAAATCAGGGTCATTTTGATGTCAATGTGAAAATTGATGAGGCCAAAACCATCGGAAACAGGTTATTTTTTCTTGTTCCAGGATAAGAATAGTAAGCACAACCATTATTTTGGTCTTAAAACTTGCGCATAAGGAATATCACAGAAACAAATTTACATTTAGTGCAAAAGCAGATGAAGAATGTCTGTTTTCGGGTCAGAAACAAACAAATATGGAGCTTCATAGAAGCGCTCATTTAGGTGTTCGCCATTAAATGTTCTTTGTTGTGTTACAGAGTACACTGTGGTAGACGTCCTTGTTAGATTGAATAGTTTGATAAATGCTAAGCATGCTATGTACCAAAAATGTCAGAGGAAGAAACACTTTTTATCCAGAAGTATTACATGTAGAGTTGCAGGAATACCATCTCCAGGATTTGGGTCAAAGGTCAAAGGTCATCGAGTGCAATTGGCCATATAAGTAAGACTTTGCGGCCAATTTCAGTCTCATCTGTCCTCCTATTTCTTTGCTTCATCAATGACAATATTTGCACAAGGTGGAGTAACATTCAATTCCATAATATTAAAGAACCTTATTCCCTATTTCATTTTCTACTTGTTGGCAACCTTATCGCTTGCACGTTAAGTTTGTACAGAGGCCTGAAGTTGTGTGTATATAATACATTAGAAATCTGTAGTAAATACGAATTATGGGGTGGGGTTAAAGAAATCTGCTCTACAATATGACGTATACAACAGACTGCAACACATGACCCCTCGTTAGAATTGTATCGAGACAGGCTTTTGTATGCATCAGTATTTCAAAAAACAATTTGACCTTGTACTCAAGTTCAAGGTCGCATAATACTCGCATTGGGGTCATTTTTAGGCCAAGGTGAAAATTAGTGAGACCAAATCCATCGAAAAAAGGTCATTTTTTCTTGTTCCAGGATAAAAATAGTAAGTACAGCTGTTATTTTGGTCTTAAAACTTGCGAATAAGGATAAATATTTCATTTAGTGTAAAAAAAGATGAAGAAAGTGTGTTTTGGGGTCAAAAACAAACAACGATGGAGTTTCATAGGAGCGCTCATTTAGGTGTTCGCCATTAGATGTTCTTTACTGTGTTACATAATCCGCTGTGGTAGAAGTCCTTGTTAGATTGAATAGTTTGATAAATGCTAAGCATGCTACGTACCAAAAACATTCAATTACATAATGAACATGGACACAGTGGCTTTGAAGTATATTCCACCACAAACTTGGTTTGAGTATAATGAACCTGAAAAAATTTCCACCTTTGTTGCCATGACAACTCGCGTCCATATTGGAATTCAAAGTGGCCGGCCCAAAAACTATATTTCTGCATATTTAAGCATCCAGATTAGCTAGAAACATGATCTTGGTGTCCACAAGTAGGTTTTCTGGGATAGAGAATCTAATTATGAAACAGTAGTTATCATAAGGGGACATCTCAACTTGATTTTGACATGGTCACCAAGTTGCAGTTATTTAAATAAAACTACACAAATTTCGGCATCCAAAGCTGTTGTTAATGAAGCAAAAGCATAAATATGATATGCCGTTCTACCATATTAACAGTTAAGTCAGCTGGTAGTGGAACAGTTAAGGGATGATAAAGGTGCAATATAACTAGATAAAAAAATATTAATACATTTATAATCTGGTCGCCATGGAAACTGGCGGCCATATTGGAAACATAATGGCCAGTAGTTGGATCAGGAAAAGGGCCCACTTAAAGAGCTACTTAAACCTTAACCCGTTTAGTTTGTTAGTTAAGGGGGAGGGGTTCGTTGACTTCTCAAACTTGTAGATTATTTGATTTTGTCGAAGCCTTTGACGAATACCTAACTACTTTTCAGCTTAGAAAACCTCAAGTTTGTTAGATGAGGGGGGGCGGGGGTCGTTGACATCTCAAACTTCTAGAATATTTGATTCTTCCTAAACCTTTGAAGAATAAATAACCCCTAGCCACTTATGACTGCACACGAGAGGGCCCCTAAAAGAGAACAGGAAAATAAGAGAAGATTGATCTACAGCATTAACGTTTAAAAAAATAGTCTTTAATCTGCAAATTCAGCATACACAAGTGTGATGTCACCTTAGAAAAGGGTGAAAATTGCAATTTCAGATGTACATATATTCTTAGGAAATAGAAAAAGGATTAAGAAAAACTTCTTTATGACTGGTGTTTAGTCATATCACAAGTCAAAGGGTCGATCTCAAATTGAATCCCCCCCCCCCCCCCCCCCCCAATACATGTATTGCGATTATGCTAACATCAATTAAACATACAAAAGTTCTTGTCTTCATCCCCAGGATGTCAATATTATTGAATTTCCAAGAGGTAAATGCTGCTTCTTTACATGTTTGAAAATGCTAAAGGTCCATCATTCAATCCGCCCCTGCCTATAATGCTTAATTGTTGTTAGCCAATTGTTGACAATTTGGGGGAAAAGTGAATTAATCACCAGTTATCCACATGCCAGTAAAAACTTTCGTATATCACCTTAAGCCAATGATAAGGGTTAATGTTTGGTATCAGAATTATCAGTGCTAGTTTTATTATGCTGGTTTGTTTACCGGAGCATCGCTGAGGAGGTTAAGTAGTGCAGGCACATATGTCTTCAATTATCAACTCCACTGGATTAATGAATAGCCCCGGTAGTCTAGTGTAGCAGACAATATACCAGCCCGACAGCCTGTTTTTTAGCGGGCTACCATATATGTCAAACACTGGTCTTCTGATTGATGAGTTCCTCTCCACAATCATGGACCAGGAATCTTAAAATTTGTCAAATGCGGAGGATATATCAATATGCAGGGAAGGGTATCAAATTTTCTTGTTCAAAATTTAAAACCAGTTCTTTTGGAAATCGTATTACGAATGAAAATTCCAAATTTCAAATTCCATTCTCTTTGAGCAAAGCCGTAATTGAAAAAAGATGATAACATTATCTTGGCTATAACTTAGCTATAAAACGTTTCAAACAAACCTGTTAGCATTATATACCTACAATGAATGTTTGAAACGCCCACGTTTTTGTGAAATTTGATATATAGAAAAGGAGCAAAAACCTCTTAGTCTACGTGAAAGCCTATGAGATCTTCTGTACAAAACTATTATTGTCTCTTACTCTGCTCATTCATGGCCTAGACATTGACAGTTGATCTGGTCATGAGGAAAAGGGTGGAGGCAGTGACTTATGCACACATCTCAAAATGACCCAGAGAATTATAAAAAAAAGATTTGATACCAAACACTAATTCTTATCATTGATGTATGCTGAGTTATGATCATTTTCAAGGTCAAACTAACTCCTAAAATAAGGTCTTTCTTCTGATCTGACTATTTGCCAGTTTGAATTCCATTATGGCCACCAGTTGCCATGCCAATCAATTTAAAACTGTACAAATATTTACTATCTTTGTTATACTGTGCCCCTTTCAGCTGTTCCACTACCATCTGACTGTTAATACTATTGAATATAATATTACATTATTTAATTATATTACATAATGAAACTGGATTTCAAGATGGCGGCCTGGAGCTGCTGTACTTAAAATAAAGCTTATTACACAAAATTTGACCTCCAAAGCTATTGTCAGTTAAACAAAAGCATGCGGAACACTTGAGGGGTAAAGATGTCTTACTTAACTAGGCCCATATTACTTTGCTTTCACACAGTAAAACACCGACTTAGTAACCTGAGTACATTCTCATACTGGCTGCCATGGCAACTGGCGGCCATATTGGAATTCAAATATCCTACGTTATTACTCTTGGGGATATCTTAAGATCTTGAGCCTGGTTGTGCTCAATATTCTTATCATGGAATAAGAGAAAACAACCGTTTTTCAATGATTTTGCGCCTCACAGATTTTCACATTGACTTCAAAATGATCATTATTTGACCTTGAATATAGTGTCAAGGTCAAATTACAAAATATTATATGCATTCATGCAAAAGCCTGTTTCTTGACCATTCTAACAAGGGATCATTTGTTTCAGTCACTTATATCGTTCAGATTGTATGATTAACTCCCACCCATTTATCTAATGAGGCATCTAATGGGGCGTCATTTCTGTCACTCATTTATAATTAGTGTATTTTATTTATTCTATGCTAACTTAACGTGCAAGAGATAAGGCTGCCAACAAGGCGAAAATGAAATGGGGGATAAGATTCTTTGATATTATGTAATTGAATGCCATTGCTCCTTGTGCAATAATTGTCATTGATAAAGCAGCTGAATAGGAGACCCGATGAGACATAAATTAATCACAAAATCTTACTTATAGACCTCAATGCACTTGATGACCTTTGAACTTTGACCCATACACAGGAGAGAGTATTTCCGGAACACTACTTGTACTTATGTCAGATAAAAAGTGTTTGAGCCCCTGACACCTTTGGTATATTGCATTTATCAAACTTCATTCTAATAAGGACTTTTACCATAGTACTAGTAAACCAGGATACGCTGTAAAGGACTTTTCATGGCAGACACCTACATGGGCGCCTCAATGAAGCACCAGATATGTCTATTTTGGACCCAAGAACTCATTTCCTTCCTATTCCTATGCACTCAAAGTATAACTTATCTTATGTTCTCCCTCATGCACATATGTTATGACCAAAAAAATTGTTGTACTTATGATTTTTATACGTATCAAGAAAAAATAACCTTTTTTCGATGGATTTGGCCTCACTGATTTTCACCTTGACCTCAAAATGACACTGATTTGACCTTGAGCTTGAGTTTGAGATCAAATTGTTTTTGAAATACAGATGCATACAAAATCCTGTCTCTATACAATTCTTACGAGAGGTCATTTGTTGCAGTCTGTTGTATATGTCATATTTTAGAACAGATTTTGTTACCCCCACCCCATAATTCGTATTTACTACAGATTACTAATGTTTTTATATATACAAAACTTCAGGCCTCTGCACAAACTTAACGCGGAAGCAATAAGGCTGCCAACAAGTAGAAAATGAAATAGGGAATAAGGTTCTTTAATCTTCCTCTTTTTTTACACTAAATGTAAATTTGTTCCTTTGATATTCCTTATGCACAAGTTTTAAGACCAAAATAATGGTTGTGCTTACTATTTTTATCCCGGAACGAGAAAAAATAACCTTTTTTCAATGGTTTTTGCCTCACTAATTTTCACCTTGACCTCAAAATGACCCTGATTTGACCTTCAACTTGTGTTCAAAGTCAAATTGTTTTTGAAATACAATGCATACAAAAGCCTGTCTCTATACAATTCTAATGAGGGGTCATTTGTTGCAGTCTGTTGTATATGTCATATTTTAGAACAGATTTTGTTACCCCCACCCCATAATTCGTATTTACTATAGATTTCTAATGTTTTTATATTTACACAACTTCAGGCATCTGTACAAACTTAACGTGCAAGCGATAAGGCTGCCAACAAGTAGAAAATGAAATAGGGAATAAGATTCTTTAATAATATTGAATTGAATGTCACTCCACCTTGTGCAAACATCGTCATTGATGAAGCAAAGAAATAGGAGGACAGATGAGACTGAAATTGGCCGCAAAGTCTCACTTATAAGGCCCATTGCACTTGATGACCTTTGCCCTCTTGACCCACATCCTAGAGATGGTATTCCTGCAACTCTACATGTAATACTTGTGGATAAAAAGTGTTTCTTCCTCTGACAATTTTGGTACATAGCATGCTTAGCATTATCAAAATATTCAATCTAACAAGGACGTCTACCACAGTGTACTATGTAACACAGCAAAGAACATTTAATGGCAAACACCTAAATGAGCGCTTCTATGAAGCCCCATATTTGTTTGTTTTTGACCTGAAGACACATATTCTTCATCTTTTTTTACACTAAATGTAAATTTGTTACTTTGATATTCCTTATGCGCAAGTTTTAAGACCACAATAATGGTTGTGCTTCCTATTTTTATCCTGGAAAAAGAAAAAATAGCCTTTTTTCATGGTTTTTGCCTCATCAATTTTCACCTTGACCTCAAAATGACACTGCTTTGACCTTCAACTTGTGTTCAAGGTCAAATTGTTTTTGAAATACAGATGCATACAAAAGCCTGTCTCTATACAATTCTAACGAGGGGTCATTTGTTGCAGTCTGTTGTATATGTCATATTTTAGAACAGATTTTGTTACCCCCACCCCATAATTCGTATTTACTACAGATTTCTAATGGTTTTATATTTACACAACTTCAGGCCTATGTACAAACTTAACGTGCAAGCGATTAGGCTGCCAACAAGTAGAAAATGAAATAGGGAATAAGGTTCTTTAATATTATGGAATTGAATGTCACTCCACCTTGTGCAAACATCGTCATTGATGAAGAAATGAAATAGGAGGACAGATGAGACTGAAATTGGCCGCCAAGTCTTACTTATAAGGCCCATTGCACTTGATGACCTATGACCTTTGACCCATATCCTGGAGATGGTATTCCTGCAACTCTACCAGTAATACTTGTGGATAAAAAGGGTTTCTTCATCTGACATTTTTGGTACATAGCATGCTTAGCATTTATCAAAATATTCAATCTAACAAGGACGTCTACCACAGTGTACTATGTAACACAGCAAAGAACATTTAATGGCAAACACCTAAATGAGCGCTTCTATGAAGCTCCATATTTGTTTGTTTCTGACCCGAAATCACACATTCTTCATCTTTTTTTACACTAAATCTAAATTTGTTCCTTTGATATTCCTTATGTGCAAGTTTTAAGTCCAAAATAATGGTTGTGCTTACTATTTTTATCCTGGAACAAGAAAAAATAACCTTTTTTCGATGGTTTTAGCCTCACCAATTTTCACCTTGACCTCAAAATGCCTCTAATTTGACCTTGAACTTGAGTTCAAGGTCAAATTTTGAAACTTGCTTGATTTTATTCAAAAGCCTGATTTTTGGCAAATGTAACAAGGGGTCATTTGTAACCGTCAGTTGTTCAGTTCAGATTTTATGGTGGATTTTGTTACCCCTACCCCATAAATTTCCTATATTTTGGAAATCTGCCATTTTTGATACACACAACTTCAGGCCTCTGTACAAACTTAACGTGCAAGAGATAAGGCTGCCAACAAGTAGAAAATTGAATGGGGGATGCTGCTCTTTCATTTGGTACCAAGAAACCTTCCTCCACCTCTCCGCACGCAAAACTCCAAAAATAAGGCCTATTTCAGAATTGGCTCATGGACTATAACGCCTTTGTGCCTTTAAAGTTCCAAATAGGTTGTTTATTTATTTGAATATACTCTCGTTCTAAAAGCAAATAACCATTCTGCAAATAAGTTACTTTTTAGTGTTCTAAATGTCTTAACATTCTCAGGATTTTGACTGCCTAGAATGTATCATTCCCTTTTGATTTAACTCAACAAAGTTATCTCTAAATATCACCGGAAATTGTGCCAATTTAAGTAGGGCACAATTTTGATAATTGCTTGGTACGTTCTTGTTCTATATTTGCCACTATGTTAAATGTGGAAAACGTTCTCCGATCCCATCATAGTATCTGTCATTGATAGAATATCATTCAACTTCAACGACCCTTGTTTAAGCATCAATAAAGCATTTTTGGATTGACAAATATTGTATCCCACTGCTTAATTTTTTTAACATTTAATTGTCAAGAGAGATTTTCTCTGCCAGTCTAAAGATGTAGAAAGAAGTTGTGTTAAGTGCTTTTATTTCCCATGAACTGTTCAATATATACAATTCGGGTTACACATTTAACTGAAATAAATAAATAACACTGGTTAAACATTTACAGAGCCCATGAGGAATAATTTGTAAATATTATAAACACACGTGAAATACACCATCAGCAACACCCCAATAACAAAGTATAAAATAAACATGGACATTCACAAAAAATTATGATAAACACTTTGAAATCTCCTTCTTAACTCAACGGGATTGCACCCTGCAAGGGCCACACCCTATTGGCTTGCTCAATGGTGTGCAATAGGAGTTGGCATCTCCCGGGGTACCCATGGCTGGTGTGGCACCCTGCTGGCCTTATAAAAGAAGGGGATGTGTGGATCTGTCTATTGATACTATGCATTTCAAATATTCCTTGGTCCTCTTTGGATCTGAAGGCTACATGTAACTCGGCTCTTACTTTCCCTCTTTTTCTTCTTTTATCTAGAATTATTATGCTTTGTCATTGTTCTTCACCAATGAAAAAGTACTACGTTTTGGTAATATCTTATGTCACTAACTAGCTTTTCGGTGCCGAAGTGCCTTTAAAGCCTCATTCACTCACTCCTTCCCCATCTGGTTTGCTAAACATCTATAGTGAATAGTTCATTATGAAGTATCAAGTCTTGTATTACCTTATAGGTGCAGTAGGATATTCGACAAGGTGACCGTGACATCTAAAACGAAAAGGCGATTTAGAACATACCCAACTGTCAGTAATCCAAGAAACTTTGCATAAGTTATCATTGTCATATCCCCTTTGAAAATCCAAAATAAAAAGGGGTGTCACCAGCCTTCCCGCCCATGAAGGTTGCGCCAAAATGGCACTAAATTTTTAAATTTCACGTCTAAAATTGAAAGTCCATTTCAAAAATACCCCGCTGTTAGAATTTCATCAAACCCTGCACAGGCTTTCATTGTCAGGTCCCCTTTGAACATCTAAAATAAAAAGGGGGTCACCAGTCGTGCTGTCCATATACTAGTAGGTGGCACTTCGGTTTGAGAATTACATTGTTTGCCACTGTAAAGCCTCCTATATGGACGGCATGACCCGTGACCCCCTTACTTATGTTAGATATTCAAAGAATTCTAACTGTCGCGTATCTTTCAAATGGACTAAAAATCGCTATTGTGATACTTAGGATAATGACCACCCACTGCTAGGTATCGTCTCTATCACCCCATCACCGCCTCCCCCCCCCCCCCCCCCCCCCCCCCCCCCCCCACACACACACACACACACACACACACGCACACACATAATCTAAACTTTTCTAAACTAGTAGTATTTTAAATATAGATAAGCTTGTCTCGGTATTTTCCAATATTCACAATGTCATGCTATGTGAGCCATGTTTCATATGCTAAACTGTGATTGTGGTCAAACTATTGTACGCTCCTGTTCTGAAATACAGTTTTTGCATCAACACATCTGTCCGTAAAGTGACACATAGTGCAAATTCTGTTTTCCTAGTTACTCCCAAAGAAGGTGGGCTCTAAATGAAATGCAAATTCAATTCTCTCCCGATGCACGAGGCAACTCATAGACCAATTCATACCTGCACATACAGTACCGACTTTTACTCCCTGCAGAGCCCATGAGGAATACTTTGCAAATATCATACACCATCAGCAACACGTCAATAACAAAGCATAAAATATACATGGACATTCACAAAAAACTATGATAAACACTTTGAGATCTCCTTCTAAACTCAACTGGATTGCACCCTGCAAGGGCCACACCCTATTGGCTTGCTCAATGGTGTGCAATAGGAGTTGTCACCTCCCGGGGAACCCATGGCTGGTGTGGCACCCTGCTGGCCTTATAAAAGAAGGGGATGTGTGGATCTGTCTATTGATACTATGCATTTAAAATATTCTTTGGTCCTCTTTGGATCTGAAGGCTAACTCGGCTCTTACTTTCCCTCTTTTTCTTCTTTTATATAGAATTATTATGCTTTGTCATTGTTCTTCACCAATGACAAAGTACCACGTTTTGGTAATATCTTATGGCACTAACTAGCTTCTCGGTGCCGAAGTGCCTTTAAAGCCTCATTCACCCACTCCTTCCCCATCTGGTTTGCTAAACATCTATATAATAGTGAATATTTCATTATGAAGTATCAAGTCTTGTATTACCTTCTATGTGTAGTAGGGTATTCGACAAGGTGACCGTGACATCTAAAACGTATAGTCGATTTAGGAAATACCCCACTGTCAGTAATCCAAGAAACTTTGCATACGTTATCATTGTCATATCCCCTTTGAAAATCCAAAATAAAAAGGGGTGTCACCAGTCTTCCCGCCCATGACGGTTGCGCCAAAATGGCACTTAATTTGTAAATTTCACGTCTAAAATTAAAAGTCCATTTCAAAAATACCCCGCTGTTAGAATTTCATCAAACCCTGCATAGGCTTTCATTGTCAGGTCCCCTTTGAACATCTAAAATAAAAAGGGGGTCACCAGTCGTGCTGTCCATATACTAGTAGGTGGCACTTCGGTTTGAGAATTACATTGTTTGCCACTTTAAAGCCTCCTATATGGACGGCATGACCCGTGACCCCCTTACTTATGTTAGATATTCAAAGAATTCTAACTGTCGCGTATCTTTCAAATGGACTAAAAATCGCTATCGTGATACTTAGGATAATGGCCACCCACTGCTAGGTATCGTCTCTATCACCCCATCACCGCCCCCCCCCCCCCCCCCCCCCCCCCCCACACACACACACACGCACATAATCTAAACTTTTCTAAACTAGTAGTATTTTAAATATAGATAAGCTTGTCTCGGTATTTTCCAATATTCACAATGTCATGCTATGTGAGCCATGTTTCATATGCTAAACTGTGATTGTGATCAAACTATTGTACGCTCATGTTCTGAAATACAGTTTTTGCATCAACACATTTGTCCGTAAAGTGACACATAGTGCAAATTCTGTTTTCCTAGTTACTCCCAAGGAAACTGGGACTCGAAATGAAATGCAAATTCAATTCTCTCCCGATGCACGAGGCAACTCATAGACCCATTCATACCTGCACATACAGTACCGACTTTTACTTCCTGCACTAAATGTGCGGGCCGACCGGGCATAACGTAGTTTACACAGTTTTTTCTCCTAATGACGAATATTTCTGAAACGGGAATAAACAGTCAGTTTTATAAAGTAGATGAGCCACATGGTACTTATCGCAGCCACCATGTAGTACGGTAGGGCCATGGCCTGCTTCTGTTTGAAGAAATACCCTACAATTGGTGGCATAGACATTCCCCCGAGGGACCCTAGAAGGAGCAGAAGGGAGGCTATCCTACCAATGACCTGAACGTACCGATCCAAGCACAGGGTGTTTGTGGGCTGCAGGGGACCCTGGGCGAGCCCTAGAGTACCTGCACAGACCCACAGTACAATATGGCTGGCTGTGATCCCAGACACCAGTGCTATAGCACTGCCCAAGAGAATGACCAAAAGGGCACCCAGCATTTTCATGGGCATGACAAACTTTGAAACAGGAACTGCTAAGAGACGACCCACCCCGTACGAACCCCAGTAAATGGAGGTCACCAGAGAACCCTCTTTGGCTGACCAATCAAGGAAAAGCACAGAAAACGTTGCCACGAGTCCTGAGAACACGTCCTGCGTTGCTAGGTCACAGAAACAAAACATGCTGGCGCCACCTATTGCCAAAACACGCAGTATTGTACCGTCCTCCTTAGAGACCTCCGTTGGTTTTGCCTCTTCCGTTTTATCAATATTCTCTTTCTCAATGCTCCCGTCCTTCACATTACCCTTTGACAATGCCTCTTGCAGTCTCAGTATTGCCAATGGGATAGCTATCACTATTGCAAAAGCTCCAAATATGGCAAAGGGGATGTAGATTCGTGATCTTTCTCCAACGAGGTGGTTCTTTGCAGTACTCGTCTTTGACTGGATGTATTCTTTAGTTTTTGGTGAGTAATATTCTGTAGTAGTTGACTGAAGGTATTCTGCAGTATTTAACTGGCCTATAATTGGGGCATCCATAAGCACTGACCCGTTTGCCGCCAAAGCCTCTAAGGACGTTATATTTAACGATGCATGGAGTCTGGCTGTGCGGTTGTGATTCTGATTCCGGATCCCTGGTGACTGGTGCTGTCCTATGAAGGGTTCCATCACGAGAGGGCTAAGGAAAGCACCCAGGGCAAACGTGAAGTGAAGAGCCTGATAGTACGGTTTGCAGTCTTTCCTCCAGGTTTGCAGCACGAGCACATTACAGCCTGAAAAATAGTTAAAATACATTTGAAATGGCATAAAAATAAGGAATTCGGAATAGTTTTCAGGGCTTAAAATTACGGGGTGCCAGGAGGGGTGCCAAGAGCACAGGGCTCCTTTGAATAGTCCTGCAGCTCCCTCAAATTTCTGCAGGGAGCCCAAAGATGCACTGGTTTCTATATGCAACACAGGTCTTTAGATAGCTTTTAAAGATGCCATTGGGCTCCCTGAAAAATAATAATTTCAAGCCCTGGTGTTATTGTTACATGTACTGCCAAGTGAGGCCTAGCTAGTTCTTAAAAAGTGGAGAAATCCAACGTACCTAGGGAAAACCACCGCATAGGATGAGGTCACTGACGACATTCTCAGCCGCCGTGAGCCGGATTTTAATTCTGACATCAGCGAGAGATAGCAATCAATCAGTTGCAACTGAGACAATTTCATTCTTTATCTGAATTCACAATAATATCCGAAGCCTCTATCTTAGACCATTTCGTCTTTGGTTTAGCTTGTGGGTTATCAGGCAATCATTTGGGGATGCCCCAATAGGTGTGTGCTCTAGGGTTACCAATTCACAACAAAACACTGTTATGAGAAATAGTTGACTAGAAGTTTCTGTTCCTTTCATGTTCAACAAAACCTCTTTTTCATATATTTCTCTATTCTATGGGTTTTGTTCAGATTGTCAAATCATGTGAGCGCCTCAAAAAGGTTAAGAACGTTCACATTGTTCAGGACATACAGCCCCGGAACAGTAAATACTATAGCAGTTAACCATTGTGAGTGCAAACTGTGATTTTCCCCCAAAATGCCGAATTGTAGTTATTGGCTAAGATTAAATACCAGAGTATTCATGTTTAACCATCTTATAAAATCTTTGTCCATCATAATCATCTGACATATCAAAATGAACCTTAAATCGAGCACAACATTCTGCAGCAAAGTACTCAATTTTGGAGCCAGGTAGGGAGTCTTTTAGATTAGCGAGCCAGGCTCTTCCTATATGTAGCTGTATTTTCGCACCTTTTAGATGCGTTCAATAAACAATACAATTATATTTTCTCGTACGCATATATACGTGCATAGTTCTCTGAGTTATTCTAACCCTTCCAATGCTGACGCTACTTTCATCCAAAGCACAAGGACACACATATGTTTGAAAGCCATCTAAACCCTATCATGTCTTATATTCATTGGAAAGCTCTCACTGAGTACTCTCAGATGAGTACCATATGCCAGGGTTTCAGTCATTTTTCAATTCTTTTGCATCATTTTGTATAGACCAAATTAGCCACCAACAGCATATAGGTTAACATAAACACACATATGCGTGTGTGGCTATTTAAGGGTTAATACTATTGACTATCTTCACCATTTCTACCATATTGCGGCCGAGTCGTGACTTGCAAGTTGTAAGTTGTGGCGGACACCGACTTCCCATCGAAACGCCCGCCTATCCCCAAGTCTCTGGCAACTTTCTCACGCGCTCAAGTCGGGACTCGAATCCGGGAACTCGGGCAGTGGTGAGAATGAAAGCTCATGTATACATCGGCAGCGGTGAGAAACTGCGACCAATTAGTGACGACTGCTTTAGACCACCCGGCATTCAGGGTTGGGTGACGTTTATCAAAAGTTATACTTTAATACTAGGGTTTATGTCAGATTCCTCTCATCACATACGTGAGATTACCAAACAAATATGTGATGTTTTGTAGGAGAGTATAGGACGCGCTTGATGGACGCAAAGGGACGTTGGTGAACTTTAATTTTCTCCCATAGACCTGACAGCACCATATAGGTAGCACGCTCGATTATAGTTAATTTTACCCATCTATGATAGCTGGCGTTAGCAACAGGCGTCACTCTCATTGTACACAGTACTCGTTTGCGATCTAAAACGCGGTCGTGTATCATGTGGAGTATTTTGCATTTAGTTATGTGATATACAGCCCTATATGAATCTGTTTTTCTACAACACCTTAAAATACCTGAACGTGAGTATAAAACTCGTTCTTATGCACCGGCTGTTAAAGGGATTCCTTTGTTTGTTTGTACATCATCTTGATGTCCCTTGTATGATTATGTTTTTGTAAGCAATGCTACATCTATGATAAATGAATGCAAACATAAGTAAGTCGGTGGTTTTGCAACGGGTACTCGGGTATTCTCCAACATTTTCAACTAATCTCAAAACATTTGTTCTAGTGCAGAAGAATCAAATGATGCTAAACCGGTTATAGTTTACACATTTTCAGTCTAAGGTTATTTGGAAATAATTGAAAATTGATAATACATACAACTGGATGAAACTTTGTTAAGATTTACTCATGCCAGTTTATTCCCGTAACAAGTAATTTATTTGGTTGCAGGTTTGTACAGTGTTTTGTCCAAGCAATGTATTGATTTACGAACACACAGAAATAGAAACGTATATTCAGTAAATTATAGCAACCCCAAACCATCAAAGAATGATGTTTCGTTCGACGCCCATACGAATGCGTCTAATATAGGGAATGGTTACTTTGAAACAATAATGAATACAATTGAATTATTGAAAAGTTGTCATCAATAAAGAGCCTCTTATACTTATCCAGTTATTCAATCCACGTCGGTAGTATATATATATATATATATATATATATATATATATATATATATATATATATATATATATATATATATATATATATATATATATATATATGCATGTTCCACGTACATGTTTCAAGTACCCCATTGGCCAATCCCTGCATCGTTGCCACGACGACCATGAGGACTAGGCTGGAGCACCATGGGATAGCAATGGACGTGCAGCCAATGAGAAGAGTCGAGAACATGATTGGCAGGAGGTGATCCAGCTTGTCATAGGCCAATCCGCCGGCCAGGGAACCCACCAGACCGCCAGCTCTTTTAAAAGTCAGCACGGTTGCTATGGAGACGATGTTTGACCCAGTTATGGTCTGAAGGTCCATAAGTGCCGGGCCGAAGGAAGCAGTGGTAAGACCCTGAAATAAAATCAAAAGATTGGGAATTTATGTATATTATATATAAATATATATATATATATATATATATATATATATATATATATATATATATATATATATATATATATATATATATATATATATATATATATATATATATATATATATATATAAAGAACCTTTAATTCAAAGTTGAAAAAATGTTGGCGTTAGAAGGTCATGAGTAAGTGTGTACTTGTGTATTGTTTCTATGCCATGTCATGTTCTGGGCGGATATTGATAATAATGAATAATAAACTAGATTGTCCGGGTGGATATTGGTACGAGGGGATATTGTCCGGAGGGATTTTGTCCAGGGGGGATATTGTTCGAGGGACATTGTCCTAGAACTGTAATTTCTACGTAACTAAAAACATGCTACAATCTTGAAAATGTCTAACTCTAGCTATCTAAATATCTAACTAAAAGAGGCATATATTCGATGACAAAGGCAGTTATCACATGTATATTTAGTCTTCTATTTTGTTTCTACTCAAGGATTGATTGGATAAGAATAGTGTTTATCTAAGAATTTGTATATTCAAGCAGATGACAGCAACAAGAGGATGCGACTATATCATACTTTTGTACGCATTACTTGTGTGCTCGAAGAGTTAACATTTATTGATTTGATGACAAAAATGTCCTCTGTTATCAGAGATGGTAAAAATTAGTTTGCTGTGCACTAAAAATATGTTCTCATAGAAAAGTAAAACAATTCTGCAAAAGTATAACATAAAATAAAGCCACGTGAATGCTGATACATACTTATGCTGACTCCTACATGCTGTTGGGGGAGAAAACAGACAGGTAGGCATGTCACAGCATTTACATTTTCAATACAAATAAGATATGTACACACATCAAACTACATCATGTAGTGCCTCCCGTTTATATGAATAGATGAAAAGAACGCAGTTATCACTGGCATCCTCGATATACTATTCCTATGAGCAAACAGCGACTCTTTGTACATGTATACTCAATCATAGTATGGGTATATATTTATCTGTTAAAGTCCCTGTAATGTATACGTATGTGATAAGACACTGACCGTTGAGCACACAACCACCACAGGCCCTGATCCATCGTCTAGACATTTGTCTGGCTTAGTTTTTGGTCTGGGAAACTGAAGAATCCATATTCCAACCGTGTCTGGCTGGTCCTGCTACCTAGTATCACTATTGCAGGTTCTTCAGTAGACTAGGGTCCTAGTCCCTGTAATGTTCACCTTCCCTTATGTGTTGACCAAGCACTGTGGTGTGGTACCAGGTTTGGTAGATAGATGGCACCACCTGCTCCTATCTTTATACGATTACAGGTGTCATAATCAAACTGAATCCTGGTGAGATAAATGTAAACTAAATTGACCACTGTTGCTACCTACACTAGTTGGAGCTAGGTAACAGAAAAAAAAACATAACAGAAAAATACATATGACAGCCTAGAAATCTAGGCTAGTTCTTCAGCAGCACTCTCTCTTCACTTTGCTCATAGATATTCTTTAAATTCTTCAAAATATCAAACCAAATATTGAGGGGCCATTTATTCAGTACGGGAAAGACCTGGTGGACCCGCAGTGTTCTGGCCACAATCAGGTGTAAGATAAGCCAGGGTGGCAGTTCCGGATACTAGTATCATCTCTTGCTGGAATCCCCTACCTAAGGTTAGGGTTAGGAATCAGGTCCAGGGTTAGGTTAAGGGTTACCTAACCCTTACCCTGACCCTGACCTGATTCCTAACCCTAAACCTAACCCTAAACCCAACTCTAATCCTAGGTTGGGGACACCAAGATAACAAGTTTCCATGACGTCATGCATAAAGTTCGCCAGGATTTAGAGTGTACCCTAGTTTTGCCCATGGTATGCCATCGCAGAAAGAGAGGAGACTAACAATAACAGCCTGTGGGTTATGGTCTTACACCTTTTGTTTATTGTTGCAAAAGAAATAGAGGCATTGATAACAGTTTTACTAATGTAGATGACAGCACTGATAACACACACAAAAATGTGATTGTGATATTTTCCAAATATGAGATAAACAATCACTTGAAGTTTAAGCTTTACTGATCTATCATACAGGTCTGTCCAGGCTATTGCAATGTCGCACTTATTTGCGCCATAACTTATACATGTTGCGCCACTCAAACATAATGCGAAAGTGTGCGACAAGCAAATTTCTACGGATCTTACACGATCGCTTCCTTGAACCGATCGGTAAACTTGTACACTCATGGGAGTTCGAGTCTCCGCTGGATCTCCAAGCGGGTTGGCCGGGTCGCTATATAAATGTTCGGCGTTGTGGAGGGCTGTCTATGGTCCTTCTGCAACTGAAAGACCCCTTGGAACTATTCGTGAAGAGTAGGGAATTTCTTCCTGGTTCCGGGTTTCTATCTCGTCGTGATATGACCTAAGCTTTTGAAAGCGACGTAAAACCCAATTCCTTCCTTCTGGACCAAGAGCCCGGGCACTTTTATTTAACCGTCTGAGGCCAAAAGGTTTGAGGGTGGTTCCTAGACCAAAATTTCGTGCTGAATCTGAAAATCCATTTCTTACAAACGGCAGGTGGTGGGTGCGGCGGGAAATCGGCATTTTTGGGTGATTTTGGCACTTTTTTGTATGTTAATTTGCATAATGTCTCACATTATCAGATCAGTGTCAGATCATGGCAAATATGGTATCATATTGAAGCTCTCAACCGTGGGAGTTCATTCATGTGTAGATTTGGTGGTTTCAGTGGTTGCCATGGCAACGGGAGCCACGAATTAAGCAAAAACAGAGGAAAAATGGGCATTTTTTGTAATTTGTGTGTCACCTAAGTGTCATTCACCCCCAGGCAATAGACCCAAGGGCTTCAGTATGGTTATTAAAAACTTCCTAGATCTTTTCTTGATCAATTCATGCCAATTATAGTTAAATAAAAAAATTTGGGCCTGAAGTACAGGTCTTTGAAAATGGTGATACCGCAAATAAGGTGTTTATCGACAATATGGCATGAAGTGAGGCATTTTATCAGATCAGTGTTAGGTCGTGGCAAATATGGTATCAAATTGAAGCTCTAAACCGTGGGGGTTCATTCATGTATAGTTTTAGTAAGTTTCAGTGGTTGCCATGGCAACGGGAGTCAAGAATTAAAACAAAAGAGGAAAAATGGACATTTTCGTAATTTGTGTGATACTTAAGTGTCATTTACCCCCAGTGGACACACCCAAGGGCTTCAGTATGGTTATTGGAAACTTCCTTCATCTTTTTTCTTAATCAATTTATACCAATATTTTTTTATATGACTAACATATTTGTGGTCTGAAGTACAGGCCTTTGAAAATGGCGATAACTCAAATGCAGTGTCTATTGACATTATGGCTTAAAATGAGTCATTTTATCAGATCCGTGTTAAATCATGGCAAATGTGGTACCAGATTGAAGCTCTTACCCTTAGTAAGTTTATTCATGTGTGGTGTGGGAATTTTTAGTAGTTGCCATGACAACAACAGTTAAGAAAAATCAACATTTTTTGTAAATTCTGTGAAAAGTGAGTGTGATTTACCACATGTCAATACACCTTTGGACTTAAGTATGGTTATTAAAATCTTCCTTGCTCTTGAAATTCATTCCAATTCTATTTGACCTTTGAAAATGACAGCGACGCACATGTGTTGGCTATCCATAATATGGCTTTCAGTTACTGTTATTTTGATTTATCTGTTCTCTCCTCTGAATGGATACTTCTAAAGGTATTCTGCTAGACACACTCTAAAGTCTTCCCATAAAAAGAACTATTTTTGGTTAATACCAGTATTTTAGTGTATACAAATATTAGGGATTGTCCAATTACGGTAATCGGACATGCTGATTATTTGTTCATCCAACCTCTGACTTTGGAATTCGATAGCAATTTCATAAGTTTTTTGAAAAGACTTGTATCTTGAATTAGCCTATTGATGGACTGAGAGATTCCACAATATAAAAGACTGCATCATCTTTAAATAAAATCGTGCATAACTGTAACAATTAAAACTAAGGGCTTCAAGTGATATTTTAAGAGCTAGCTAGCAATTAATGATTTATATAAATGCCCCAATAAAGATTCTAGGTAGCCCCCAGACAGATTCTGACCACTACAAAAATATAGTAACTTAATGCTTGTTAGGGTGTTCAAAGTAAAATACTCATACTTATACCTGCTGCCAAATTAGATGAGGAAACTTTGATAGACTGTTGCTGTGCAGTTTCTTAGCCTTGCATTATATGCACTTTATTCCTTTAAATTGAAATAATCACTTCATTGTAATTTACACATTGCCAAAGGTCTTTGATAGTCAATGAACAAAAAGTTCCTTTATTCAACATTAGTGTCTGATTCATCCAATGATGGCCTACAGCTGACATCTTTATCCGATTCCTCTGTGCTGTCGTAAATTTGATTGCATCTGGAATCTCCTCTCCCTCAAACTAGCTAGTCTTTTACTGTCTGTTTTTTACAAAATCCAACCACTCTCCAGAGGATCCATTTCAAAGGCCTGTACTTCAAATCAACAAAACAGAGTAACTAAATTGCAAAAGCGGGCGGCCCGCTTAATATTGGATGCCGATTTGTCAATTCCATCTTCTGATCTATTCAAAAAGCTTAAATGGCTCCCTTTTCCTAAATATGTGGAATACAAACAGACTGTCACTGTATACAAAAGCCTTAATGAGTTAAACCCCCATTATATGAACAAACCTTTCTCATATACACAAGATAACCACAGCTATGGTACTCGAAATACAACCTCCTCACTATTAGCTCTTCCAAAATGTAATAAATCAATTGGCCAAAAATGCATTTCATACTGCACTCTGGGCCCAAAGTTTGGAATGGCTTAACTGAAGCAATCAGATGTGCACCATCTCTACCTTCAGTCATCTCGATACCTAAAAGCAATGTGCTGTACTACTTTGTAACCCTCAGGCTACTTGTAAACATGCCAGAGGGCCTCAGGGAAGATACTTATCACTGGACTGAGTTACCCTCTTTAAATAAAGATTTCATTATTCTGTTTATTATTATTATTATCATTATTGCAGATCGGCCAGGCAAGATTGATTGCTTTCTCACCTCTGCACTGATTATGTTATGTCTGTTCACATTATAATGGTAGCTTTTGGTTCCAATGCCTACATTATGATAAAGAGTGCCCTGCAAGGAGTTCGGCAAACTCATCTCTTCTCTGAATGGCAGGAATGCTGTCTTGGATTTTCTAGATCCCAGGCTTTAATTGAACTCCTTAGGGTGTGGCAAAATCAGGTCCCTGTGTCTTTGATGGAGGCCTTCTTGTAGGTATCACATCACAGACAAAGTCCACTCTTGTTGCAAAAAGTCAAACAACTTCATTAGGATGGCTTTTGAGCCACCAGCATAGGTCAATAGAAGGTTGACCATGCATCGCACAATTCCTAACTGATGATTGCAAAGAAAGACATGATATAGCATGCAAAGCACATCATCCAAAGTATGAGAAACTCCGCTATTGTTATCCGGTCATATAAAGGTTTCCTCAGTAACTGTGTCAACCTGATAGCTGGCTTGTGGAAGCATGCAATCCTGCCTGACCCATCTGTAATGGATTATCTGGAGAATGGTGGGATTTTGAAAGATGGACAGTACATCTAATTTGGCAGCAGTTGAAAATCTATCCTTTTTTAGATTAATAATTTTCCATAGAAAGGAAAACCCATTCTGAAGTATAAGAGTATTTTAGTTACTACAGTTACTATATTCATACCTACTAAATTACTGATAATAACCAAAAATAGTACTTTTTATGGGAAGACTTTAAACTGTGTCTAGCAGAATAGCATAAGAAGTATCCATTCAGAAGAGAAAGTAGATAAATCGAAATAACAGTTACTTAAGCCATAGCGTGGATAGCCAACACATGTGCGTCACTGTCATTTTCAAAGGACGGTATTCAGACCTAAAATATAATATAGAATTGGCATGAATTGATCAAAAGCAAGGAAGATTTAAAATAACCATACTAAAGTCCGTAGGTGCATTGACATATAGTAAATCACACTCAATTATCACAGAAATTACAAAATAACGTGAATTTTCTGTTTTTCATTAATTCTTGACTGCTGTTGCCATGGCAACCACTAAAGATTCTCACACCAGGGGAAGAGCTTCAATTTGGTACCACATTTGCCATGATCTAACATGGATCTGATAAAATGACTTATCTTAAGCCATATTGTCAATAGACACTGCATTTGAGTTATAGCCATTTTCAAAGGCCTGTACTTCAGACCACAAATATGTTAGTCATATAAAATATTGGTATAAATTGATGAAGAAAAAAGATGAAGGAAGTTTCCAATAACCATACTGAAGCCCTTGGGTGTGTCCACTGGGGGTAAATGACACTTAAGTATCACACAAATTACGAAAATGTCCATTTTTCCTCTTTTTTTAAAATTCTTGACTCCCGTTGCCATGGCAACCACTGAAACTACTAAAACTATACATGAATGAACCCCCACGGTTTAGAGCTTCAATTTGATACCATATTTGCCACGACCTGACACTGATCTGATAAAATGCCTCATTTCAAGCCATATTGTCGATAGACACCTCATTTGCGGTATCACCATTTTCAAAGACCTGTACTTCAGACCCAAAATATTTTAGTTAACTATAATTGGTATGAATTGATCAAGAAAAGATCAGGGAAGTTTTTAATAACCATACTGAAGCCCTTGGGTCTATTGACTGGGGGTGAATGACACTTAGGTAACACACAAATTACAAAAAATGCCCATTTTCCCTCTGTTTTTGCTTAATTCGTGGCTCCCGTTGCCATGGCAACCACTGAAACCACCAAATCTACACATGAATGAACTCCCACGGTTGAGAGTTTCAATATGATACCATATTTGCCATGATCTGACACTGATCTGATAATGTGAGACATTATGCAAATTAACATACAAAAAAGTGCCAAAATCACCCAAAAATGCCGATTTCCCGCCGCACCCACCACCTGCCGTTTGTAAGAAATGGATTTTCAGATTCAGCACAAAATTTTGGTCTAGGAACCACCCTCAAACCTTTTGGCCTCAGACGGTTAAATAAAAGTGCCCGGGCTCTTGGTCCATTCCTTCCTTTACACTCACGGGAGGACCTGCTAACTATGCTGACAACGAGCAGGTTCGACGCCGGCTACGACGATTGGAATTATATCCGTCGTAGTGGAATGCTGAGAGCAACTGGTCAGTGGGTTTCATAAGCGTCATTCAAGTTTGAAGAAATCGACCTTGAGCAATGTCAAACAAGCCTCCAGTGAAAGCGATCTTTCCATGTGTAACAGGCATATTAATCCAGCTTTACTAAACCTAAGCAGTTAAGACCCGGATTATAAAGCTAAGGATTTAAAATTGCTTTCTCTATATATAGCTTTACAACACCTGGAACATGTCAACACAATGGTACAGGGTTTAGTTTCTATTTACTTTCCTTGGGAACTTGTTGTGAACTAACCCTGGCGGAAAATGTTAACTGATCGTATGCAACCTTGGGGTAATACAGTACATACATTTGATTTCTGCACCAGTCGACTGGACGTCTGCCAGTGCCTGGTTGTACAAACAACCATGGTTAACATGTCAAAAAGATAAGCCAAGCATATCAATGACCCACGTTGCCTGCAAATCAAAGCTACGGTGAGTAGTAAAGGCAGGGACCTGTGGTCGCATCCATGCCCATGAAATTGGGTGACAATCGGACATGCGGTCGTGTATTATGCCCTGGCTTTCCCAACATTTAGTGCAGGAATTGTTTGCAGGCAGCCTGGAACGGTAAGTAGAAATGTAATTTTGCAATTGCGACAGAAAGTTTCAAAGTGCGCGACAGACACTTAGGTCTTGGCCAGCCCTGTCATGTACATCACGTTACTGTGCGCAGGCATACCACAACCGTAATAATGAGAGTGTGTGGCAATGTAGGCCGTCCAGTGACTGGCCAGTGATTGAAAATGGACTCTGTGTAAGATTACATGGCACTGTATCACTTCAGGTATGAATTGAAAAGAGCTGGCAACATAACATGAGTTTATTTTGTGGCATGCCTCAAGGTATGGTCACATATAAACACATAATGGACTTCAAAAACCTTAATATTGCAGAATTTGATCATCAGATAAAAAAGTTTTGGACATTTATTTCAATTGATATTTTTATTTGTTCTGTACTATCCAGAAGTTAGATATTACGGTTTCGGTCTAGTTCGGTGTCTACAGGACCGACATTCAATTCCTGCACTAAAAACGTGCGCAGCCTGTGCATTATACGTGATCGCACACCCATTGCCTCCCAGTTTCCTGGGCATGGATAATGTCAATTATGTCCGAGCGTTCAAATAATACATAGGTACAGAGCGCGTACAGTGCAGACATTTAATTCCTGCACCAGTCAACTGGACGTCTGCCAGCGCCTGGTTGTAAACTCACCCATGGTTAAAATGTCAAAAAATAAGCCAAGCACATCACTGACCCATGTAGCTTGCGAATCAAAGATGCATTAAATTGTGAGGTCATCCATGTAACAGGCTATATTCCAGGAATGTCAAACTACATTATTCAGGCCCCTACTCAAGCATCTTGAATGCGTTCTCTTTTAGGAGCTTTCGAGTGAAAACAGTCACATTATGCATTACATGTGACAGAAAGGAATTTTAAAGGTGATATGGCGATTTTGAATTTTTTTTAAAGAATTTGTTTTAACTTCGCATGAATAAAGAACAAAGCAAGGCTATTTTCGGAACAACTTTTTTCATGGGGTAATGGACTTTACTTTTCAACAGATCTTTGAAAATATATTACACTTTGAATCATTAACCTCCCATTCTCCAATATTGGTATCTTTCTTTGTGCATTAATCCTTTGAGAGATACTGTCACTTCCTGAAATACTGTTCTACTTTAAGACATCTTTGCTTGTATATAGCATTTATGAGGCAACATCTAAATACCTACCTAAGTACCTACTTCTTTTACAAATGAGCATTGGTTACAGGTAACTTGTAATAGATTGTTTTAGTTTGTCCAATACTCGGTTGAGAGTATCAAATATAGTATAGGCCATAATAGTCTCTTAGTGTATGCTCTACTTAAACCTAAGTTCCCAACACTGGCAACCTTCGTACAAGTAGTATATTGCTGTTCGAACACATCCTAACACACACAAAATGGAGGCACTGGAAGCGACCATTTTAGCCTATTGATAGCTTATCTGAGATTCTCGGTACCCATATGTCATTATCAGCTACCTCACTTCTAATGTCATATGGGTACCAAACAGCCTGGTAGGGGATAACCGAAGAAACTATTTGGGTCTAATATGTTTTATTCATGGTGCAATTGTCCTTTAATGACCACGTATCCATTAAATCAATTGGCGTTCCAATGAAAACGGCAATAGGTCTTTATGGTCATTTTAACTGTGTGAAAACTAAATCAATACTCTGCAACTCTTCTAGAGTGGCATTGCGTTTTGTTTTATTGGAACTCCAAATGAATAAATATGGGTATGTTTTAAAGAAATTCTTTGTGATACCAATGAATCTAACGCTAACCTACACAAAAAATGTTGTTCAACGTACCTGTCCGTGCTCCATGTTGCTAACGGCATACGTGAGTCCTGTCTCAAGTTACCATAAATTTAGCATAGCTAAAGGCATCGTTAAAGTCATGCGGTATCTAACCTGATGTGTAAATCGACTCAAAGATGAGATTGCACCCACTTAGTTCTCAAATAGCTCACCAGAGGCGCTCTTAATGAGAACTCTCAAGTTCCAGCTGTCAGTGGTAGCAGATAGACGAGCTGAGCGAGGAGAGCCATCATGCATGTAAACCCAGCCCCCTTAGTTACAAGTGGAGCTCGTAACTTCGTTCCGGTTTTCCAAAATTAGACGGTGGACCGAGCAATAGTACATACAGATAGAGTCGGATGAAATTAAAGCCCCATCCCCTGCACCCCCCCCCCCCCCCCCCCCCCCCATTTATTATGTCCGTTCTTAATGAGGCGGGTTGCGGTGGTTTCCGCAGGGTACGCCGGTGTCCCCTTCCAACGTTACAACTGCCTACTCGATATAAACCCAAATAAGACAGTAAAAGGGACGATAAGTGTATGATGACAACAGCATATATGTTCATATGCAGTATAATTATCAATGTTTAGTTACTGGTATTTCGACTTTGGACTGCCCTGTAATTTAAGAAGACATGTCGATGATCTAACAGACGAAGTGTATTAATTGACCGTACCAACCCTGTACTGAAAGAAGTCTTTTCAATGATGGAGCAGACGAAAGGAAAGGTACTTGACTTACGTATCCTATGAAGGCCCCAAAGGCGCATGCTGTTTTGATCAGTTTCGTACGATCTGGGATGTCATGATCGTCTTCATGATTATGCATATCCAGCATGGCTACTGTCGCATCTTCGTCTGCGCCATGTGGCCGGATCCCTCTCCGCCCCTCCCTCTCCTCCATGCGAGAATCTCGACACGCTCCGTTTTCCCTGACCGCCATGATTGAGGTTCAGAACATCAATGGTGTATATAGGTACGGCTCACTTGTACATTAACTCATTGTATAATGCTGTAGAGGTTTTTAAAAATCGTCCGGTTCTATGATGTTTTTGACAGTAACTTTGGACTTTGAATTTTCACCAAATATTTGAAATTTTCTGATTTTTCTGATTTAAACTATGTTTTCGTTTATAAGATTCAATCATAGCTGCAAGGCTGCTTTCGTTCGTGGTCAGCGTTAACGGGTTAAAGAGTATGCATTAAGTATTCACTCAGCCGGATGATGGAAAATTTTGAATGCAGTTCGCAATCACAAAACGCGCACTGAATGACCTCTTCAAGCCTGGCCATCTCTCTGATAAGTCTTATCATCTCATTGACAAAAGTTGTCTGCCCGACTTCGTTTCACCTTACGTCTTGAAATATGTAAATATGTATTCACAGGAAAAGTGTCACCAACAGTCTGGTGGAGAGTATGAATAAAATCAGGTCATTGGTTTTACTGTATCAAGGACTAGTTCGTAAGCACATGTAAACACGTCGGAGATTAAAGGGGCACTAAACGTTGTGCAGATTATATCATTATATAAGTGTGTGTCACAGTGTGTAACTGTGTATACTGAATAACAAATTAAATATACTACGTTCTACGTACTCGTTTGACCCTAAACGTAGGCTAGGTTCCCCAGTCCCTAAAAGTTGTCATCCCCTTCTGTGCTGACAAAGCAGATTGGTGTAGTACCAGGTATGGTAGATGTATGGCAACACCTGATCCTTCTATGTCTTATTCAAACTAAATCCTTGTTAGATAAGTGTAAACTAAATTGACCACTATGGCCACCTAGAATATTTGGTGCTTGGTGACAGAAAACAAAAACATAATAGAAAAATACATATGTCGGCTTAGAAATCTATGCTACCCTAAATGCAGCACATATGCTAATTACAATTAAGAGCCATGAGCCTTTCAATACCCAGATAGGGCCCCGTTGAAAGAGGTACCGGGAGGACAGTACAATTACAGAGAAGGGGGAAGGCAAGTGTTACGGCAAGGCGCTAAAGGCCGCAGGAGGAATAGAAAGTGGCAGTGTAGTAAGGATCCGTGCGCCCAAAAAGTGAGTGGCGTGCGCACGGATCCAATCCCAAAGTACAGGTGGAAGGTGCATGGATAGGGCACTGATGATCACGTTGGGACGTGTGAAAGGGCACATAGAAGGTAGATGGGTGGGAGTTGCATAAAGTAATGCCTTATAGTTAAGTGCTGGACTCATGCCAGGAGTACCACATAAGCCATCGGCGCGGGCTCACGTGGGAACAAGGACCAATCAGGGCTCTCGCACCGATTACATTACTGAGACACCTTATCTCCACCACCAGCTGGGGGTGCCCAGAGCACCAATTTCTGGCCTATTAGCGGCTATTAGTTGACATTAGTTTAGGCTAGCATGTTCATGTTCTGGTTTCGAATCCACTTGTGTTTGGTCATCTAAGGTAAAGTCATGTGCAGCAAGTGTGCATGCAAGTATCCTTCATCAACAGATATAAATTAATACTTACACCCATTAAACTTCACAGATCTCAATTTTTATATGAAGGCTAGGCATTACTTGCATCCATTAAACTATATATTTTCTCGAAGAAATTCCTAACTTCACAACTGTGGAAATGTTTATTATATTAAATCAAAGATAAAAGATCGTTTTTAGTCTAGGCCCAACATAAAGTCATCGGCCCTTATAGCGAACGGCAATTCAGGCAGACCTCTTTTCTGGGATCAGCGGTTTTGACCAACAATTCATTTCAGCAAAGTTAAGTAAAAAAAATAATAGAAATAGAGCCACCGTTATTTTGAGTAGGAAATATTTCTAAGTACCACACGAAGCACTGGGCAGGTGGAAAAAAAATTGCACGATCGGGAGGTGGAATCGAATCCGCGACCCTAGGATCGGGAGTCGACTTGGCTATCAATCAGGCTATTGCGTCTATTGTGTGAGACGGAGTGAAAAGAGAAGGATATTGATGAAATCCCGTAACTCTATTTGGGATCGTTCCTAGTATTCCGAGTCATTCTTGTCATTTACGTGACTGACAACCGGAGTAGATCTTTGTTAAGTAGATGTACCACTAGGCCACTTTCATCAATGACCCCACACATTTACATACGGCCCGAAACTGATTATGACCTACCTTCGTCACCTTTGGTAAATATCCAAATCAAATATGGCGCCTGTTGTCTAACTACTTCCAGACGGCTCGGCATCACCCGAATGTCGTTAGAACCCAAAATAGTTGAAAATTTGTTTTTGATCTTTTAATCTAATGCCTTTTCAAATAAATGAACAATAGTAATTATATCAATACGCCTTTACATGTCGTTAACTTTGTGGCATCGCAAGCTTCGCAGTCCAATTTTTCCTATACTATGAACTTGCTATTCTGAGGTTCAATTAGTTACACTTGCTGCCGTTTCACTTTTGCGGCGCTGCACGCCGGATATGAACATAAGCGTCTAGGGAGGAGGCCATCTTGACAGCTGATCACGTGATGATGACATGCTTGTGGGCAATCCGCTGCTGGGCTATACTGCTTGAGTATAGTCCTACTGCACACAATGTATTTCAGGGTTAAGTGGCCCTTAAACAAATCAACGACCACGTACCGAAGGGATTAACAAACCAACGAACACGCTACTGACTCACAAACTAGCACTCTCCATTATGACAAGTGAGAGAGGAAAATAGTGTGCTTTTGTTGATTTAAATAAATACTTTTTTCTATATCGGAAATGCCTCAATTTTCTCTACCATCAATGATTTAGGCATCAATAAATGCTTTATGAATATCAATTAGTCTTTTTCTGTTATTAAAACATACCAGATCCTGAACCTTAGAGGAACCTTACAAGTCACTTTGTTGAAAGTTTTATGGTTTGGTCATATGTGTGATGAGGTCCCCCCCCCCCCCCCCCCCCTCCCCCTCTCCTGTTCTATGGCTTAATTGCAAAATCCTGCACTCAGCTTAGGTGTATAAGAGTGATCTCAACAATATATGGTTTTACCACAATTTCATATGGCGGTTTTCTGTCAATGCAAGTTGTTGTAAGTTTAACAATCGGATGTCAAAAATTAAATTAATATGAAGACAGGTGTCGAGGCTATAAAATGTCATAGTACACTCCACTTGCATCAGCCAATAAAATTTAGGGGGCTTTCTCAGTGCCGTAACAGTTTAAAGCCATTAATGCTTAAGAGTTCCATTAGAAGTTGTGGTCTGGATATCTATGCAATTTCTGAAAATAATTTAGAATTAAGAAGGCTTTTACAATAAAGTTTGTGAAGATTTACTGGCTAGGTTTTGAATGTTATTTCGCCGTCAAATGTTTTTCCTATCTCGCATTTGCCTACAATAATTCATCAAATTGTCGGGCTTTTTTTGGCCGCTGTGAGCATCAATGGGTTAAAGTGTTGCCAATGACTGCTTGCTGGCTGTTTCTTAATGATGGCAAAGATTCCCTTTTCGAATTCAAAATGATGCATGTTGTTGCTGACCTGATTCAGACATTTTTCCAAGCTGACTTATCCAGAAAAAGGGGTGATCATGATCGCATTCCAAATTCAAAGTTGTTTTGGGAAATTCCTTGTTAGCTTTTCCATTGATCTAGGCCAGTTCAGTTCTATTCGGTATCTTTTCCAGGGGCCGAGGGTTATCTCTTCCCATAGTGATAGCTTCCCATTGATTTTCCAGGGAAAAGATAACCCAAGCAGGAGGAAATACGATGCAATACGATGATGCAGGTGTGAAAAAAAACATGTTTAAGATTTTTTTACACGAACGTCGTATGGGGGATAGCAAATAAAAACCTTTTTTACCAGACCTCTCCGAAAGTATAGTAAATAAAATCTTTTTACCCGACCTTTCTGGAGGGAGGCTAAATAAAACTTTTTTAAATGCTTTTTTTTATTTTTCTCTTTCACACCTGTCCCATCGTAATTTATGGGCAGCGACTTCATTAATCGATATATAAGCGCACCTTCCCTCATTTGATAAGGATTTGAACTCTCCCACTCTACTGTCATATCAATCAATGTTTCTACGTTTCCCTTAGGCGCTTGATCAACATCTGCCTCATTTCATATCAATTGATATCTTAAATATTCTCTTTCAGAACAACAGCTTGTCTCTCAGAACACCAGCTTGTCTTTCATGTTAAACTAGACTTTGAGCAACTATGTATACATGTACATGTAGAACAAAAGTAGGAAAGCAGAAGGCCATGATATTCGTGAAGAGACCAGGGAAAGGATAACGAGAAATAAGGATATGCAGCTCTCTCTCTCTCTCTCTCTCTCTCTCTCTCTCTCTCTCTCTCTCTCTCTCTCTCTCTCTCTCTCTTGGCCTATTCCGAGGCCAAGAATTTTGTTAGCTCTATATATAATACATGAAAACTTTACCAACCCTAAACTGTGTCCATCCTGATTTAGTTCACAAATTGCTCACCGATTGGCCCACAGTGGGATATTTCCAGTTTCTCATGATTCTGATTGACCGCTGTGACCACCCTTGGTGCCATCTATCACCAGACATAGGAACGAATACCTAGACATTAAGCAAATGATAGAGACCAGAACAGAGAAAAGCATAGATTAAGAGCTACATTTTGTAATCTAACCCAACGACATCTCGTTCCGTGACGTGCGTTACAATGTCCCAGCAGGGGATTGACTGATATACCCTGCTCGCAGCCAATAGGTCTGCGCTATTCTCTCAACTTGGTTCATAATGTGCAGCACATATTACACTACGAGCGCTGAACAACCAGCCGTAATATTCGCGCTGCGCGTTGGGCCTAATATGATTGTATGGTAATTGGCCTCCCGTTTCATCTCCCCTGTATCTAGCTTTCTAGCTGGTGTCGAATACAGGGGAAATGGCCTGTCGCCAGGCTATCATTGCTTCCAGTACCTCTTAACCTTAGATGAATAAAAGAATGGATATTTAGTGAGAGACCAATTACTATATGCGCTATAGTAAAAATCTAGTTATGCCAGGACTCTCAAATCTGGCCCAAGTATGACGTCACTAGGAGACAAAGACCAGTGAGGGTTCTCGTATCGTCTACATAACAGTGAAACTTGCGCACCGCAAGCCAGCTTGTTCATGTTGACCGGCTGGTTTCATTGCCGGGGCCCTCAGGCCCCGGCAATATAGAAGAGGTTAAAAAATTTAAGTACGGTCTGCGCCATTTTGAAATCACAGAGCACTGTGGGTAATTGCGTCTAACTCCACCACGCTCTACAGCAAAAAATCCACAACGTTCTGTATGTGAACTTCCGAGAACAAGAGTTTATTTCGTAAGTGGTAATGAACTACGTGGTAGGCTTCCATGAAATGCTGCGCTTTCGGAAGCTCTCCGAGTACTCGCCGTTCGGATGGTTGCGTTCAGTGAAGCCAACGTACTTTCTGCCCCCAGTCACACTATTTAGACCATCGCACATTTCAAAGTCGGCAGCTACGACCTGATACGTTTACCTATCGTTCGATAGACGGATCCAGAGAATGTCCGATACAAGGTGATAGGAGTGGAGATGAAAGGAGTGGAAAGTAGTATGAAGCTAGCGGCGCTGGGCGCAACACAGCGCAAAGGTTAGACAGGTATGGTAGAGGAATGGATCCGTGCGCCAAAATATCGAGGCCGGCGCACGGATCCATGTCTCAAGGGGAATGGATAGAGATGTAATAGTTATGGAATATACTAGGAATATGGGTAGTGAGTAAAGCAATTTAGTGATCGTGTAAATATGTTAAGCTAAGTTCGCCTGGGAAAAGAAAAAAAGGTCTGATTTCGAAAATATTTGTTACTGAAATATCATGAAGCTGAGAATATGGGGAATTCAAAAACATTAATAAGAATTTGCCCCCCCCCCTCCCCGTTATGATACTGACCAACCCTCTGGGTCATGGACTATTATGATATTTTCAGTTCAAAAGCAATCTCTGTGTGTTTTTCATAAATGGGAATCTATCATCAAAATGCAAGTGTGATCTGCTACATAAAATCAAAGTTATTTCATAATCATATTCGTATGGTTATCAATTTGCCAACACCAGTAAAATATATTAGCCCACTCCTAAACTAATATACTAACCTGAACCCTAGTGGCCAGGATTGGAACCGCGTGAAATCTCCTGATTTTGGATGGTTGAATGTTAACAGGTATGAATTTTATAACTCGGTCAGACACCTTCAGATTAGCTAAGTACTGATTTGCCAACTTTCAAAAATCATCCACCATTCCTCAAGAATAAATTTATTTTCTAGCCAAGAACCAAGAATTTCATAATATGCTGAACATAGAAGTATTTGATCTTGAAAGATCACAGAATGTCTGGAAAGATCACACAATGTAAATGTTGTTTATGACGACATTTTCAGTTCCAAAGCTATCTGCGGGTTTTTGATAACTGTGTGTATATTATCATGCAGCAATTGTGATCTGCTACATAAAATTAAAGTTATCCTATTCACATATGTTTCCATGATTATCAATTGTAAAGGCCCACTCCTTAAGCAAAAGTACTAACCTGGCCCCTAGTGGCCAGAATTGGAACTAAACAAAATGAAACCAAAAGACGCCGCAGTATAGTAAACCGCCTGATATCTCCTGATTTTGGATTGTTGAACGCTGACAGGTATGCTAACGCACGTGCACAATATCAATTGAACATTTCATAACACAGAAGTACCATGATTTAAGAACTTATGGCCAGTTTAACAATATTCTCAGCATGAGGTTATCTCCACCGCGTAGACTATAGTATAGATGTGTACGGCTAGATGTTAGACAAAGTCGCTGGATTACCGTAAAGTCGTTCCCCTATTGCGACATATTAGCTAGAAGTACACGTGCGCGAAAATATCCAAATAATTTTCCCAAATATCATGTTAAGACAGTCATTCAATCGCACGCATGACTTTGTTTTTTGGCCGCTCTGTTTCATCAATAAACTCGCTGCCATAAACCGTTATTTACAACGAATTTAGTAGAGTCGAATCTCCCTGTACCTGTAAAGCCATCTGCGGGAGTGGCTGACCCCTGACCCTGCTATCACTTACAGTGAATCACTTCGGAAAGCCGTTTGCGTCCAGACTTGCTGAATGAATGTCTTGCGATTATCTTACGATGATTTCATGATAATCGCAAGACTTAAATCATTGACTTGCCAGTATCTAGCAATATAATCGGCTTCGATGAGTCATGCTGGTGTGACTGCAACATCAATTAGTACAATCGGAGCCGATTTTGAAATGGGGCGATAGTCGCACTCAAGTGTAAGTGTGACTGGGGCATTAGGGGGCTCGGGACATTCGTACTTAAACTGAGACTTTCGTGCAATTGTTGACCAATACTTTGGTCTATGTTCATGAAAACCATAATAAACTATATGTTTTATGAACGCTGCGATTCCAGAGAGGTTAAATATTCTAAAATCTAGTAAGAAGCTAGTAAAAAGGTGTACGCATTGTAAAAGTTTTATGAGGTCAGACTCAAAGAACTTCAAAAAGGACTAGTATATTATATATGCTACTAGCAATACTAGGTCATTGTTGAACCCTATAGACCTCCAATATATATTGATGAGAGGGATAATGTTTTGGTTTTGTGTCACAGTTTCAGAGAAGAGTATAAGAGATGGGTATATAATCTTAGACAGCAAGGTATCTTGGGCTCATTTGGACACCAAATCCCTCAAAAATCTTTTAATTTCATTATAGTTCTTTTCTCTTTCAATGAATAACTTGCCCCGGCAAATTTCTAATAGATGCCTTGCATCTACAATGGACTTGTATCCACTATCCTTATTATGAATCGCCGTGCACTTCATGGTCCGCGCCATTTTGTTCTGGTGCCGAGGCAGCTGGGTACCCTATTTTTTTTATATTTCTCCCAGAGAGTTTTATTTTTTATATTAAAATACCTGTATTATTACTTTCCGAGTCATAGTTTATAGTTTTCCAACTTTACAAATTATGATTTGCTGATTTTTCGTTTGATCGGCGATGTCCGCCGCGTGCAGCGTCTGCTACTCGGCGTTTCGGCGGGAAATTTTGCAGCGCCCTCTATTGACAGTGACCGTAACTAAAATACGTCAGGTTTTGCTTGAAGTATGAAATGAAATCATCTGAAGCTACGCCTTTGCGTGCGTCAATTCTAATGCGGTTTGGATTTTTAGAACCGCCACAAGTTACTCTACATGCTTCTCAATTGGCTTTCGAATTTTCTAAGAAATGAAGATTTTGCGACAGGTTGAAATTATAATTTTTATGGTAATTTTTTTCGCTGAATTTATACTATCTTTTGCTCAGTATGAAATGAAATCATCTGAAGCTACGCGCCCTTCCGTGGGTCAATTCTAATGCGGTTTGAGTTGTTAGAACCGCCACAAGTTCCTCTACATGCTTCTCAATTTGCTTTCGAATTTTTTAACAAATGAAGATTTTGCGCCAGGTTGAAATTATAATTTTTATGGCAATTTTTTTCGCTGAATTTATACTATCTTTTGCTCAGTATGAAATGATATCATCTGAAGCTACGCGCCCTTCCGTGGGTTAATTCTAATGCGGTTTGGGTTGTTAGAACCGCCACAAGTTCCTCTACATGCTTCTCAATTTGCTTTCGAATCTTTTTAGAAATGAAGATTTTGCGCCAGGTTGAAATTATAATTTTTATGGCAATTTTTTTCCCTGAATTTATACTATCTTTTGCTCAGTATGAAATGAAATCATCTGACGCTACGCCTTTCCGTGGGTCAATTCTAATGCAGTTTGGGTTGTTAGAACCGCCACAAGTTCTTCTACATGCTTCTCAATTGGCTTTTGAATCTTTTAAGAAATGAAGATTTTGCGCCAGGTTGAAATTATAATTTTTATGGCAATTTTTTTCGCTGAATTTATACTATCTTTTGCTCAGTATGAAATGAAATCATCTGAAGCTACGCGCCCTTCCGTGGGTCAATTCTAATGCGGTTTGGGTTGTTAGAACCGCCACAAGTTCCTCTACATGCTTCTCAATTGGCTTTCGAATTTTTTAAGAAATGAAGATTTTGCGCCAGGTTGAAATTATAATTTTTATGGCAATTTTTTTCCCTGAATTTATACTATCTTTTGCTCAGTATGAAATGAAATCATCTGAAGCTACGCGCCCTTCCGTGGGTCAATTCTAATGCGGTTTGAGTTGTTAGAACCGCCACAAGTTTCTCTACATGCTTCTCAATTGGCTTTCGAATTTTTTAAGAAATGAAGATTTTGCGCCAGGTTGAAATTATAATTTTTATGGCAATTTTTTTCCCTGAATTTATACTATCTTTTGCTCAGTATGAAATGAAATCATCTGACGCTACGCCTTTCCGTGGGTCAATTCTAATGCGGCTTGGATTGTTAGAACCGCCACAAGTTCCTCTACATGCTTCTCAATTGGCTTTTGAATCTTTTAAGAAATGAAGATTTTGCGCCAGGTTGAAATTATAATTTTCCCTGAATTTATACTATCTTTTGCTCAGTATGAAATGAAATCATCTGACGCTACGCCTTTCCGTGGGTCAATTCTAATGCGGTTTGGATCGTTAGAACCGCCACAAGTTCCTCTACATGCTTCTCAATTGGCTTTTGAATCTGTTAAGAAATAAAGATTTTGCGACAGGTTGAAATTGTTGTAATTTTTTGTCACTTTTTTTTCGCTGAATCTATGCTATCTTTTGGTCAATATGATATGAAATGAACTGAAGCTACGCCTTTCCGTGGGTCAATTTTAATGCGGTGTAGATTGTAAGAATCGCAACAATTTCCTCTACATGCTTCTCAATTTGCTTTTAAAAATCTGTTGCGAAATAAAGATTTTAACGAAAGGTTGAAATCTTAGTAAGTTTTATGCCAGCTTTAGTAGCGGTAGAAGTTGCCAGAGTAGTGGACTCAATGTTCACGGTATAAAATGAATTACTCGCCTTACCGTGGGTCAATTTTAATGCGGTTTAAATTGTTAAAACCGCCACAATTCATTCTACTTGCTGCTTATTAATTAATTTTAAAAGAAGGATTTGGCGATAGGTTGAAATATTAGTAATTGTCATGCCATCTGTAGTAGTGGGAAAAGTTGCCTGGGTGTTGGACTCAATGTTTACTGCAAAAATCTATGCTGTCATTTGGTCAGTATGAAATGAAATCATCAGAAGCTTCGCCATTCCAGGGGTCAATTTTAATGCAGTTTGGATTGTTAGAACCGCCACAATTCCGTCTACATGCTTTAACATTTGTTTTTAAATCTGTAGCGAAAGGAAGATTCTGGGAAGGGTTGAAATCTTAGTAATTATTTTTGACATCTTTAGTAGCGGGAAAAGTTGCCACAGTCATGGATTCAATGTTAACGGCAAAAATAAATTACTCGCCAGATTTCAAATTTCTAAACCTCGCAATTCGTTCTACTAGCTGATTGATTCGTTCGCCATTGATAGAAACATGCGGAGGTTGCTATCTTCTGTATCCTGTCTTTCCTCTTTCTGATGCGATTTCTGCATCCTGTATTTTTTTCTTTTGCCCTTTCTCATGTGTCTGCGCATCCAGTTTTACCTTTTACTTTTCTTCATTTTCTCTTCCTACTTATTTCTGTTTCATTCTTCAATGCGCTCTCTTATTATTTTTGTTTTTTTCTTTGTGCATCATTTAAAAAAAAACTTTCAACGTGTGCCTCCGACTCCTATATTGAACATTTTATACCTGCACCCTGCATTCTTTCTTTGTTTGTGCATCCTATATTCTCATGCATTTATTCTCTATTCTTTTTGTTTTCTGTGCATCCTTTCTGTGTTTATTCCTTATTGCATTTTCTTTAATTTACAGATTTTCATTCTTTCATTTTTTGTGCATCTTCAAATCATCTTTTTTAAATTCTCTGTACATATTCATTGTCTTTCTTGGTCTTTGTTGTGTTTTTTTGCACTATATATCTTCAATAACTTATTTATCTCCAGTATTGTATTCATTTTCAGTGTCCCAGGGTATACTTCAATAACAAAAAAAAATATTCACATGTTTTTGATTTAAAAGGTCAAGGGGGTATTTCTACTTGGTTTTAAGAGAATATTTTAGTTGATACAGATTTCTCTTTTTCCCTGATTTCCCCTTCTCAGCACGATTTGATTTATAGTTGTATTGCTTAATTTTCACATTTATATCAGTTTTGTCTGTTTTCTTCCTTTTTTTTGCATTCTCACATGAATTAAACTAATATGTCGTAAATGTTGACTCTCTTATTCCACTATATATCACTTATTTAAAATTACAATCAAAATCCGTGCGTAGCACGGCGGGTGGCTAGTCCATCTTAACTAACAAAATGTTTTTAAGTCTTTAACGTTTATGTTTGGGGTTTTCCTAGTTCCTGAGATACACCGAGCACGATTATCCATATGAGTATGCTCATCATATAAGGCATGGAAGACAAGCTTAGGAAGGAAACGGACCCGGAAGAGGAAGCGTGACGTACTAGCAGAGAGGTAAATACTTGGGAGATTAAGTGGGGAGGGGGTAATTACCATACAATCATATTTGGCCCAGTGCGCAATGTGAGTGTTACGGCTGTTGTTCATTGCCTGCGTTGCATGTGTTGCCCATGTGTTGCATGTGTTGCCCTGCGGTGCATGTGTTGCCCTCGGCGCATACGGCATTCCGAAGTGCGACGCACTTAACTCACTGTAAGTGTTTATTAGGGTCAGGATTCTGCCATTCGCGCAGATGGCTTTATACTAGGTATAGGGAGATTCGACTCTACTAAATTCGTCGTAAAACTGGTTTATGGCAGCGAGTTTATTGATGAAACAAAGCGGTCAAAAAACAAAGTCATGTGTGAGATTGAATGATTGTCTTAACATCATATATATGGGAAAATTATTTGGATAGTTTCGCGCCCGCGTACTTCTAGCTAATATGTCGCAATAGGGGAACGACTTTATGGTAATCCAGCGACTTTGTCTAACATCTAGACGTACACATCTATACTATAGTCTACGCGGTGGAGATGTCCTCATGCTGAGAATATCGTTTAACTGGCCATAAGTTCTTAATTCATGGCACGTGTGTGTTATGAAATGTTCAATTGATATTGTGCACGTACGTTGGCATACCTGTCAGCATTCAACAATAAAAAATCAGGAGATATCAGACGGTTTACTATACTGCGGCGTCTTTTGGTTTCATTTTGTTGAGTTCCAATTCTGGCCACTAGGGACCAGGTTAGTACTTTTGCTTAAGGAGTGGGCCTTTACAATTGATAATCATGAAAACATATGTTAATAGGATAACTTTAATCAATTGATAATCATGGAAACATATGTTAATAGGATAACTTTAATTACATGTATATGTAGCAGATCACAATTGCTGCATGACAATATACACACAGTTTTCAAAAACACGCAGATAGCTTTGGAACTGAAAATGTCGTCATCAACAACATTTATATTACATTGTGTGATCTTTCCAGGCATTGTGTGATCTTTCAAGATCAAATACTTCTATGTTTAGCATATTATAAGTTATATAATTCATACCTGTTAACATTTCACGCGGTTCCAATCCTGGCCACCAGGGGACAGGTTAGTATATTAGTTTAGGAGTGGGCTATTATATTTTACAGGTGTTGGGAAATTGATAACCATACAAATATGATTATGAAATAACTTTAATTTTATGTAGCAGATCACACTTGCAGCATGATGACAGATTCCCAGTTATGAAAAACACACAGGGATTGCTTTTGAACTGAAAATATCATATTAGTCCATGACCCAGAGGGTTGGTCAGTATCATAACGGGGGGGGGGGGGGGGGCAAATTCGGATTAATGTTTTTGAATTCCCCATATTCTCAGCTTCATGGTATTTCAGTAACAAATATTTTCCAAATCAGACCTTTTTTTCTTTTCCCATGTGTACTTAGCTTTACATATTTACACGATCACTAAATTGCTTTTACTCACTACCCATATTCCTTATATTTCATAACTATTACATCTCTATCCATTCCCCTTGAGACATGGATCCGTGCGCCGGCCTCCATATTTTGGCGCACGGATCCATTCCTCTACCATACCTGCCTAACCTTTGCGCTGTGTTGCGCCCAGCTCCACTAGCTTCATACTACTTTCCACTCTTTCATCTACTTTCATCTCCACTCCTATCACCTTGTATCGGACTTTGTCTGGGTTCATAAAGGACTGTCATGTACAGAAAAGCATACAATTACAACAGTTTCATTATACCAACATAAAACCGTATGGATGAACAAAGTATGCATATTCTCTCTCGATAATCATGCAGCTCAAAAATAGTTGTATACGCTTACATAACCAGGGGTGTCCAACACTAGCATTTTAGCACATTTGTGCTAGTGGAGTGCCCATTTTGTGCTAGTGGGAAAGTGGCTGACTTCCACACCACCTAGAGGTATTTTTTGGAACTACCCAGTTCACCACCTAGTGATTTCATCTGCACCACTGAGAGTAAAGAAATACTATACTACTATACACCCTTTCTGACAGGCCCACTGAGCATGCTCAGAAACCACAGGTCAGAGGTCATTCAACAATAACAGCACACCAGCTGCAGTCTCTTACACTGTGAGAGATAGGGATATCTGTTAAAGAGGGTTTAAAAAGGGGATTCTTTAGGGAATTATGACAGTCCTGCTATTGGTCCCAGTTAGATATTCACTCAGTAACCTGATACTGTCAATATCAACCACCTTCATGCATGTGAATTACAAATAGGAAGGCCCTGGACCCTGATGGGGAAAGGATGTCTGGGCCCTATTATAACCGTGTCCATCAAACCTTTCATGTACCAACATAATAAAGTGAATGATACAGGAAATAGCCCTTCCTGTTAACTCTCATTTCAATTGAAACACTAGACCATTGTTGGCCCAACTACATCTGGACCACACAAGCTCCCGGTTCACCATAGGTTGGATATTTTAATGCTGTTTTCAGCTGAAACATGATGAAAACAGAGCCTGGTAACCAGTGAAAGAATTGAGCAATCCCACCACTTTTCTCTCTTCAAAACTTCATCTTCTGTCTAATCTCCATAGAAATATTATAGAATATATATTTAACAGGATTATGGCCTGGAAATAACAACAGTGAACTTAAAGACATTGCCACTTGTTATGATTTAATACCTTTTATATATATACAAGTGTCCTACTGGTGGAGAGTTTTAGAACTATAAGTCACTCTAGTGGTTGTACCGTGCATTAATTATCCCACCCTGCAGTGCGCATTCTTCTCCCACTCCCCTCACCCTGCAAAGCTTGTGCTAATGGTCTTGTAAGATTGCGCTACTGGAAATCTGAGGTTGGACACCCCTGATAACTATAGAGAGTTTTAGTGAACTTTTGACCGAGTTAACCGATATATACATACACACATATATATATATATATATATATATATATATATATATATATATATATATATATATATATATATATATAAATATATATATATATATATATATATATATATATATATATATATATATATATATATATATATATTGGCTGGTAACTGCTTAGTAGGTTTCATGTCTATATCAAACTATGGATGGCTGCACAGTTTTAAATGGTTGAGGTTCGAAACATATCTCTAGTGAGCCCCCTAGAGGATTAATACAGAACTAAAACTGGGCTTCGGTCAACTTCGGGTACATCGTTGAGACCAGAGATATATAGATTAAGTTTAGATAAAACTCCCTGTTGAGACTAAGGAAACAGTCAGCTTGACCGGTGTATCCTATTTCGCGTATCTCCTATGCGAGTACATAAGATGACTCCTTGTACAAGTGGTCAGTTAATGATCCTGTAATAGGATGGGGCGCCACCGGTAAATACAACGTCCTCTCGTATCTCAGATGACGGCAAAATTGTTAGTTACCACACTCATAGTATGAGGACGCCACTTATTGCTTCTCTTTCTAGTTCTGATATTAACCGTTCTCTATTGTTACACTGTTCGTGCTACATCTAATGTATTAATATATCTATTGCATTTCTGTCCTTATGTTATGTCAGAGATATATAGGTTAGGGAGATAGGAGACAGCTAATAATAGCTCCTACACCAGTCAGACACTATTGTTATGCAAATGAGCTCTTATCTGTATCCCACTCATTCCCAGGGACTCAACCTGACTCAACTTAGCATGGGCACTGCTCTACTTATCACCACTTCCTGTGTATACCACAGGGTTATTTGACTACTTTCTCTGGTATGGGGAATGTAGAAGAGCTCTTTTAGTATATATATTCCATGGTTAAACAGGTCCATAACATCAGACAGGATGCAGTGACAAAACCTGATACTTTCCTGTCTCAACCTACTGCTGTGGATTGCCTTTACATTCAGGGCCGCACCTTTCGGGGGCTATACAGGATACACATGTCTGATTGCAATCCTATGTCTGGCTTAATTCTGATCAATAGGAACATCCCTGTCTAGAGCCTGAGGTATGAGTACAGGATATCAACCCAATAAACACATGCCACACTGCTTTTGTTTCTCATTAAATGTCTATAAAGGAAGTCGGAAGATTTAAAGGGGCTCTGAGTAGATAATAAACCTCTCATCCTCTGTCAATGTTACTCACTCAAGACTGAAAGAAATTCTCTGGCAAAAGAGGGAATATACCACATGTATTGTTCAGTTTTTTAAAATGTTTCATCTCTGTTGAGTTTAATGTTTATTCAAATTATTTGAATTAAAGGGCTAGTATGCTAATTTACCTATTTCAATACAAAGATATGAATAATCCATATACAATCATTACTAATTGTGTTTACCTTTTGAGGAGGATTATTTACCTGGGCATGTTGGTAGGAATGCAGGTGAGCACTGTTCCATGTGTTTACAGTTTAATTGATGTTAGGCTTATTGCAATAAGTCTAATCTTGGTTCAACTCAAGACTTTTGACATGTCTTCAGAATGCTAACATAGATATGTGCCATAAGTGCCATTTCAGTAAATAACCCTGTGCCTGACTGTCTTTTACTGTTAGTTTATCAGCATAGCTCATAACAATGATACAAGGAAATATTTATCTATTATTATTTCTACATTTTTACATGATGTGAAATTGAAATATATAAAAAAGTAACCTTTCATTTACTATTCAGCATACAAAATGGGAGAAAATATAGTTCTATTATTACCTTAGAACAGGTCCAGACAATGTGACAAATTTACAATTTCAAGTATACATATTCTCTTTGAAAATAGAACAGCGATAAAGATTAACTTCTTTATTTATCTATTTAACCTCATATACCAACTTAAAATTGTTGGTTTCTCAATAAATTAAACCAGCACAGAAGGGGAAATTTACTGAGATGACTGATGTTTAGTCATATCACAAGTTAATTGGAGTACCCAATTAAACCTCCCAGATACATGTATTGCAATTGCGCTAACATCAATTAAGCAAAGTTAGCACAAGTTCTTACCTACATCCCTAGCATGTCCTTATAGTTGAGCCTCTCCAAAAGGTAAAATCCATTTTTCACATGTTTAAAAGCACAAGTAGTCCATTTAACATTATGACCAACACAATAGGCCTAAGATGGCCACCCCAAATCTCACGAAATCTCACCCAAGTCTCTAGCCCTTTCAAGCCTCTGGACAAGATTAGCCTTCACAGTGGGAGTGAATGGACTGCTGGCTAGGAGTTTCCTGTCACTGTATTCCTAGTCACTGGTTATGTTTATACCAAAAGCTCTCGAAGAGCATAGAGTCGGTGTTTCGTGATATGTATGATTGTGTAAGCAATATTTACAGCAAATAAACATACTACATATAGGTTGTAGCATGTCTAGTAATTCTTGTGCTATGTAATAGGTTTGTGGTGTGTATCAATATCAAAAGGTTTTATAACTCGTTTTGGTATGTTTATGACAAGGTTAATCAACCCGCCATACATATCTGTGTCAGCTTTTGACCTTTCAGGGAGCTTGTCGGGTTAATTTGTGAATATTAGGTAAATTTGAGAATTTTCCATATTTCTAAGCCTCATAATATGACCAAGTGGGAGTGACTAGGCCCTCTCGGGGCAGAGTAGGAGACCAAGTATCTTAGAAACGTACACAGACAGGAAAATATTAACGTTCTGGCTCTTTTCGCCAAGTTGATTTCACCAAATCATGTTCGTTTTAAACAAGCATTCTTGGTATTATATAATAATGAAATTTAGTATATATTTAGTATCTATGAGATTAAGCTATCACAGGTGAGTTTTATTTTCAATTTTAACATTGTTCCAAAGTAATGCAACCTCAAAGTTGAAAAGAAAATATCATTGTTTTCTTATTTTCGACAAAAAATCTGAAAGAAATGGTAATGCAATTTTAAGGGAGCAAACTTTTTTGAAAATCCTCTCTCCAAGATTTTGAAACGTGATGGTCCCAGGTTTATACCTGTGGAGGGTAGCTTCGTTTGAAAACATTATGCATATTTTGTCTATGCTTTAACCCCCCCCCCCCCCCCCCCCCAAAAAAAAAAGTCAACCTGTTGATATATCATTCGTGATGCTAAATCTTTTCCCATTCAAGTCCTTTCGGCAATATATGCCTTGCATAGTCTAACTAGTGAAATAAACGCAGAACAGAGGAAACACCGAATCAAAAAAGCAAATCTATGTAACCCAGTATTGAGCTAACTGTACATGTCAACGCATCTGTCCATAACTTTGGAAAATGGAAAAGTAAACTGTGCTTAAGACATAAGAAAGTTATGTTTCTTTACCGACCACACACATCGTGGACCTAGCAATTGCGTATATTTCGCTCTTTTAGCACTTATTTCTCTTAGATACCCTCCGACACGTAGCGACGAACTGACTTCCTAAGGTCCATGGTCCAGTCAGATTAAGACTTTCGCATCTTATATCCCTACAAGCAGAGATATTTACAAATATATTATCCATACTACAAGTAATTATGATTCCACCTGTAACTATGCTAAATCCCTAGCAAATCTGTTAACATTTGATACCCTCAGTGCATGTTTGAAGCGACCATATTTTGGTGAAATCTAATAGAGAGAAAATTTAAGAGCCAAACACCTTTTTAATTTCTCTCTTGTGTGCAAGCCTATGGGAGCCTCTCTTACTCCTCTTATTGATTGCTCAGTTATTCAAGGTTAAACTGGTTATTTGAAAAACGGTCATCAACGTGGCTGATGGGGTTAATTTGTATAAAATAAAAGCCAATGAAGAAACCTTTCCTCACGTTCAGACCAAATGTAAATGTCTAAGCCATCACTGAGCAGAGTAAGAGGCCAATCATTACAGAAGCTCCCATATATGTAGGTTTGCAACACAATGATACTTTTCTGATGCCTCAATCCTCAATCCTCATCAAATGACTCTTCCGACAATACATATATAATTTATATCTAGGCTGAATTGTCAAATCAAAGCAGGGTAAAAAAAAACTTTTGAAAAATGAATTAACCCCATAATTTTACGAAGCTACCCTAAACATATGTAAAAATCTCAAAATGACCCTATATTCACTAATTAACCCCAAAAGTAACTTTAAAGATGGTGTGCAAATTAACTTCTCAGACCATCCCAGTTATTTCCTATGCAGGGGCATCATGATGGTTGTTTCTGTGCTGGACAATGTTGATGCTGAGACTACTCTCGTCCGAAGCACAAAGACGCATAGCTTTTTGAAAAACTTCTAAACCCTGTTGTTTTTGTATCCTTTCGATAGCTCTCACTGAGTGCTATCGGATGAGTACCATATGTCAGGGTTTCAGTCATTATTTTCAATATTTTTGCATTACCCAAATTAGCCACCATCAGCACGAGCCGACTCCGACGAGCCGCATAAATGTATAGTGGCGCCCTCTTTACAAAACTGCGACCTCTACACTATCCCAGCATGCATCACGCTGCCACGTAGGCGGCCATGTTGGATTCGCTCCGTCTTGTTGTTGGTTTCTTCAATTAAACTCCCTGCGTCTTTATACGAATAGCAATCAATGGGAGGGTCTGCCAGCTCACCCGTTCCTGGCGGGGGAACAGAAGGATATCATGTTTTAAGGGTACGTATTTGAAGTGTGTGTAAATCGAATGTGCCATTTTTTGCACAGTTTAAACTTAGCCGGCGAGTTGGCAACACGTCAGCATTGAACTTGAAGTCATGAATCAAGAAATAGCCATAGAATGATAGATTGATAGTCAGTGAAATACCGATAGGTTATTTGTCTGCGTTCAAATGATTGCTTCTTACTTTGTATGGATCGCTAACGAATATTTTCAAGGATGGGATGTTAATCCTAATTTTATAGTCTGACATCTTTATCAGCAAAGTGGAACTGGAAAGTCTTCCATTTAGACCTAATCCAGACTCCTAAACAAATTATAAGAATGATGGTAATGTGAGAAAGCACACCCTTTCCTTACAAATACTGTTGACCAACTTTAAATAGAGGGTAATGACTAAATGGCATATTTCTAAGTATAACACTTTATTTTATACTACTATGTGATGTCTATGGTCGTGTTGGTCTTATATGCTGCCAACAGTTCACGGTCTTTCTTTCTTTCTTTCTTGAGTAGATTCGCACTATCGTATCAGTGCAACCGCCAGAGGCGTGGTAGAGTTCTTATGATTCTTCGCCTTCTTCACATGTGTCGTCTTGTTGTCTGTGTGTTTTTTGTGTATCTTTATGTTACCTATTAGGGAGGTACGTAGTGTGTGCAGGGAATAGCATAATTTCCTGGCACTGGTTTCTACCTGTGTGATGGCTTTCTCAGGGTTTTTGTAGTGCTCTAACATGCAGGTGGGATCTACGATGCACTTAAGCAGTAGCGGTGAGGTTGGGGTGAGTTGCTCGGCAAACTCTTCTCCTAGGTGTGCGGTGAGCTGTTTCTGTATTCGGGTGATGTGTTTCACTCTAGGTGTTTCTAGGGCTGGACATTTTAGGACGAAGTGGTGTAGGTTTTCCTGTTCCATATGACACATCAGGCACGTGGGGTCGCTGTTCTTGTATTTTGCCATATCTTCCTGGAGCGTGTACCTGCCCACTAGGATCCTCGCTTTGATCTGTCCTTGGAGGATGTCGTGGCGATGTGTCTCTACTGCATTCCAGACTGGGTGCAGCGATCCTAGGGTATATGTGTATGGGTTGAGGAGACTCAGAGTTTTCTTCTCTTCCGCTTGTTGGGTAAGACGATGGGTCCAGAATGTTGCTATGGCGTGATGGACCTGTCTTTTCCAGTGGGATTTGTACGGGGTTTTTTCCAGGAGGTCAAAGGCACTAGGAAGGTGGTATTTGTGTAAGGTTTTCCTTACTTTTTGAGTCCAGCTTAGAGAGTCTAGGTCTTTGAGAGCCAGCTGCCTTTGTAGGATGTCTTTTTCCTTCGCCTCTCCTAGATTGAGGATCCTTATGAATAGGTTGAGAACTTGAGAGTCAATATATGCCTCTATGGGGGTTGTACCAGTAAGGATATGGAGTGCGCAGGATGCTGTTTCTTTTGGGAGATTCTGTGTTCTTCTGAGAAGGTTTCTAAAGAAGACTTCTAGTTTTTGAAGGTTTTGCGATGTAATGCTGAGAACTTCCAGACCGTAGGTTAATGTCGGGATGATGTAGGACATGATGAGTTTTAGAGTGGTTTTAGGATGAAGGCCCTGCATTCCGTACATGCCTGCCCCTAGGAGGGCGTACGCTGATCTTTGTGCCGCTTTGATTCGGTCTTGCACTGCCTCATTTGTTTTTGTGTCGTTGGTTCTTTTTATTCCGAGGTGACTTTCGAGGATGGAGTATTCTACTGTTCTAGTGTTCATTTCAATGGGTTTTGGGTCTGCTTTTCCTGTTAACATGACCTTGGATTTCGAGGAACTGTATTGGTATCTTTGGATGCTGGCTTCATCTGCTGCGATGTGAGCCATAGCTTGGAGTTCTAGATGTGTGGATGATAAGAGTGCGATGTCATCTGCACAGGTGGGGGCGCCTACGTAAGTGGATCCTATGTGTGCTCCGAGGCCCGATCTTTCAAGCTTCCACAGCAGTGGGTCAGTTCTGGCCTTGAAGTTCTCTGTGGACGGCAGACCGCCTTGACGTAGCCCTTGGCCTTCCTGGAATTTCCTGGAGAGTTGGCCATCCCACTTCAGGGCTGAGGTCATTCCAGCATAGGAGTCGTTAAGGAGCATCCATAGGTCCCCTGGTATGCCCATTGCATGAAGTTGATTTAGCATGCCGTTGTGGTACACAACGTCAAAGGCTTTGGAGGCATCTAGATAGAGGGTGTAGAGGGGTTCTTTATTGTCTCCTGCTTCTGCAATCACCTCAGATAGGAGAAGAGCAGCGTTTGTGGACGAAGTTCCAGGAGTAAAGCCTCTTTGTAGAGTGTTTAAACTTGGCGCTAGTATGTCCTTCAGTGGGTCGAGGAGGATCTTTTCCAGGATTTTGTTGACGACCATTGTTATCGTGATTCGCCTGTAGTTGTCTGGGTTTTTGGGTGAATTTTTCTTTTTAAATACCGGAGTAATGACGCCGTGTTTCAGGGCCTGTGGAACCTGTTGCTTCTGGATTATGGTGTTGAATAGTTTGGCGAGAATGTTGGCTACTATGGGACTGGCTTTTGTGAAATGTTCGATCATCAAGCCCTCTGGGTCAGGTGCTTTTCCTCTGTTGAGAGAAGACATAGCGTTCAGGACGAGTTGTGGTGTGACGGGAGGAAGTATTCTCACCGGAGAAGATCTGTAGGTCTGTTGAAGGAGCACGTTCGTATGGTCGTTCCTCTCTTTCGCTATAGGGTCATACTGTTGGAGATTTTGAGGTGTGGCCAGGTCTTCGAAGTATGTAGTTAAGTCATCTATCAGGGTTTGTCCGGTGACACTTTTGCCGTTAATTACCATTTCGTCTGGTAGATCTGTTTTTGTACCTCTTTGCATGTTGATGAGTTTATAGAAGAGACGCCTGTCACCCTCGTCAGACTGCATTATTTTGTCCTCTTTATCTCGACGTATTCTTGCAGCGAGTTGACGTTGCTCTTGACGGAGTAGTTTTCGGGACTGACATAGGTTCCTGTACGTCTGACTTGACTCAGTCTTTGGTCTGCCTTCTTTCTTCCATTTCCAGAAGTGAAGTTTCCGTTCTTTCGAGATTTGGGACATCCTCGGGGTCCATGGAGTCTTTCGGGCGGGTCTTGATGCTTTTTGAGGTGGGGTTGCTTTTTCAGCCGCACATGTTAGGATGTCTTGAAGATTGATCATTAGTTCCTCTGGAGAGAGGAGGTCTGCCTGTTCCTCTAGAGACGTCAGGTTGAGATGAGTGCTTTCCTGGTATTCGTAGAGGTCCATCTTGTTCCAGTTAACCTTCTTAGACATTTTGGGGTTTTTTTTACGCTGGGAGTTGATGGATTCTGTTAATGCGAAGTTGACAACAACCGGGTCGTGTGAGGAGACATTTAGGGGTTCTCGTTCCTTAATGTCCGACTTTCGGCTTAGGTTAGACAGTTCAGTACTAATCAGAATGTAGTCGATCTGCGAAGTTACGTTGCCTCTGAAGTGGTGGTAGGTTGGAGTGTTTTCTGTTATCGTAGGGATTAGAGCCGTCTCTTTAATGAAGTCTTGAAGTATGCGATCCTGCTGGTTATTTGAACGAATTAGGGAGCCATTTAAGTCTCCGAGCCAGATGAGTTGATGGAGAGGATATTTCTGTGATAGCTCATGGACTTCGTCCACAAGCTGCCGATAGAGGGATAAGTGGTTTTCTGAGCCATTTGCGGGCATGTATGTGTTGATGATAACGGACTTGGGGAATCCTGGTACGTCTATGGTTATAGCTGTTAATCTGCCACTCCCGTCCGGAATTGGGTGTACATACTTGTCGATTTCTCTTTTCCAGAGAATTGCCACTCCACCTTTTCTTCTTGGGGTGTCAAGGTTGAATTCGTCAAGTTCTTGGTCTCCATACCTCGCGTGAGTTTTGTGCTCTGGAAAGGATTCCTTCAGGGTCTTTGCTTCGAACCCATATAGCCAGTGTTCTTGCAGGGCCAGTATATGATACTCGTTAGCCAGGGACTGTGCGTATATCTTGTTACCATCCAATCCTTCCACGTTGAGGGTAGCGATTGTTAAGTAATGCTTGCTTTCTGCGGGCGCTGGTCTAAAAAAGGATGCGGAGCATGAACCATTTCTGGTAGAGATTCTGGGTCTGAGTCCAGGGTCTGTGGAGGCGATTGGGTTTTATCGGGGGTTTCTGGAGTACTTTCTGGTAGCTCTGTGCCAGAGGTGATAGGAGATTCCTCCGGTGGGTCAGCTGGCTTCCCCACTGGAAGTCGTGGTCGATCAGGGGTTACTTGAACTGGTGGGAGGTAGGTGTTGTGGACGTCGGAGTTTGACATCCGGGGGCTTCCCCATGTTGGGTAGAAGAGGTCTGTAAGCGGTCGGTGTGATGGAGGAGCTATGCCGTGGCTGTACTCGAACACCTGAGTGGGCTTCTTTCCGGCTTGGTTAGCTCTTCTGTTCCTGTATCTTGGTCTGGGACGGCCTGGATGGTCCGACTGTACGGTCTTGTGGGAGGGACAGGACTGCATCTGAGCCATTAGTTTTGCTATGGTTTCAGATTGAGAATGTAGGATGGTATTTACGGCATTTTGGTTGTTAGATTGTTCAAGACGCAGGCGCAGGATTTCGTTTTCCAGTCTGCATAACTGTAGATGTGTTTGGGGTGAGTTCTCGCTATCGGTGGTGGGTTGGCTGATGTTTCGTGCCGTCGGGTTGTCAGACATGGCTGCAACCCTCAGTCGTAGGAATCGGTTCTCTTCTCGCTCGAGCCTTATGTCATCTTCTAGCTTGACAATCAGTGCTTTTGAGCATGCCAGTTGTTTCGAGATGTCAGAAAGTTGCATTTCTTGTTCTTTTAACTGTTTCTCCCTTACTTGAAGGTTTCTTTCTTTCGTCTTGATAGACTTCTCTTTTTCCTGCAGAATCCGGGCAGCGGAGTCGTCAGGCGAGTTGTCTTGTTGTGTTTGAGCCGGGGCCTGGTTCTCACCAGGTTTGTGTCTTTTTCCTCGATGTGAGTGCCTATCCTGTGGAATGGGGTCATCTCTCAACACTAGGGCCGGGTTTCGGGGGACGATAGTTCCTATTGCAGCCTCTGTGGCATGTTCTGGTTCCTGAGTGTTTTCCGCTGTAAGGCCAGGGCCTTGGTGGGCTTGCCTCAGTTCTTCCGTCCCTCGATTATGTCTGGGTGACTTGTCGGATACCCTTGTGTTCTGATGAGATTCCGGTAGGTCTTTTGGGTCTCGATTTTCTCTCAGGGTCTTGTTTAGGTCCTCAGTTCGATGTTGTTGTGCTTCTGTTGAGTCAGAGTCACTATGGGTGTTCCTCACCTCCGTCTGGGTGGGAAGGACTTGTTCAGCATCTTTGTGTGTAGCAGTGCTGCCTGTGTCCATATCTGGCCTTTGTGCGAGGCACATACAGCACTCAAAGGCGAGGTTGTTATGATGCGGGTTTTCCAGCTCTAGGATTTTGGTCTGGGTCAGCCCAGCGCAGGAATAATGGATCCAGTGCTCTCCTAGATCACACCACACACTCTGTTCATTACACTCTTTCTGGCAGACTGTACAGGGGAATTCAGTACTTTCCTCCAGAGAATGGTCCCTGGCTGAAAGTTCCAACGCTAGTAGATCGTCTGGAGAGCTTGTTGGTAAGGGGGATAGCATATTTAGATGGATGGGTCTCTTCTTTTCTGGAGTGGAAGTGTGTTGGTCTGGCCCTTTCTGCGTCACACCTTGGCCCTTAAGCGTCTGGTATGCCACAAGGGCATTTCTGCAGGACTGGTTGACTTTGTCCAAGTCAAGGTTTTGCTGGTTGAGGAGGGACAGGATCTGTGGGAAGTGTTCATTTGTAAAGATATCCACCCTGTTTCCATTTACCAGGCCTGATGCCTGTGTATGGTAGAGGTTAATGGTATAGAGTTTTTTCCTAGGTTTCAGTTGTGTTATTTCATGGATGGTTTCAGTTACTAAACCTGATTTTTCAGTCTTTTCCCTAGTTGTTATCTTAAGATTATCTGTCTTCTTTTCAGACCATTGTTGCACAGTGCCAACCATTGATTGGTAGGTTCCCGCTTGACACCAGAAACGAATTCCACCATAGGTTCCCTTGAGAGTTAGATGGTTAACTCTGTCGCACTGCGCTATCTTCTTACCGACAGCTTTGTCTTTGTTGAGGTAGAAGGGTTGGGTAGATTTTATTGCAGCAGGAGGTCTAGCATTTGAGATACGTGCTGGGGTCGCATGGTTAGGACCATTTAATTGCAGCTCCTTTGCTCGATATCTGGTTACTGGGCGCATCCTAGCAATTTGTCTTTGGTTTGTAAGAAAGTGGATAGGTTAAATTGTAGATACTAGACAGTTTCAGGATGATGTTGTATGCTAAAAGTAGAGTTGCTAGACTCAGGTCTGTTAAAATCTTGCACTTGTTGCAGTAGCAGAGTAATGTCTGGATCTAATCCTATGGCTGAGTAAAATTGGTTAAAACTGCTAAAAAGGATGCTTTTCTACTAATTCATCCTCTTAAAAACGTCTGAAGCACCACTGTCCGAAGCACTAGTTGTAAAAAGCAGCAGGAGGCTAAGCTATCTACAGTACTGTTTCTAGAACTAAAACTACAAGCTAAAAGCAGGAAACGCTGTCTAAAATCCTTTTTTTTAAAAGATAACTATTGGTAGAGTTCTCCTCGCGGATCCAGAATGGTTGACGTCCTAAGATATAATAATGGAGGGATCCTACCTTAGTCGTTGACGTAGATCGATGTGTGTTGTATGCTGGTAGTGTTGTTGATGTTTGATGTTGTTGTTGTCAGCCTACACCGACGATGTTGCTCGATCACGCTCGGGCCACGTTGTTTTGGTTACTGCGTGGGCGCCGCCATGTTGTTGTGTGGAGAAGTGAAGAATCGTTGGTGAGAAAAAGTGTTTAAAAAAGTGCTTAAAAAGTTTAAAATGCAGGAAGATCATATGCTCTACAGCGACTTGGAACCCCTAGAAAGCCATCGACACAGATGTTTTGTTTAAAAAAGTGTTTGTTAAAAGCTTAAAATGTATATCTGTGGAGCCGTTTTTTCTGCAGGTGTTCGCCGGAGCCTCGTTCTCGATCATCCGGTCATGTTGTACTTTACGACCTCAATTCTGGAACGTACCAGAATTGTTCAGAGAAGTTTACAATTCTAGTGATTCCGGTGTACCAGGATTGTTTCTTCTGGCAATTCTAGTATGCACCAGAATTGTTACTCAGGCAATTCTGGTACGTACCAGAATTGTTTGAGAATTTCTTACCTGCCTGCCGTCCGTCCTGCCTTCCTTCCTTAGACATATGAATTAAATTAGATTATATTCCTTTATTCCTGACATCCTAAATTCAATAAAGATAATATTTAGACTAAATGGATGTCAGGGAACAAGAATATGAACTTTATTTTTCGAAATAAATTTATTATGTTGTTGAAACGATCGTTTAAAAACAAGTGCAATTGAAATCACTTCGCACTTGTGTAGATCCGCCATTTTGAAAACGGCAGATTTTGCGGTCTCCTCGCCGCACTTTACACAATCCAAATAAATACTTCCCGTGGTTGGATTGTAATAAATATTATATTTCTCAAAAGCCAAGACACTTATCTATCTACCAATGTCAATTTTGTATTTGTTTATTGGGCAAATAATATTATGGAGACATGATTCGAAATAGGTGCATTGCTTACGGCCAACGGATTTCGTACGTACCAGAATTGCTCCAACAATTCTAGAACATACCAGAATTGTTGGAACAATCCTGCCACTTGCAGTGTACCAGAATTGTTCTTTCCAGCAATTCTGGTACGTACCAGAATTGGACAATTCTGGTGCATACCAGAATTGAGGTCGTAAAGTACAACATGACCCAGTTCACTAGAGATCATAAACTATTAAAATAGATTTGAAATTATGGTCAAAATCCTAATTATTTATCTTGGATTAGTTTTGTACACAAATTCAGATAGAGTCATACAGCTAATTAGTTTTAAGGATAAACTGTGAGCCAGGCAGCTGTGTTTGAAAACCCAAAGCTAAAGGAGCTCTGAAGTATTTCACAGCTAGGGATTGGTACAGTCTTTAAAATTTTTGTGATACACTAAAAAATTGCAATATATATTAATGTATGTAAACTATGATATTAACATTTTCCTAATGAAACAATATCTTTACACTATTTCTAATGATACTTCCTGCCTCTCAAGTACCTAATTTTGTTAAAATAATCACTGTCTGCTTTGGAAATTCGGCAAATAATTAAAAACTGCCTTCATATGGTGACATCCAGGGAGCAATTGTGTCAATATTACATGACTTAGAAATGATAGGATGCGATACTGGACTTTTTCGCTACATATATGTTAGATTTTCTATTTGACAACAGTAATTTGGATCGTACTGAGTACTGATACCTATCCCTATTCAGAGCTGAGGGTTTAGCTATATAGTCTATAGATAGCTAATTGGTTATAATCCGACTTTGTGAAACACACCTCAGGCTGTTTGATAGATGCATCAGACCTTTCAGACTCTATGCATCAGACCTCTCAAAGCCCTGGAATTACAAGCACTATGAACAAATATTTTCGGTTAAATTTTATAGATCTAGAGAGTGAACTCCTACTAGGGTGAACATTGCTTCCTAATCAAAAGTGTTCCATCTCAGAAGTGTTCACATTTTCATTTCGTTGTACATAGTTATGCGTCTGTTAAATGTAATTGCATTTTTTATTGCAGGTTCAGGAGGGGTCACCAGGTCACAATGCTGGCCTGGAAGCGTTCTTCGATTTCATAGTTGCTATAGGGAATACAAGACTGGTAAGGATAAATTAATTAACACTGGAGTTGTCATAGATAATTTTGAATGATTAATCAGTTATAAATGTCTGAGCCTGAAAACAAATTTATAGTGTATACGACCTCTATGTTTTATAAGGAAGCCGGCAACTTACTGTATATATATGTATGTACACTTAGGCAGAAAAAAAAACTCTCAATCAACATAAAATATGCATAACCCCTCACATTTTTTAATATATTTTTTACTTGTCAGTGAAAAAAGGTATAATATATATGCTAGAATTGCATGCATTATTTATCATAGATTTTGCTCCCTTAAATTTTTTGAAAACCATTTTTTTTTTAGTTTTGTTGCATTGTTTGCATATTTTTGCCTTTTGCTATGTATGAAAATGTGTTTAGTGTTCAGAAAATCAGCTTGCCCATTCTGGCAAGTGAAAATTAAAATGTACCTGCCCAAAAGTCTTTTTTTTTCCAAAAATTCACTTGCCGGGGAAAGTACTTACGTCAGTGCCTATCACTTAATATCTTCATTTTGAAGAGTCCTGGCAAAGTCCATTGTGCAGAAGGTTTTCCACCAATTGTACTTTTCTATTGAAATATTCTTATGTATGGTACCTTTTTATTCCAGAACCAAGATAATGAAAGTCTTAAGGATCTTCTTAAGACGAATGTTGAGAAGCCGGTAAAGATGATTGTGTACAGTAGTAAAACCCAGCAATGTCGAGATGTTACGATCACTCCAAGTCACAACTGGGGCGGTCAAGGGCTACTCGGTGTTAGTATAAGGTATGTACACATACTGGGTGTCATTGATAAGAATTTTTTACTGATTCAATAACAGGGTCCGACACTAAAGGGTTGCCTGGGGCAAGTTCAACAGTAAAATACATGGTTTCGGGCAAGCTCATGGCCTAATCTAAAAGCCTGATTAGGCAAGTCAATATTCCAACTTAGTGCACTTACCCATGCAAAACCGTCAGAGAGTTAGACAAAAACTACACACAGTGAGATAGTCATAAATTGTATGCCTCTATATTGTTTATTCTCATAGAAAATGCTAAAGAGGCATCTAAAATAGGATTTCACTGTGTTGATAATGAACCAAGTCCAAAATAACATATATTTTTGGGGGCAAGTTGAATTTTTTTCTCGTGCAAGCAAAACTTGGGGTCGCTCTGCACGCATGGGCAATTGCCTTCAAAAGTTAATGTTGGGCCCTGAATAATCAATAAAATTATTACGGATATGGTACTTCGATCCGATTCATATTTATGTTACCTGTACTGCTGATCTTTGCATCATCACCACTATATTCACCAGTAATGTGCTCATTTGGCGTTATAAGGTATAAGGTATGTTCTGTAATTTGGGGCCTCTGGCAATAGCACTTACTAAGAGCACTCATCAGTCGTCACGCTTATAGCAAGAATATGTATACATATCACACTAGGGCTGTACACCGGTACCCGGTACCAGCACCGTACCGAATACCGCTTCGCAAAATACCGGTAAATACCGTTTCAGATTTTAACGGTATGCTTATCGGTATTTTGCAAAACAACACAACCAATGGAGGCACTTGGCTTAGTGCTTGACATACATTGGTAGCATATCAATCTCTGTTGGGTATGTTGATAGTATATTATGTACTTACATACAGGTGCCGGCCGAACTTGTTTACTTTGAAGGCACACTATATAGCGAGGCGAGTGCCGTGTCACTGCTGCCATGTGCACGGTGTTCATTGTGATTGTTATCGCCACCGCGTAGTGGCGCTGCACTGCTTCTACAGCGCCACTACGCGGTGGGGATAGCAATCACAATAAGCACTGTGCATATGGCAGCAGCGATGTCGTGCTCGCTTCGCTATATATAGCGTGCCTTCAAAGTAAACAAGTTCGGCCGGCACCTGTATGTAAGTACATAATATACTACAACTTTTCATGTGATGTTATCAGCATGCTTGGCAGATATTGATATGTTGTCTATGTATGTCGGGAACTAGGCTAAGTGCGTACTTAGCATAGTTCAAGACTTCTAGATACCGATAGCAGTACCGTTTAAATACCGTATCGTTTCGTTGGTACCGGTTATGGTACCGTACCGCTTCACCCTTAGCGGTATGCAGCCCTATATCACACACACACACACACAAAAGAATTGTTTTGATGAAGATGTTTATCTTACAAGGATTTTAATTGACAGTTTAATCCTTCCAGGTTCTGTTCATTTGAGGGTGCAAATGAGAATGTCTGGCATGTGCTGGTAAGTGGAAATTATTCTTGGTGAATGTGTAAAAAGTTTCACAAAATATTATATATGTTATGAGCTTTTATCCCATTCATGCCCGGACATCTCCTTGACAGTATTGTAACTTTTAAAAATAACTTTCAAATTGAGCACACCATCATATTATATTTGAAGGGGATTTGCGAGTTTTGTTCTGTTGATCATTTCTCCTTCGAATATTTTTCCAAAATGTGCTTTTGTCTGGCAGATATCTCCAAAATATTTATGCCATTTTTGGGCATTACAGACATGGGTGGGTTAGTGATGCAACAATGATGAATGATGGGATTATTATTTATAATGTTTATGATGATAATAAAAATGATAATAATAATGATTAGAAAAATAATTATGATAATAAAATGAAATTAATGATTGTAATGATAACAATAACAAAGATAATAATGATTACAATGACAATGGTAGTAGTGATGATAATTATGATAATAATGATAATAACTTTTAAAAAAATGGTTGCATAGTAATAATGATTATAATAATAGGTAAAGTATCAATAGCATGATAATAGTTATGATATTAATAATATTATTATTAATAATAATAATCATAATACTGAGAAGAAGAAGATTAAGAATATTGATAATGATAGTAATAACTGTGATAATGATAATGATTAAAATAATATTAACATTTTTTGGTTGTTTTTGTTGTAGGATGTGCAGACGAAATCCCCAGCCTCGGATGCGGGACTGATCTCAGATAACGACTACATTATAGGAGCGGACTCGGTACTGCATGAGGTAAGGTTCACATCAACCCAATAATCCTTACAGGGGCCAAATCAGCCTGACAACTATGCTGAAATCTTACAGTTAACCCTTCCAATGCTGAGGCTACTTTCGTCCAAAGCACAAGGATGCAAAAATCTTTGAAATCCATCTAAATCCTGTCATGTTGGTATTCATTGAATAGCTCTTAATGAGTATTCTCAGATGATTACCCATATGCCAGGGTTTCAGTAGTTTTTCAGGTTTTTGCATCATTTTGTTTTGGTCAAATTAGCCTCCAGTGGCATAAGATTTAAAAACGTAAGTGGTGAAATGATTGGAGAGAGAAATCTTTAATATGTACATTACAATCAACTTCCCTTCAAATATTTTGTAAAATTATTGTTAATTCCAAACTTATTGTCATGAGTATCTAAGATCCAAACAATAATTTATGGAGGAACTCTTAGCATGAATAGGTTAAGACTTCCTCCAGAAATTGCCTTTTTGGTCTAGGATTTTTTTCTCAATTATTTTGGAGTTCGGCATTATTTTACAAAATGTTTGAAGGAGAGTTGTGGGTAATGTTCTGATTAACTTTTTATATGGAAAATGTTTCCTAACTTTGTTTTCACCTGAAAGATTTCATCAACATTGTCAGCATGCTTTGGCTGTTGTGAGCTGATTACTCATGCATACATTTCCCATGAAATGTGTTGTCTGGATGTAATGATAATTCCGAAAACAATCTTTGAATTGTGAATTCGTCATTGAAAAAAATGGAAACATTGTAAAGGAAATAATTGAGTTACCTCCAAAAAATATGGATGTCCCAATTTTTTTCTGCTTTATTTACTCTTTATTTTATTTTTAACCTTTTGTTAGTATTTTAAGGTAAAAAGGTAGTATGGGTTATATCGATATTTCAAAATATTTACCAACGTTTATTTTTCTAAATTTTGTTTATCTATTTTTGGTTGTTTAAACATTTGTTTTTTGTTGTTTATTTAAATTTATTTTTTTTCCAATTTTTTGTTTCACCTTATTTTTCTTTATTTGATTCCCCCAGCTTGCTGTGGATTCGGTGAGTGAAAAATACAAGTTCATGGATTTCCTAGTCCCTGCTGTTGAGGGTTTGGCTTGGATTCTTTCCTGGGAAAACAAAGGAATTGTGAAATAAATCTTGCACTTGCGGCCTTAGCCAAAATACTGAAACTGGGTGTCCAAAATGAGACTGTGTGTATATATGTATATATTTACTTACCAGGAAAATGAATAGTGTTGGTAATTTATGACCAAAGATTTGAATTTAATTGCAAACATTAAATTATTTCCTTAGAATTGATCTTTTAATTATTCATCTTGACCAGAACCTGGATATCATGAAGTTTGTTTTTGAAGAGTTTTTTTGGTTTCCAAGTGACACCCAGACACCATGCTGGCTAAGGCCCTCAGGACTTGCCTATCCCATCCCTGCCTGGGGATCTTATTTACAAGTATCACCAATACATATGGTACCTCGGACAAGAACTAAAACGAAGCATGAATTCATAAAATATTTGACCTGGTCAACTTTTTCCTTTTGAATATTTCACAAATATGTTTCAGTCTAAAGATACAACTAGAGCATGCATGATGTTTTCTTGCATTACATGCATGCATCAAGACAGCCTGATAATTCAGGGCAACTCTTTCAGGTGAAAGCATAATTGAAAAATATATTTGAAAGAAAAATATTAATCAGAACTTTACCAACAACTCTCCATCAAATATTTTTAAAAATCCTCTTTAATTCTCAAGTTATTGTTAAAAGTATCATAGATAAATAAAGAGGAGCTTTTAACTATTGTTACTTGCTTGGCCCAAAACCGCCTGACTATTTTGGTGATACCTTTCCAACAGTAGCAATTATCAGTAAACATTTGAAAGAGAAATGTTGATCAAGATTCACTGCACAACTCCTCGTCTAGTGAATTAGTGATTAGCCCTTGTGCTGCTGGTGGCTACTTTGGCAAACAAAATGATGCAAAAAACTTAGAAAATGGCAGGAACCCTGGTACTTGGGTACTCATCTAAGACCCTCAGGCATTAAAGAGTTCAACATGAATGTGTTCAAGGGCTTTGTCTTGGTTTTAACTCTCTACCTCTGGAGTGTATGGAATGGAGGCAAAGAATTGTTTTAATATTATTGGGCTTATCATAAAAAGCATTATTATGAAGTAAGGATTTGCTTTGAAAAGAATTGTTTGAATGAGATGGGACTTATCATGGAAAAAGAGATAAATTTGGTGAAAAGAATTATTTTGTAAAATGCATTTACAGGAAATGTGTAGGTTACATTAGTGATGAATATCAGTTATTCAAATAATTTTTAGAAAATAATCAAAAATTTAGGAAAATAATCAAATGAACCTTTCGTGTCTTTTTGCCAAGAAATGCCTCAAATATTTATAACGTTGAACATAGTGTCATCTTTTTGATATATGAAAAATGATTCAAACTAGTAAACAGAATAATCAGCACTCTCGTCAAAGGGCCTAGGTTTGAAATCAGTTTGATGCCTGTGAGAAAGTTGTTGATGACTTTAAAGCATTGCCACTGGCTGCTCGCGGCCTCCAAACACTGCTGTGGTTCAAATCCCAGTCGGCGCATGTGAGGAAGTTGCCAGTGACTCGAGGTTGAGCGCCGGGCTTTTCTGTTTCCTCCTCCATCTACGACTGGCTGATCAGGAATCAGCTGTAATATGGCAGAAAAAGTGACAAGAATTTTAATTCAAAATTCTAATTTCCTCTTTAATTATCTAATCAAGATGCAGCCTAAATATGAAAGAATAATAGGTGATTAAGGAAATTTTGTATCCAAATTGACCAGCAATATTTGAGCTTGAAAGGGCCAGACAATCTTCTCCAATAGCATAGATTTAGGCATGGTCTTAGCCAGGTAGGTGTCTGGGTGCCATTTGGACACCCGAAACCTCAAAAATCACCACCTAGGACACCCAACTTTTTTGGAGAGTAATTTCGCAAAAACTCATTTTCAAACATATAATTGAATTCATTCCACTCCTATATAAATCCCTTGAAATTGTATACGGAGTATATGGCTTATTTCTATAAGTATGTATACGTTTATGATTGTAATCTGAAAATAATGTTGTTGCCCTTGAAAAATAGGGCGCACCCAGTTTCAAAATCCCGGCTAAAACCCTAGATCCAGGTGATCAATATCAATGGGAAGGATTAGAATAATGTATGATAATGGGTTTTCTATAATATGCAATAAGTCTTGTTGGTGATGGATACTTTGAATCTACCTTTCTTAACCCATCCATACCTATAGCAGATGAAAAGGGCCTGATTAGTTATTGGGATGTTTCTTTTGTCAAATGTTTGGTGAAAAGGTTTATTTAATTCATGCAATAACTCTTTTAAACATTTTTTGAATTTGCTTATAACGGAAATGTACCCTACATCGCAAGACATGTATAGTTCACGCTGTGATTTGGTATTCATTCTTTGTATTCATTTATTATTATCCCTTTTTGTTATTGTGATAATTCATTCATTGTTTTCTTTCTTTGTATTCATCCATTCTCACCACCTCTTTGTATTCATCTATTTTTATCCCGCCTTGTATTCATCCATTGTTACCTCTCTTTGTATTCATCCATTGTTTTCTCTTTGTTTACAGTCTGAGGATTTGTTTACGCTAATTGAATCACACGAAGCCAAGCCTTTGAAGTTATATGTCTATAATGTGGATACGGACGGTTGTCGAGAAGTCGTCATCACACCCAACTCAGCGTGGGGAGGAGAGGGAAGGTGAGTCCCACTTAACCACACCAGTTAAAGTGCATGGATTTTCTGTGCGAAGAGTCTTATCCCGTATCTACTGGGGTCCAGCAAACCACTAGCCCCATAGCCCTAGACTACAGAGTTATGTGGGGCTATAACAATATTTGCCTTTCTAGCCCTGATGGCTATAAGAAAAGTGACAATTTAGACCATGGTCTTAGCCAGGATTTAGAAACTGGGTGCCCAAAACTGGCAATTGTATATAACTTTTGGGCATCCTATTTTTAATGGGAAGGCCACAAAATACTCAGAATATGTAATTGATTATTGAAATAAGTAGAGCTAGTACGATCAATCGGCGGCTCGAGCTATGCTCGTATCGTCGCCGGCGGCGAGCACTCGAGCCGCCATTACAGCTCGCCGAGTTCGGCGAAAATGTAAATAAAGCCACATCGTCAATCATCCGCCATCTTTTTTGTCTTGCTAACGTCTTTCCCACGTGGGATCCCAGCGAGATCGCACGATAGCAGGACGTGATTGGCTTAGGCAGGCATGGGCCTGCTCTAATTAGCGTGATTGACAGCAATTTACGTTGCTCATTGGCTTAGGCAGGCATGGGGCGGTTCTAAATTAGCGTGATTGACAGCAATTAATTTCGCTCAGCAGTTGATTTCACCGCATGTGCAATGAGTTGTTAGGGCTCGTAATATGTCGATTAATCGCTCGGCAGTTTCAGCGATTGATCGAGCCGTTTTTTAGCGGCGAATCCGAGCACTAGAAATAAGACATGATATCCTTATGCAATATCATAGGAATTGTATTAAGAAATCAATTGTATGCATTAAATTTACATTTCAAGAAGTTTATCACAGAAAAAGGTGGATGTCTGGAAATATGTATTTTGAGGGTTTTGGTGTCAACATGACACTTATGGCTAAGCCTAAAAAGGTAACCCTCGTCTGTCCAAATTGTAATTTTTCTCAGAAATGTATATGCATTCGTGGCATTAGATGTGTGATTTTGGAGTCTGAAGAAGTTGATAAAACCAAATTCCAGGACATGTTCAAACTAACCAAGCGTCTGAAAAAAATTCTCCTGATTTTGAGAAATTGGTATTCACATTGGAAGGAAATGTTTGGATTCTTTGCTTGAAATCGACACATTTCGGAATTCCAGGCCAAAACATGGATGCCATAATGTCTTTTTAAAATACACAGGTTTGAAATTCCTTGCCAAAATATGGATGCTGTGGTATCTTTTTGAAATTGACGGGTTAAGAAATTCCTTGCCAAAACATGGATGTCATGGTGTGTTTTTACTGTGGGTTTTGGGCGTTTAAAGGAATCTCTAACCCCCTACCAGCTTAGGCTGTGATACCATACTGCTTGTGTCCTGAGAGATAAGCACTAAACATAAAGAGGCTCTTTCATGATGTGTACCGAAAAAATAATCACCTTTAGAAGACTGTCACATTCCTCAGCACAAAGAAGACACATTCTTGGAGTTCACGTCTTAGTGGTTGCCTTTGACCTACTTTCATAGTGTTCAGGGTATCAGTTCAGTTGTATCTTTAACACGTTCATGCTCAGGGAAATCATAATAAACTCTAGTTATTCAAATAAGGTAAAATATCCATATGCAATGCCAATGGAGTTATATTGAGTGAGAAAAAACAATTATATGCTTGAAATTGACATACCATGAAATTCCTCACAAATATACTTGGGTGTCCTGAACGGTGGTTTTTGAGGGTTTGGGTGACCAAAAGATACCCAGAAGCCTTGCTGGCTAAGACTATGGTCTGGTGTGGTCTGTATATAGATCCCAAAATATGTTGTATGTATTTAAAAATTATCAACCATCCCGATAACTCTAGCCATCTCTAAATCTCTCCTGTTTTGTCTTTGCAGTCTTGGCTGTGGTATAGGATATGGCTACCTCCACCGGATCCCGTCGAGACAGTTCCCGTCGGCGCTGCCCGACCCCCCGCAGCCCAAGGCAGATCAAGCCAGAACGGCCGACGGTTTCGCTGAGGTATTTGCATGCTAACATAGGCAAACAATTACGCTTGCATTTTTTACCACTATTAGGCAGAAATATCCAGTGAAGAAAAAAAATATTCTCAACAGCAATTCTCCATGGGTGTTGAGAATGTTTTTTTGGTTCTATATATGGGTGAAACGACCATATTTTCACTGGCAAACAATTTAGTTATCGTAAGCTACAAAAACAATATTCTGACATGAGTTATTTTCATTTTCTGCCTTCCCTGAGCTTGGGTTGAAAATTATACACCTCATGTCAGAATTTTTGTTCCTATAGCTCCCTTTTTAGGGAACCTCTATATCTTTTTTGTTAGATCTGACAATTAACAAAGGGGTTCAGCAGCTTAAGAATCTACTAGCCCTTCTGAAATGCCCTTGCCCTTCTTTATCCCATTAGTGCTATAGAGTTACCTATGAAGTTTTTGTGTGGATCTTTCATAATACAGCCAGTTTCAGTTACAGAAATTAAGATTGATTTTACAAAATATTTCAAGGACAGTTGTGGGTAGCGTTTTGCTCAACATTTCTCCTTCAGATATTTTCCCAGCTATGCTTTGGCCTGAAAGATTACAAAATTGTCAGACTGTTTTTGGCCGATGTGAGATTCAATGGTTGAAATTACAAAATCCTAAGTAGTCACATCACCTAATATGTAATTAGTCTGACAAGCAGGGTCTTAGCAAGGATTTAGAAACTGGGTGCCCAAAATTGTCGACCCTTGAAACTTCATACCCTAAGCTGCGGTATGTTGTCTTTTGGATAATTGAGTAAATCGATTCAGTTGTATTCAATGAAGTGAGTTAGTTGCCAGGAAGATAGGGTGTTTTTTTTTTGGGGGGGGGGGGATAGTTAGGGTGGTGGTGCATCAGAAACGGTATAGGAAATTATGAGGGTATGGGTCAAGACAGTGAAGACTTATGTGTGGGTCAGTGTAAAAAAAAATAAAATAGAGACTGTGGTCCTAACCAGGTCAGCGCAATCAGCTAAGTCAAAGAAAACATATAGTTGAAACACCAAGACCACAGGGATTGGATAACAATTCTTAGAAAGGGCACCATAGTGCTAAACTAGGAGATGGGTTGTTTTGAGTGCGTCACAAGCATCACAGCCTTTAAGGGATAAGACACCTTTTGATTTATTTCTAACACTGCTTCATTGTCTTGACTCCTCATCCTTATTTTGCATGCACACCTCTTTGATTAGAAAAATGACCATATTAGGGCGTGGCTTTAACCCATTCATGTCCAGAAAGGACTTGTTATATCAAAGTCTTGAATGACCATTGATAACAAAATAATGTTAAAAATGAAAACATTTGACTGAAGTTGTTGCTTCCTGTTAACAAAGTCTCCTCTATTATTATTTAATAAATTATATTAAATGTTGACAGAATAGGTTTATATGGCAGATGCAAATGGTTAAAGGTAGATGTTATGTGTAGAAAATACTGATTAGTTTGAATGTTTATTGATCCTTTTGATTCGCATTCTTGTACACACAAAACAATGGGAAACAATAAAAAAAATCCTTTGTTCATTTTTCTTTATTTTAGTTTGTTCTCTAGTCTCCTTTGCTTTGTTTTACCTCTCTACACCCTGAAAACACCCAGGTATACTGACATATATGCAAATGTTTTTACGGATAAAAATATTTGAGTCTTATACAAGTGTATCAGACAAAATTACACAGAAAAAATCCCTTATAAACACTTCCTTCACCCATTCATGCAAAAGAGTTCCTTGTCTTCTGGATATGTGGTTCTTTTGGCAATAACTTTGAAATTAACTTTTATATTAATAGATATTTGAAGTAGAGTTATAGGAATTTTTTTGATTGAGATTTCTCCATCAAATATCTCTCCAATTGTGCTTTCACCTGAAAGATTTCCCCTGAATTATCAGGCTGTTTTGACGGCTACTGGTATCAATGGATTAATCCATTCATGCATACTTTCAAATACTTTCCACTAAGCTTTTTACCTGCATGAGATCACCAAACTTGTCTGACTGCTTTTTGCTTCGGTGAGCATTTATGGGTGTACATTGTTTTCATTATTAACACATTAATGCTTACTAGTGTTCGGAATCGGTCACAATTTTCAAGATCGATCATCGGTCCATCTGAACGACCAATGACCGATTAATAATCGAAGTTGTGTACATGTTTTTCCGTGTCGCCATTGCTGTTTACTTTAGTCATAAGGTACCGCGACACCTAGCGGTATCAACACACACTAGCGTAATTGCGTCATGCGCATTTACGCTATGGTGTGCTGATAACCACAACAACAATGGCGGCATTGTAACATCGCCTCAGCACGCTCAGAGAGGTAGACCTGGAGCGGTCCAGCAGTGTTTCCTCTTTGGTGGGGCAATAAATAGGTAACTAAACTTTTTTTCTTAAATTTTCTGACAGGCAGGACTACCGAAAGTCCAGCTATTTCTTTGAATAGAATTTTTATCCATGTTCGTTTTTTTGTTCGAACATGTGAAATTGTGTTCGATCATCATAATCGGAGGCACAAACGAACGCTGTTCGGCTTGTTCGAACAATCGGACGAACACTAATGCTTACGGTGGACGAAAGCAGCCTGAAATTTTTGACTAACTCTTGTTAGCGAAAAAACATAGGTAGGAATATATTTGATGGAGAAATGTAAGTCAGAAAACAACCAACAACTTTGTTTCAAATATTTTGCAAAATCATTCTTAATTTTAAAGTTTTTCTCAAAGGTTTCAAAAGTCCAGACAACACATTCAAGAGGATCTCTAAAGCATGCATGAGTTGAGGTACCTTTTGAGTTTTCAGACCATTTGGGTGCCGTAGGGCATTTAAGCATGAATGGGTTAACCTGTAGGTAGAATTTCCCACTAACCCACCACGACCTGCACCATACACAATGCATGCAAGCCATAAGCTAGGTGTCGCTTAACGCCACCTAGCCCACTCATGCCTGGAAACTTTTCTGATAAGTGTCATCTGTAGATCCTGAACATTTTAAATTAACTTTAGAATTAAGTGAGAATTTGAAAAATATTTGAAGGAGAGTTGTTCATTAGTTTGGGATTGACATTTCTCAATTCAAATATTTTCTAAAAATAGCCTTTATCCAAGAGGTATCACCAAATTAGCCAGGAGGCTTTAGACTGATACAGGCATGAATGGGTTCAATTGTGTAGTCGATGCAAGGTATTAATCTCAGCGTATTAGCATCTGCCACACACACATGATCTGATAAATTTGAACTTCACTCATCAAATAGAGTAAATTTTGAAAAAATATTGAAAAGGGGTTGTTAATCCCAACATAAACAAGACATTTCGTTCAAATATTTCATAGAATACCATAAATACCATGTGTTTACTTATTGATGCAGGACATGATAGCCTTATGCAATGTCCTGTGAATTACATTGAGATGATAATATTCAATTATTTGCTTAAAATTGACTTTTTTGAAGATTCCTCACAAAGACAAACTTGGATGTCTTAATGTGTGTTTTTGAGGGTTTGGTGTCAGAATGATGCCTGGACTCCCTGGTGGCTAAGCAAAAGGCCCTGGTTTTTCTAGCTAACTTAGTAGAACTTTCAAAAAATATATAATTTCACTCTACATTAGATGGGATGCATTCAGGGTGCCTTTTTCAAAATTTGAAAAATACTCTCTTACCTCATTAGCCAATCACAAACATCAAATCACTTCATATTTGCAAACACTCTTTAAATATTTCATCTTGGCACTAGATAGTAAGTTGAGGCGTAATGTTTTGGGTGAAGAACTAACTAATTATAGCTTTCAGAATTGGAAAAAAAGTTACTGAACACAAAATAGCAACCAAATCCAGATACCAAATCCACCACTTACAAATGGCAAGTTAGACTTAGCCTGAATATTAGGGATATCATCGATAGTCGACAAATCGCTTGATCGACATTTTCACTTTGTCAATTAAATTGAATCGAATGGTTTGGTATCGAATCGAAATAATCGATATTCTGCACCCCAATAATGCTGTATAATTATTAATAAAAAATACACCTTTCCCAGATATTTTCCTGTTAAACTAACGCAAAGTGAAACTCTGTCTAAATATTGAACTATTTTCTATGGCTTTTGTAAGAGAAATTGGTGTACTTTACTCAGGCATATGGCCATGACACAGGTTATCGAACTGAATCGAATCCAATCGATATATATCGGAAAGAGTATAGCAATTAATTAAATTGAAAAAAGGGATATCAGTGACATCCCTACAAATGATTGTGCCCTACGAGCACGTTACGGTGTATCGAATCGTATCGAATCGAATCGAAATATATATCAATTAATCGAATCGATAAAATTTCATATCAATGACATCACTACTGAATATGACAGAAAAAGTGACGAAAAACTCAATTAAAAAAGATAACAATGGCCCGTAAGGCTTTTATAACAGTATAATAAAAACATAAGGGTGCCTGCCTCCCATTAGCAAAGCACCAACCATTAATATGGCTGTCTGCCTCCCATTGGCTGCTCACCAACCAGTTATTTGGCTGTCTGCCTCCCATTGGCTGCTCACCAACCAGTTATTTGGCTGACTGCCTCCCATTGGCTGCTCACCAACCAGTTATTTGGCTGACTGCCTCCCATTGGCTGCTCACCAACCAGTTATTTGGCTGACTGCCTCCCATTGGCTGCTCACCAACCAGTTATTTGGCTGCCTGCCTCCCATTGGCTGAACATTAACAGATTATCCGGCTCACTGCCTCCCTTTGAATAAAAGGCTGACCAAAAATTTGCTGACTGCCTTTCATTGGCTGAGCACTAACCAATAATATGGCTGACTGCCTCCCATTGGCTGAGCACTAACCAATAATATGGCTGACTGCATCTTATTGGCTGAGCACTGACCAATAATATGGCTGACTGCATCTTATTGGCTGAGCACTAACCAATAATATGACTGACTGCCTCCTATTGGCTGAGCACTGACCAATAATTTGATAATATGATTATTCTCGCAGCGGCCAAAAGCAGCTAAAAGACAATTCTGGTTAAATCTTTCAGGTAAAAGCATTGCGAAAAAAAATATTCCATGGAGAAATGCCAATCTGAGCACTATCAACAACTCGTCTTCAAATATTTGTTAAGCCATTCCAAGTAATTTCCAAGTTACTGTCAAAAGAATAATAGATCCACACAACAACCTAGAACTCCTTTTTCTCTAAACCTATACTTAAATCCAAAGTTATTTTCAAATGCATCTTAATATGTCCATCTTAATATGCTTGTCTTTGAGATTTTCTGGCATTAAAGGGTTAAAGAACCTGTTTCTGCGTTGAGGTCTTCATGATTAGTGTCGTCAGGCTCTATGCGATTTCTGACAATAACTGAGAGATAAAGCATGAAATGATGAAAACAATTGAAGGGCGTTTTAAGGTTTAGACCATATAAAAATTTCTACTGCAAGCATTTTCCAAAATATGCTATTATAAGAGAAATTTCACTGCAAAAAGGCATTTGTGTTGCGTGCTACAGACATTAATATAGATGAATTTTCCTCACGGTACCTCTGATGGAATGAAGGCCTGTGTAGATTTTAATTTTTCGCTCTAGGTAAACCATTAACTCGCTCAGTGCCATCAGTTTATAAAGGAACTCAGAAGCATGAAATATTTGAAAAGGGATTGTAAACAAAAAGCACAGAACAACTTTCATAAACATTTCTCTTAATGCTGCTTTATTATCAAGCTATTTAGCATGTGTGTCAGACCATGTGTGCACTCCAGATGTGAATGGGTTAACCTTTATGCCGGTGGTGGCTAATTTGGCCAATACAAAATTGTACCAAAAATAACTGAAAGTGCCTTAAACCCTGGCACATGGGTGCTCATCTAAGAGTACTCAGCAAAAGCTTTCCAATGAGTACCAACATGACAGGGTTCAGATGGTTTTCAAAAAACTTTGCTTTCTTGTGCTTTGAACGAAAGTAGTCTCAGCATAGGAAGGATTAAACTTATTTGTATTGATTTCTCTGTAAATTTCTGTTGTTTGCCTTTCAGATCTCGTTAGGCTCCAGTCCTGGAGGGCCCACAGCTCTGCCACCAAATCTAACACAAGGAATAGCCAACATCAACCTCAACCCAGCTCTAACTACAGGTGAGATAATTCTTCTAAAGCACGCACAAAGTCTCTCTTATTTATTCTTCAGGTCTCCTCCTTAGGCCTAAAAAAAGTATTTTGTTTCCTTTAACCCTACCCTAACAAGTTTTGACTCAAAAGAAATCCAAACCCTAAAGTTTTTTTCTGCCCTTCCAACTACCAATCAACATAAAACATGTATAAAGCACACACTTTTGAACAAAAAAAATATTCCATAAAAGAATATATTTGCCACCCTACCTACCCTATTTTTTTCGGACCGTTACAGGAAACAAACAAATTTCTTTTCTAGGCGTTATCAGGGGAGATATGTTGTTCTCGACACAGTTGCCATCAGCGCCTGTATCCCGACCTTCTCTGCAAGAGATCTCAAAATCCCTTCAACAAAGTCTTTTAAGATTTTCCGTGATCCTTATGGCATTCCTATGGACTGATTAGATTTTAGTAACTTGTGATAAATACTAAAGGTCACTTTTAGGCGTTTTGGATTGAAATCTCTATGCTTTGAAGATAGGTTGGTCATTGGTTTTCACTGATCAATGTCCCGCTGAAATTCACTCTTTATCTTTTATGTCTTTCTCTTTGATAGGGTAGAATGGTTTTCATTAGAATTTCGTTAAGTTGTGATTTTGATAATGGGATGTCCGTTTATATTGTTTCTAAAAATCCCTTTTGTGTCACTTTTGGTAGGGTTGCTTAGTTTTTCAATAGAGTTGTATATGTAGTTAGGGTGTTATTTTTATATTGGTGGATTTTGAGGAATCTCATCGGATGTTCCAGTATTTAGTTGACTCATTCTGTTTTGTGTCACTATGTGATAGGACTGATAGGCTTTTCAGTGGTGTAAAGCGAGTGTGATTCTAATTTTAGGTGATTTTGAGGAATGTGCTCAGATGGTTCCCCCAGCAGCAGAGGACATAGCTAGCTCTGAGGATGAGAGTGGTGTGTCATGTTGCATATAGTGCATGCTGCTTTGCAGGCTCTTGGCCACACGCGAGAAATTCTCTGCCCAAAATTTGCTGGTGTTCTACTTTTCAAGGGAGACTATAGATAATAGGTGGCCAAAAATGGCCATTGCCTCAAAAGCTGGGTGCCCAGAATTGGTAATCGTAAACTTTTTTAGGACTCCTATTTTTTGAGGGAGATCTCAGAATCCGGGGGCCCAACATTGGCAATCGTAAAATGTTTGGGTGTCCTATTTTTTCAAGGGAGACCTCAGAAACTTGGTGCCCAGGAATGGCATTCGTAAAATCTTTTGATGTCCTTTTTTATCAAAGGAGACCACAGAAACTGGGGGCCCAAAATGGCAGTTGTAAATTTTTGGGGTGTCCTATTTTTCAAGGCAGACTACAGGGTTAAAAAGGGGCATTCAAGGGGAAAGTAAAAGAGGGTCTAAAAGTGTCACACTTTGTTAGCTTTTGGCAGTAGGGGGGGTACTCCTCAAATAGAAGAAAATAGGATGGGGTGGGGGCTTGAGTAGGAGCCTAATGTTATATGTATGTTCCTTTGTTATATTTCCTTCCTTAAGATCTGTCTTAACCCATTCATGCCAGGCCATTATGGGCAATTGATGTCTGGACCTATTATAAAAAAGTTACTATTCTAAAGCTTATTTCTACAAATTATTTGAAGATTTTTGAGTTTAGTTTTTAACAGTATTTTTCCTTAAACTTTTTTCGGAAAAGAATGCATGTGTCACAAAGACGTAAGGGTGTTTTTGGGTACTACAGGCATGAATGAGTTGAGTGATATTCTGCAATAAGACAGTGCCCCCAAGGTACGAATGCCTGCATGTTTCTGGCTGGCATTGAATGGCTTGTTTACCCTGAACCCATTCATGTCTGGAGATCGCTTTGACAAATCTTGTCTGGACTTTTGATACTTTTGAATATAACTTTGATCTCAATCATAGATATACAAAATATTTGTAGGAGAATTGTAGCTTGGGTTCAGAAAAACATTACTCTTTAAAACATTTTAACATTTTGCTCTGGTCACAAAAATATTACCAAAATAGTCAGGGCATTTTTGGCAGCTACCGGCATGAATGGGTTAACCCATTCATCTAGAAAGTTTTGTCTGTATCTATGATACTTATGACAATAAGTTTGGATTTGAGAATGGTTTTGCAAACTATTTGATGGAGACATGTTGGATGTTGTGTGGTTAACATTTCCCCTATACCTATTTGCCTGTCTGCTGTTTTATCAAATTTTCAGGCTGCTTTTGTCCGCTGTGCCCACTAGTTAAAATTGGAAGTACAATGTTGATTTTTGGATGCTTTCTGATCTGTCTTAACCCATTGGCACTCAGAGCGGCCAAAACAGGCCTGACTATTTTGTTGATATTTTCCTCACAAAAGCGTTTTTATCAAAAATATTTGAAGGAGAAATGTGTATCAGAATATTACCAACAACTCTCCTTCAAATATTTTGTGAGAATTTCCTTTATTTCCAAGTTATTTTCAAAATTATGAAAAGAGCAGACGATACTTTCCTGGGGAACTCTGAGTGTGAATGGGTTAATGAAGTATTTGCTATTTCAGAATGTGTTTTGTTTTATTTGCAGTAACCGTTATTCGTATTGCAGTTTTCCCTGCTAACGGTTCAAAGTTGAAATGCAACATATCTCTCCCTTTCAAACCTTCCAGTGCCACACAAGCATATATATGAGTTTATCGTAGCATAACCCAGAGATAATCAGGTTCATTATTAAAAAGCCTGGCTCGCCAATCTAAAAGACCCCCATGTAGCTTGAAAATGAAGTCAGTTGGCTATCAGACTGTTGTGCTTTATTCACTGCTCATTTTGTCATTATGTCACATGACTATGATGGACCAAGATTTGATACCCTGGATCGCAAACTTATTGCCATAACTAGAGTTTATTTTGGTGTGTTATGGGAGTGGGAAATCAGTATTGGTACTCTCCTTCCACCCCCAGGCATGCTGGTCCTCATTCTAATCACAAGAGAGACATGCAGCCTAGTACCTGTCTGCACAATTACATCATAAAGTTATTACCAGAATGAAATATACTTCACATAAAGTTAGTGTTAGCCAGTCAAGTCCAAAAACTATTCTAAGTAGCGAAATCGGCATCGCAATCATCATATAATCATGTCAAACACAAACCTTTAAAAAATGTTTTTAATGATATTCTTAGGTCCACTTCTAATACATGATTCACAGGATTAAACATATATGTACCTACGACTGCTATATTCATTTTCTTCTTGTATTTTTCAGGAACGCCAACTATTCCTGTCATTCCCCCTAGTACAGGCACAATGCCAGTAGGTGGCGCCACTCCTGTTGCCATGGCAACCATGCCAGGCTTCACAGCACCACTGAATACAAGTAAGACCTCTACTTGCCTGTAGAATTGAATACTTTGTGCCAAAGCAAATTTGCTGAATTCACCCTTCAAACTTACAAAAGTTCAATTTTGTTGAAATTCTATTAATCTGAGCTACGGCGCTTCTTTACAGTCAAATCATATTTGTGCATGTGTAAAGATAATGAGCACCATACAACATTTAATAGTAACAACAGGATTTGGATATTGATTGGTGTAAATGTGTGGTAAAAAAGTAAAATATCGCCAACATATTGTCATGGCAACATGCTATAATTATTGTTTGGTTTCAAATCAAATCATTTGTGTATGTATAAAAATAATGAGCACCATATTACAACAATGAAAGGTAACAATGGGATTTTTTTTGGTACAAACGTGGGGTACAAAAGTAAAATATTGCCAACATATTGCTATGGCAACATGCTATAATTCTTGTTTGTGGTTTCAGGTCTAGGGTCCCCGGCAGCATTACCCAATATAGGGGCGTTACCCCCATTAACAACACCGATATCATTACCGGGTATGCCACCCATATCAGTGCCTCTCAATTTACCCACAACCACAGGTGTGAATTCAAGTGAGTTTACTTCATTAATTATCAGATGCCAAAAAAATATCCGAAAAATGAAGAAACGGTTATGATATTTTTGATCAGACCACAAATTTAGTTGGGCTGAATACTTACATGTATGTCTGATCTTTAGTCTGAAGGATTGCACTATTATTGGAATTATACTTTACCATTTAAATATGTAGTAGTAATTTATTGAACATACAAATAGCAATCATTTGTAGCAGTACATCAATCAAATAAATGAGAATCATATCTTTCTCTTTGTCAATCTTTGTAGAAGTATGATTATCAAGCAAAAAATAAGAACCACATTTTTGTGTGTCTCTTTTAAGTGACAAACCGAAGAAAGAGCAGATGAAGATATTCTTCATAATATTATTTTGATGATATAGGTGAAAAAAAACTTCATTTGCTCAATATTTACTATTTGTTTTTTGTGACTGAAGATAAAGCTGATAAAGATGTTCTCCATTATGATATTTCCTAGATGTACGTGATGATGATTTTCTTCTTTTGTTTTTCAGTTCCTTCGTTGCCCCCAACCTTCCCCCTCCCTACCAACATCACCCTGCCCCCTCTCCCCGTATCCCTTAGCAACACCCTCAACACCTTACCCCCTGCCCCCCTTCCCAACCTCCCTATTAACCTCACCCCCACCCCCTCAGTAGCCCCCGTTAGCGTAACATCTGCGCTGGCGCCACCTGTCACAGATTCTGCTGTTGTAGCGGGCGCTGCAGTAACAGCAACACCCCAGGAGGCAGCATCGTAAAATAGTGGACTGTTCGCTGCAGACAGCTATCTGTGTTTGCAAGTCACTAAAAAGAGACACTTATTGTGGAATATATATATATGAAATTTCAATTATCGTCACTTTTTCTCCTGTGTGCAGGCTAAATCGTGACTAGGCAGTTGTAAAACTTGTTTTAAATAGAGAAGGAATGTACTCAGTACTAGCACTGGGTCGTCAGAATGAGGGGTGAGTTGGAACTTGAAAGAAATAACTGTGTGTGAGAGTATGAAAATAAGAGAAAAGACTTCTAAAGATATTGTTTTCTCTACATTATGGTATATATATATATATATAACTATATATATAACTATATATATATATATATATATATATATATATATATATATATATATATATATATATATATATATATATATATATATATATATATATGGCATAGGCATGTTACAAGTAATATACAAAACATCTTCACAATTAAATTAGAAGTGGTGACATGGTCAGACACACGTCATATGATTATTTAAAATCTATAACAAAGCAATTGACGGAAGAGTAATGATTGGAAGTCATTGATCTGGGTGGATGTAATTATTTGTCTAATTACTTTTCAAATAGTACTCACTTTGACTAGTTTGGCTCAAAAAATGTCAGACCATGTGTACCTTCTAAAAGAAAGGGGGTTGATGTGCTATGATATTGAGGTTCTGTTCTTATAGGAAACTTGTTACCAAGAAAGGGAGTTCTGCTCTCATTTTGGACAAGTAAACCCATTCACACTTGTAGCGGCCAAAAGCAGCCCAACAATTTTGGTGAAAACTTTGAGGCAAGAGCATAGTTGTAAAGATTTTTAGGAGAAACGGTCATTGGAACACATAACCAACTCTCCTTCAAATATTTTGCAAAATAACTCTTAATTTCCTAGTTATGGTCAAAAGTATCAAAGATCCAGCTGAAAATCTCAAGAGTAATACTTAAGCACTAATGGGTCAATGTCATAGATCTATTTTTGCGAGGAAACAAAGATGTGCAATCATACTGTATGATTTTTAGAAAAAGAATTGATTGAGCACAAATATTAGGGACCCAGTTTTCTTGCACTTCCAATCAAGATCATGGACTGTTTTTTGCAATGATACAAGAAGACCTACTATTGGCTATCGAATTGAGAGAATTAGATTCAGTACTGAGATTTGTGTACCAAGATGTGCTGGTCAAATCAAGATTATGGGCTAGATTTAGGGGTGATGCTAAGAGCTTGTGCATTTAATGTTGATTATCTGTTTGGTCTTTGGACATGCATTTTTCCTAGCTCTCTGTGATTGTTCAAAACAGACATGTATTACTTGAAATAAATCTTAAAGTCAATAGTTCATCTTTATCCCTCATGCATCTGGGGGCTCATTTGGCCCATACAAAATGATGCTAAAAATCTTTAAAAAAGACTAAAACCCTGGCACATGGGTACTCATATGAGGGTGTGCAGTGAGTGCTATCTATTTAATACCAATATGAAAGGGTTTAAATGGTTTTCAATTTTTTTGCGTCCTTGTGTTTTGGATGAAAAACGGCTCAGCATTGTAAAGGTTAAAGTCAATTGTTGATCATTAAGACAATAGTCAAGCAACTTGAGAGATTGCAAAATGGTACCTTAGGATGTAACCCTCATAAGTTCTATAAGAGCACATTTCACAGCTGTCATAATTATTCTTGATGACTTCAGTTTGGTTCAATTTTTATGTCAAACAAACATTTTCTGAATGATTATAGCCAGTTTGTGGGGGGAGATTTTCTTGGAAATATCGTGTCCTGACTGAGCTATCATTAGAAGACACAGAGATTGATTTATTAGTACCAGATCATATTTCCACTTCAAGGGAAAAATAATAGAAAAGAAAGATTGTCAGTGGTTCTAGAAAGATAATTTAAGCCAATCAATTTCAAGAACAAAACTACTGTTTAATCAGGCAGACACATTATTTCCAGTTACTATATTGTAGAATTCAAATAACTTGGATTTTTTAAATTTCACTGAGGTTTTTCAATTTAACTAGTTCAACTAAATTGAAATTATACATTATTGGTATTTATTATATTTTGTTGGGAATCTGAAAAAGACTGCGCGTGACCGGCGTTATATTGTTATCTTTTCCAATTCTGTGGTGTATATTTTGTTAAACCTCGTTTGGATGATATTGGTTATCAATTAATCATTGCTATCTCTGAATATCACTTTATTTATAACAATAGCAATTCTATATATGTGCCCAGCACCATTTGAATTTAAGTGAAATTTAATATTGGAAACTTTATATCGGTAAATTTTGTTATTTTGAGACTCGCCACAGTATACAGCATTGGTGCGAGACTGATTGTACTAAAACTCCAGAGGGCGCTGTGCCAACCTGGAATAATCTGTATCATTTTCAGCCGAAAATATCGGCGGTATTGTTATCCATATTGTTCGAAATAACAATAAAGATTGGCAATATTTTCCATCCTCTAACGCTTCAATTTGTTGACCTACTTACCAACAATTGTCATACTCCCATTGTTTCTCTCTCATTGTTGTACCGAGGCGATTGTGATATGGCTGCCTATTACAGGTAGTTCCTACGGGATTCCATAGTTGGAGCCACAATAAATTTGCTTGTTTCAAAATTTTCCTCTCTAATGCTTGTTTGAGCATATTAAGATTTCTTAATTGCCAAACATCAGTATGACATATTGTGCCTGAATTAATTGTGATATATGGAAATTTCTTTATTGTGAGATTAAACCTGGTATAAGAAACTATACAGCAAATGCTTGGACTGTTGTACCATCAATTCTTTAATCTTGGATATCTACGTCTGTGTGCATATACAGTAAGATAGCATAAAAGAGATATGTGCATACTGTGGCTATTTATATAATGCTCTTTCTTTTAATACAGTACTGATCTAGAGATCTGCTCGTTATTTAGGTGAAATATTTCAGGATATTTAGGGGAGAAATGTTACTCCGAAAACTATGAACAACTTTCCTTCAAAGATTTTGAAAATTCATTCTTAACTCTCAAAAGCGTCATAGATCCAGGTTACAAATTTTGCTTCTGTCATGAGTGGGTTAACAGTATAAAGGTAAAAGGTTAAGGCAGCCCCATGAATGAAATCTTGCAGGATAAAGAAAATTTTAAAAAAAATATTCAAAAAAGAAATATCATTCAGAACATTACCATCAGCTTTGACGAAGTCTTTCAAGCTAAAGTGTAATTGGGAAAGTATTTGAAGGTAAAATGTTTATCAGAACATTATCAACAACTCTCATATTATTTTGTGAAATGATTCTGAAGTTATTGTCAAAAGTTTCATATATCCAGACGACAATTTCTTGAGCAACTCCTAAGCATAAATGTCTTAAACATGCAGGGGTTGACACAGCCTTAGGTATTCAGATTACAATTGTTGTATATTATTATTACTATCATTATTATTATTATTATTTTCTGCTTTTCTAGGGGTCTTGGTTGTCAGCATTGATTATTTTGAAAAGATGACAATTTGTGTTGGTTGTGTTTTGCAGGTCATAAATCGTTAGAGGTTGTTCGGAGGGTCACGTTCATAGCCATAACCACTAGTACTTAATAACATGCCTTGCTCAATAAAAAATTAAAAAACAAAACATGAATTTCCATATTTTCAATTAAACTTGTCAGGACGGTTAAATACATGATATATACATATATGTATGTATATATATATGTATGTATATATATATATATGTATGTATATATATATATATAATATATGATATATATATAACATGTATATAATATATATATAATATATATATAATATATACAAAATATAATAAATATAATGTATATATATCAATGTATTATATACTTAAGTGATCAGACATGTTATCTTCCATCTAAGTTTCTTATTTTCAGTTTTAATCATTTAAGTTAGGTATGTAAGTGCCACCTACAAGAAGATTAAGGAACTAGAGCCGACTTCCTCTAAAAATTGAGCAATTGATATTTTTGTTTATATCACATATATATATATATATATATATATATATATATATATATATATATATATATATATATATATATATATATATATATATATATGCTTATGTACAAATAAAGGACAATTGCAATAACAGAAAGCAAGACTTAGTGCTTCTCTTTTATTACTATCTCATGCTAAGGGTATGGCATGATTCCCATGGTAATAGAAGGTGAACTGAAGTAAATTATTCTTTTCTGTAATATGGTCTCTCCTGGGCAATGCCCAGTCCTAAATATCCTGGGGTCTGCACGAGGTTTGATCTTTTAACACATCTAGAAATTCCTCTTAAAGCTAACCTGCACTCATGCCAGCCATATTAGGAGTTTCGATCATCGCTCACTTTTTCTGCCATATTTAGGCTTTAATGGTGGAAGATACCAGAGAAAACCCAGCGAAAAACAACCTCCTAGGACCTAGTCACCGGCAACTACAGGTGAACTTGGATATGACGGACTCAATGGGACCAGGGAAATTGGTACGTCATATCCAAAATCTGTATACATATGACGAATACTGTATAACAGGTAAAGTTCGCGTGTGCGATTATTTCGCGAATACGCGAACTACTATCGCACTCGCGAACTTAACGCACGCGATCAATTATATACATGGTAACGCTACCCACCACTGGAGATGGTGGCGCGTCGGTCGGTGAATTCCACTCCTAGACGGTCGAGGTTTAAACGAAGAAAAATACGTCCAATAACTTCCCAAAGCTATCATAATATGATACATTTGTAACTTGTGAATAAGTTACCAATGTATCATAACATAATTCGCATTCTTACATCTCAAATTTCTAGGATACCTGGGCCAATCTATGGATCTCTTACGAGAAACAAGATGGCTGCCACCATTGTTCGCTAGACTCGGACAGGTGTTGCGATGGGAACATTTGATAATTATCAACATACATACATGTGTATGTTGATAATTATCAGAATGATGGATATTATAAAGAAATAATTATCTTGTTCCTACTCGAATTGAATTGTTGCCAATTTACTGTTTACGGCAATACGTGTATTTGCAGTTAATGAGTATATACCAGCATAGCGTGATTCTCACTAGTAGCCGGTCCGAGGCTGAAACGAAACAAAATACGTCCAATAACTTCCCAAAGCTATCATAATATGATACATTGGTAAATTATGAATAAGTTACCAATGTATCATAACATAATTCGCATTCTTACATGTGAAATTTCTAGGATACCTGGGCCAATCTATGGATCTCTTACGAGAAACAAGATGGCTGCCACCATTGTTCGATAGACTCGGACAGGTGTTGCGATGGGAACATTTGATAATTATCAACATACATACATGTGTATGTTGATAATTATCAGAATGATGGATATTATAAAGAAATAATTATCTTGTTCCTATTCGAATTGAATTGTTGCCAATTTACTGTTTACGGCAATACGTGGATTTGCAGTTAATGAGTATATACCAGCATAGCGTGATTCTCACTAGTAGCCGGTCCGAGGCTGAAACGAAACAAAATACGTCCAATAACTTCCCAAAGCTATCATAATATGATACATTGGTAAATTATGAATAAGTTACCAATGTATCATAACATAATTCGCATTCTTACATGTGAAATTTCTAGGATACCTGGGCCAATCTATGGATCTCTTACGAGAAACAAGATGGCTGCCACCATTGTTCGATAGACTCGGACAGGTGTTGCGATGGGAACATTTGATAATTATCAACATACATACATGTGTATGTTGATAATTATCAGAATGATGGATATTATAAAGAAATAATTATCTTGTTCCTACTCGAATTGAATTGTTGCCAATATACTGTTTACGGCAATACGTGTATTTGCAGTTAATGAGTATATACCAGCATAGCGTGATTCTCACTAGTAGCCGGTCCGAGGCTGAAACGAAACAAAATACGTCCAATAACTTCCCAAAGCTATCATAATATGATACATTGGTAAATTATGAATAAGTTACCAATGTATCATAACATAATTCGCATTCTTACATGTGAAATTTCTAGGATACCTGGGCCAATCTATGGATCTCTTACGAGAAACAAGATGGCTGCCACCATTGTTCGATAGACTCGGACAGGTGATGCGATGGAAACATTTGATAATTATCAACAAACATACATGTGTATGTTGATAATTATCAGAATAATGGATATTATAAAGAAATAATGATATTGTTCCTGACTTGAATTGAATCGTTGCCAATTAACTGTTTACGGCAATACGTGTATTTGCAATTGACTAGTATCTATATATACCAGCATAGCGTGATTCTCACTCGTAGCCGGTCCTAGGCTGAAACGAAGGGGAATACATGCAGCAACTTCACAAACTCATTATAATATGACACATTGGTAACTTATGAAAAAGTTACCAAGGTATCATATTATAAATGGCATGTTTACCAGTCCAATTTTGTTGAAACTTCTGCCAGATTATAGCCAAAAGATGGCCGCCAAATGTTTGCATTTTTTTGATTACTGTTTGGTTCAATAGATGGCGCTGAAGAACACGCTCACACGCGAAATAAAGTACACGCGAAAAATCGGCTTTTCGCGAAATTTTTGTAGCGCGATATATACCTATTCTACAGTACTTGATATGCATCGGACTGGGACCAAGCATATCGTCCGTCATATGCAAAAATCCGTCATACAGTGGTCCGTCATATCCAAGTTCACCTGTATATCACATGCCCTAACCAGGATTTGAACCCACGCAGTGATGGGACAGTGACAACACCTTAGACCATGTGGCACTCATTTTCCTTGTACACCTTTCAGCGTCTATTACAACAAATATTTCAATAACGGCGAAGTGAGATAAAATAATGAACAACATAACTGTGGCAAAAGCACATTTATTGTCTACTTTCAAGAATATCTATAGCAATAGCTGCATTGTTCTCTGTATTTGGATGGATTCTTTAACATCTACAACAAGAAACCTGAAAAGACAGGTACAATGTAGTAACATATAGGAACAAATAATTTCCCTTGTTATCAATATATTAATCCTTCAAGTGTCCAGTTTGCTGTCCCATAACCTAGTACCTTAAAGAGTGTTCATATAATTAAGGCATCTTAAAGGGCTGGTCCAGTTCAATGCATCATGACTTGAGATTCTTTTGCCCAGCATGACATAAACCTTTTAAATGTTTTCAAATAACAGTGAGAAAAAGTCCTTCAAAATTAGTTGAGAATTTTACATCATGATTTAAGGGCTTTACTTTTGTATAGCAAGGCATACATCCTTTACTTGTTTTCAAATAGACACATCATCAAGTCATAAAGGACTGGTCCAGTTGTTTACATTATGATTTGAAGACTTTACTTTTAGATAGCATGACATTGTTTTACAATGCTTAAACCATTATTGTTATTACAATGTCACAATAAAGTTGCAACTTCCACTGTTATTAGTACATTGTTACAATGATGTTGCAGCTTCAACTGTTATTATAACATTATTACAATGACGTTGCAACTCAACTGTTAATATTACAATGTCGCAATGGTGTTGCAGCTTAAACTGTTAATATACTACAATCTCACAATGGTATTGCAGTTTAACTTATAACAGTGACATTGCAGCTCCAACTCAAATATTTTAGTCATTAATTATGGCAACCTTTAGATTTAATGACCTCATCTGGTCTTATGATATTGTCATATACATGGTCAGATCATATTCTTGTGTAAAAAGAGGAACATACCTTCTTTCCCTCACATAATTGTTAGAACAAACCCTCTACACAGAAATTGTGGAACCACCCCAGGTTTCCAAGTCAGAATAGAATAACAATGCAGTCTGGGCATGTATACTTGTAATAAGTTTATTAAATACTGGAAAAGGAATAGAAGTGTGAGGGTTAATATCAATATAAATTCTCCAAAGATCCAACTACCTACAGGAAGAACAAGAGGAAAAAATCCTCGGTAGAAAATCCAATCAATACAAAATCTCCACCCTTTGCTTTCAAGGCTCTACCAACATGAGTATATGAGACCATGGTCATAGCAAGAATAGTAGTAGTAGTAACTTAACTTGGCAGTATAGTAACTGTAAACACAGAAAGCCAATAGATAATCTTATCTAAAATATATACTCCATACATATACATATATCAGATCTTTTCTTGGTGTCTGTCTGTCCATATTTGGACATTCTCCACAACAATCATTTCATATTTGGATATGCGCTCTAATAGCCAATCCTTATTTGGACATGCACTCTAACAGCCAGTCCATATTAGGATATGCGCTCTAACAGCCATTCCATATTTGAATGTGCACTCTAATGGTGAGTCCGTATTTGGAAATGTGATCAAGCAGCCAGTTCATACTTATACTTGGCATAATTAAGTAATAAGAAATTAATATAGTTCATATCATGCAGGATTATTCATTTATTATCTTTTTTCCATTTTTTGGAAAATTGTTGCACACACTGATACTGTTTTAACCAATATTTTTCAAAAAATTGAAATTATAAAGATAAAAGGAAGATCATGAGAAGTATGTGATGGCATCAGGCATAGCCATTCTGCTTCCAAAGAACATGGCCATTTGAAGTATTTTCTGTAACTGTTTTCAATCTGAGAGGAAGATATAAGCAAGGAGCAGCAGGGTACCCTAAACATCCAACTGATCGAATCTAGAGAAACTCTTAAGCAGGAATAGGTTTAAGTCAATTCCTGTATCAATTCTCCTTGTTTGAATTTGATTTTCGTGCAATACTCTATGCAATTCTAGCCTACATACATCCTCAATAGGAACGAAAGTGGATGTTAAGCACAGCTAACGTAAGTGGCAGTTGATTTTAAAATAGAGAGAAGTGCAAGACTAATGCCTGTTCACTTTTTACATTCATCCAAACCAACTTCAAAGAAACAAAGTTTGCAATTTTATCAATGATCAAAACTAGAGAAAATCATTTCAAACAAGAATACTTAGAGGTCCTCCGCGAAATTAACCTGTTCATGCCTAAATCTCCATATGAAGTGTTAGCTGGATGTAAGAGGCAATAGATTGTGGATTTATATGGTATTTCACTGCAAGTAGGAGATTTGAGTTCTGATCAACATGTATCAATCACATACTTTTCAAAAGTTTCTTTTATTAGAATGATCCCGAAAACTGCCAACCTTTTATAGCAGTTGCAGGGATGAATGGGTAAAATCGCTTTTTTGCCTTTACACTTTATACAGGTGATACCTTCAGTTAGTTAACAATTACATTCAAACCATAAAAAACATTAGGCAAATATTTTTCGAAAAATCTTTTTCATATATCCACTTTAGCCCTTTGATGCCCGCAGCTGCCCACTTACATGAAAACTTTTAAGCAAAAGCGTAATTTGAAAGGAAAATGTTAATCAGAACACTATCAACATATCTCCTCCAGATATTTTGTATAATAATACCCGATTTCCAAGATATCATCAAAAGTAGGATTTTTGGGGTGACGAGAGGGCGCCATTGCAGGGTGAATGAGACAGCACTGTCTGGAAGGTCATTGTATAAAATCTACTGCTATCAAAACTGCTGTGTTAATATCTAGAAGAGGCCTTTGTCCTTTTTCAAATCCTTCTGTTTCCAAACTGGCATCGCGGAGAACTCTGCGAAGGTCATCTTAAAGACTCTCTGGAAGTCCTCATCCGTCAAATGGATCTGAAAAAAAGGACAGCGATATTATCGGCCCATTTGAATCTTGAGTGCACACATGAACCTACAACTTTGAATATATCTCATTAACCCTTCATGCCTGAAGCGTCCAAAACCGCCAGACTATTTTGGGGGATATCTCTAACAAAATAAATTTTCTCAATTTTTGAAGGGGAAATATTCATAAGAAACTAATTAAGAACTCTTCTAGAAATATTTTTTACGATAAGTGATTAATTTCTAAGTTATTTTCAAAGTAACATAGGTTCAGATGACACTTGGCATGGAAATCTCTGGCCACGAATGGGTTAAAACAAATGACCTTTGAAGAATATTTGAAGAGTGATAGCTGAACTAATTGTGAACAACAATTTTCATTCAAAATATTTCTCAAAATATTACTTTGTTGTCGAGATATCTCTATATGTGTCAGATCACGTGTACGCATCAGATGTACATCAGTATTAGGAAGAGATCCTGAAAATGGGGGATTGTCATTTGGAATTCCTAAGTGCCCCTTGGTGCATTAACATACAAATCCAGCACACATGGCACAGGTAGTGCAGAAAATTTAAAAAAAAGTCATTCTGTGGTAAAGGTGAACAAATTTAAACATTTATTTACAACATTGTTGCAAAGCTGTAAGTTAACTGATATATTTTCATTAACTCATTGCATACTCTCTGAAATGTGAGGTTGCTTTTTTGGCAATCACATTTCAATATCATAATTATATTTATTTACCTCTTTAGATAGAGGGTCCACATCTTCCAGTGGATTTTCATCATCTTTCTTTATCAGCTCTTCGTAAGGGTATTTTCTCACTGCAGAGTCTCCCTGCTCCTGTATCTGAAATCAACAAAAAAATGGGGAATATAGGGAATGGCATTTCTAATGAGGTATTGGACATCTGAACTGAAATCAACAAGAAAAGGGAGATTTTTCTAATAGGTTAGATATCACATTTAAAGTGCACCAATGTATCCTAAATAGGAAAAGATAATTCACCGTGCAGTTACGCATATATATGGCATCATTGAAGGTTTTGAAACTTTGGTAAATGTACATTGCAGCATTATTATACATAGATTATGAGTTGCATACACATTGCTCAACGATTTTCTATAAAAGGACAATAGCATCATAAACAAAACAACTAAAGGCCCAAATAGTGTCATATTGGGTACACTATTTAAACCCAACTCCAACTGCTGCATGCCCACCTCTATAGAGTTATTGTACCCTGTGTCTTAAGTATAGAACACAGACTGCCTTAGAAATGAGTGGCCCAAGATTAATGTCACCCGCCCCTGACTGTGAGCTGTGGCTATAAGCTTGGACAACAGTATACTTCTTACATGGAGGAGGCCAGCTGTGGGGTTTTAGGTTTTGGTAGGTATACCATAGCATTACAAATACCTGTATGATAACACTAGTAATAAATGGTATCATCTTTTTCTAGCTCATCATGTGAAGCATGATTATCATGGTTAGTTGATAAAATCAAATGATGTATAAAAATAAACAAAAGAGGATTGCTATCTAAAAAGTCAGAAATAAACTTTCTACTATAAAGTTAAGCGAATTTCAAGCAAGAGATAAGGTATTACGATGAATAAAATAATAAAATGGAAAATGATAAGCAGTAAATAAAAAGGATTGAGTTTAAGGGGGGGGATAACCTTTATGTCGCTTTCAACAGCATGGCTCATATCGCAAAGACATAGAAATACAGGAACCGGGAGTAAATTCCCTTCTCTCTACGACTAGTTCAAGAGGTCTTTCAGTTGCAAAGGCATCATATAAATACCTTCGTGACACCACACATCTGTAGAGCGACCAGTGATGACCACTCAGATATGATACAAAGAAAATTCCTGGCTAAAGACACCAGCTTTTTGGTCACATTTACTGAAACCATCATCACATTACCCATCGACAATGGTTTTGGTAAGGTAAACTAACCAACTCAAACTCACATAGACTATAGTAATCTAGATAGGCACAGTTCATAGAACTACACACACACACACTGAGGTACTTGGCCAGAATGAGAGAGAACATTGGCAGAGGCTGTTGACCTACTAATTAAGTCCTTCACACCTTAGTCCATCACGCAATCTAATAATTTTGATGAAATCTTACAGGTGAAAGCACATAGTGAGAAATAATTTGAAAGGGATACATCGATTACAGCACTTCCTACAACTCTTCCTAAAATATTTAGTAAAATTGTTCTCAATATGTTAGTTATTGTCAAGGGTATCAGAGATACAGGTAAAAATTCTTAGAACTCTTTAAGCATGAATTAATCAAGGTCTGAATGAATTTTCTCTACACCTCAGACTGGACATGCAAGGGGGAACACCACTATTCTCACAATCAGCAAAACAAAGAAAAGGGAGAAAATAGTGCAGGAAATTCCCACCAGGGGGAGCTATGGAATGGTGCATAAAATCGACAACTCATATTTCTCAGATTGTAACAACTACTAGGACTATCTCAAGGCCATTCAAAAGGAGGGGGGCTGCTCCAATAGCTGAGTAGTCTAAGGCATTATAGACCAATGGCTTACTCCACCATTGGCACTACAATGTGTGCCAGACCAATAGGCTATTGCAGTAGCCCCACCACATAAAAACAAGACTATCTAGGACACAAATATTCCCAGGGTGTATTTAGTGGCTTTTTCAGTTGGGCCCCTTATTTAGATATTTTTCAAATACATTTGATTCCTATTACAGTCTCAACGATAATAAGGTAGGTAGGTAGGGATTTATTATTTTTTGTACTAATACTAATGCAGGTTACCGCTATAATCTGCAATAGATCTCCCAGAAGGTGTTTGAATTTACACTTTTACAGTTAAATATTGTTCACGGATATGATTTATCAGTGCTTTAAAAGTGCCACAACTATGAAAGATTCCCCAGGAAGAATTCCGTTGCAACTCAAAAGTGCCACAACTGTGAAAGATTCCCCAGGAAGGATTCCGTTGCAACTCAAATATTTGACATATTTGCATTGTGGGAGGCGAAACTCATAAAACATTAATATTGACAGTAGGTCACTCCAAACAACAGTAGGTAGGGTTACAAGTCTTTAGGTCTAAGGAACAGCACAATAGAAGTTGTCAGACGTTGTCTGCACTAAAGATGTAAATGGGTTGTCTATAATCTTTTTGTATCGGGTTCACATTGGTGAAACCAATCACAACATCAATCTAAGGTACTAGGAGTTCAAAAACAAGCAAAGTCTCCTAACAACATTAGAGAGACTTAAATTGGCAGAAAAATAGTATAAAAGCACACACTCACCCATCGATGCTTCATAGTGCAAAAATAGTACAACAGTTTCACTTAACATATTCCAAGAACCAACTAGCTACAACTATCTAAATATCATCACCTGCCCTAAAAAGGGCTAGTTTTCTAAAGTTTTACAAGCCATAAAACTTACGGAATAATTGTGATAAATACGTGTTTTATGACCCTCAAATTTAACTGGCACAGTAATTAGGCCTACAGTAGTTAAATGGTGGTGGATTTTTCCGAGGGTCATACATGTCAAATATGAAGATTATAATCCAACTGAATCTAATATCAAATATGCCTTTAACTACTAGAATAAAATCAATCGCTTAAGGGACAGGTTTTTAAGGTCTGAGCCCAGTTGCATAAAATACCCAAGGAATTCCATAACAGTTTCCATAACAGCCAAGGTTTCCTTAAATGTTATCCTTAGGGTAAACCTTAAGCATATATGTACTACAAATAATTCTGAAACTTACCTCTCTCACTGTTTGCATTTTAACATTGTCCTTTTTGATCCTTTCCTTTGTATCCTCAAGACTTGCTTGTTTCTGAAAAAACAAAGTTGCCAAATGCTTGTTGAGATGATCTATGTAAAGAAGTTATTAGCTGAAGATTTATAGCCAATCAAAGAATAATCATGGACAATTATCCTACGTTTCCTCATCTTCATATTTTTGTTGTGCATCCTACTGACGAGGAACCTAGCAATTTTCCATATCTTCTCTTAGGGTTGTAATTGTTCTGAGAAGAACTGATAGATCGAAATAATCTTTACAATTAATTGGAAAAAAAACATGTCAATTGTTATGTCAAGTAATGGATAAGATCAGTCTTTTGGGATTTGTCCTCATTTGTTTGCTATATTTAGCCAACACTGATGAATCTTGAAGTTTTCACCAAAAAATGTTGAGAAAACTTTGCCTTTGTCTTTTAGGAATCAACGAATCATAGCAACAAAAATAGTGTGATACATGTGAATAGGATAATGCTTCATGCATTTCTCCAAGATCAAATCAAAATTATTGGAATCGAGAGAAATAATGTCACGGCCTGTGAATTCAAGATTTGTAATTAGTTTTTTTCTTTTGTCTGTCCTTCTATTATTTATACTTACACCCCACATTTCCGCATCCCAAATACCAAAAAATCCAATGAAGGTCGGGGGCTCATTGAATTGTTTGAAGGAACAGATAGGAGTTTCCGGGTCTCTTCCAGATGTGTCCTTCGTAAGGTAATCCTGAAATGCACAATATTATCATATGTGAGAATGCATACACTAGGCATGCATGCATGTATGTTTGTATATATGTACACACACACATATATATATTTATCATCAGTTCCACAGTGATACTCGCAGCTGATTGGTCAATTGCTGTTGGGTACTGGACTGTATCCCCACTCTCAAATTGAGGCTCCCACTCTCAATGTTATATCCCACTCTCAAATTGAGGCTCCCACTCTCAATGTTATATCCCACTCTCAAATTGAGGCTCCCTTTCAAAAAAATTTTAAATTTTGAAAAAAATTCAAAAAATTTTCGAAAAAAAAAATTCAAAATTTTTTCAAAAAAGAAATTTCAATATTTTTTTCAAAAAAAAAAAATTCAAAATTTTTCAAAAAAAAAATAAAAAAATTTTCAAAAAAATTAAAAATTAAAAATTTTTTCAAAAAAAAAAATTCAAAAATATTTTTTAAAGAATTTTTGTTTGAAAATTAAAAAAAAATTGGAAATAAATAAATAATTTTTTTTTTTTTTTTTGATTTAAAAATTATTATTATTTTTTTTTAATATATATTTTTTAATTTAAAAAAGAAACTGATGATAAATTCGTTATCCCCCTTGTAAAAAAGGGATATGGCCTGGTATCTGCGTTCAGCCAGCCGTATCGCACTCGGCCTCCGGCCTCGTGCGATACGGCTGGCTTCACGCAGATACCAGGCCGTATCCCTTTTTTACAAGGGGGATAACTAATATTATATATATATATATATATATATATATATATATATATATATATATATATATATATATATATATATATATATATATATATATATATATATATATATATAATATATATATATATATATATATATATATATATATATATATATACATATATAAATATATATATATATATATATATATGTATTTATATATATACATATATACATATATATATATATAAAACAGCAACGCTGTGCCCTGACCAGCTCCATAAACACTTTGATTATTAATAAATCATAATTTACAATTGATCTTGGGCTTCCAACATTAACACATAAGATTGTAAAACTTTAAAAATACAAAGAAAACTCATTTCATTGCTACTATCCAGCACTAACACATGCCATTACATGGCTTAAAATTTAAAAGTAAATTACCACTGCTAGGGTCATTGCGTCCTTGGCCTCCTCCGGTCTGGAGTCCTTTCCTATCCAGAGGAAGATGGTGTCCCAGCTGTCCAGCATCATGACGTCCTCCTGGATCAGGTCCAGCTGGGTGAACTCGGGGATCTCCTGGGCAGTGAAGCGGCCCGAGGCGTTGGAACACTGGAAGAGTCTCGGTGGATGATCGTTCTCCACCTCCTGGGAATGACAAGCAGAGGGAGAGGGGGTAGTACTCACTTAATACAATACTGTATATAACTAGTATTTTTTACAGGCATTTAATTTCCGCTATTTTCGCGCTCCCCATGAAAGCACCATAATAACATCCTTCAAATAAATAACAAATGAATATATACTTAAGTTTGAGTGCAATTATAAAGTAGCACAAATACCCTCTAACAGGGCTATTAAGCGAAATCTTTAGCACTCCTAATTAAAGCCGTATACAGTACCAAATACCCAGGGAGGGAGGATTTGGTTTTTACATTAATATCAACAGCTTAGGTCATATGGCCAGGGACATGTATTCCTAATAATTATGCCAATAAGTGTGAAAAGATATACTTCAAAGAAAGCAGAGGAACTGTTCTCGCAGTATTCAGGTAAAAAATTCATTATGCACTCAATGACCCACATACCTCGAAAAATATGAATCCCATTGATATGATACCTTGCTTCATGCTGGCCAAGATTTCTCAGTAATTATTTTGCAAAGCTACAGTTTCATGGATTTTTTAAGGATTTTTGCATTATTATGTCTTGGTCAATTTAACCACCGGCAGCATAATAGTTAAAGAAAACATTGTCTTACCATGAGTCTTGGGCTGCTCTGGTAGGGTTTCTTGCCGCCCAGGATAGACCAAAAGTCATCCTTCTCCCTGGTCTCTTGGATAACTTCCGCCGACCTAAAACGAAAATATTCATCTATCATATGCTTCTTAATTTCCTTGCTTCGCTTTACATTGCTTTCAAAAGCAATGGTGGGCCTGCCCTGATGGTTGAGTGGTCTAAGGTACGTGTTGTCTCTCAACACTACCCAGGTTTAAAGTCAGCGGTTGCCAGTGACTTGAGGTAAGGCAATGATCTTCGCTGAGTAATCCAATTTTCTCCATCACGTAATTACAACTGGCTAGTCATGATTTAGGCTATGTATGGCAGGAAAAGTGAGGATAATTGAAATTTGAAATTCCTAAAAGCAAAGGTCAAATCGGAACAAAATAGAAACCAGGATCTGGAAATTAGCAGTATCTTTTCTCTTTACACAGAATCCATTGTTCAGTCCCTAAGGCACGACAATGAGCCCTTCACATCTGTTTAGCAGCCAAGCCAACCTGCTTATGAGTTTTGGACTTCGGAATTTCGTTTTTCATCATGTTTTCTGTCATAAGTCGTGACAAGCCAGTAGTAACTGGTGGATGAAACCGGAGTACCCAGCAAAAACCACTGCCTAACCCCAATTGCTTATGAGTATCTATCATTACTCAAAGTCTAAGGAGCCTGTCTAGAAGCCTGGAACTTTGACCACTAAGTCTAGGGATTGGCACCTTTAAAATTTTGCGATATGATACAATACAATATCTATATTTTCTTAATGTTACAATAACTTAATACTTAAGCAATACTGCCTGCCTCAGTATGCATGTTCAAAATCTTCAAATGGATAGCATAAGGTGATGAGCTACTCACATCACCTTAAAAGTTGCAACAGAATTATAGCTGTGCAGAAAAATGTTGTCTAACATACAGACGTCCTGTTATCTTGAGTGTACACATGCTCTGATGCAAAAAGACTAATGTTTTTCAGGGAGGGAGAACCAAAAATTGAGAAAGTACAGAGTAGGAGATTCATAAGAGAAATCTTAACCCTTTCATGCCTAGAGTTCAGTTTCAAAATTTGTGAGGACCTAAGATCTTTTTTACAATACCTTAGATATTCAACAAGAATTCAAAAAACATTTGTTAAGGTTTAAATTTGGTTCAGATTTAGATTTCTTTATCATTTCCCTGAACATACTATGGTTAGAGTGGTATTCCCACTCGAAGTGGTCAGGTTGGTCATGTGGGTTACAGGCATGAAAAAGTGAAATAGTGTATTTTGTGAAAGGCATCAAATCTGTGTGGTATATAACCAGTGCCATTTTTAGCATGCATTTGACTCACGCATCATCAGGGTCACTAGGCACCATATCAATGCCAATATCGCTAGGCAACAAACAACAACAAGAAAACAATCAACACAATACAACACAAGAATAAGCCAGGGATCTGTATACGAGGGATTTGCAATTCCATCATTTCTGGAGGTATTCTGAATATGCCAAGTGCAACTTAGAGAACATACAATGGGCTGAAGTGTAGCAGCTCCGCACCAACTGGCTGCATGACGCCCCATCGAAAGGCTGAGTGTGTCACAAATAACTTAAATAATAATTAGCGGTATACAAAGCACAACAAATGTACATCATTTCAAATGTTAAAAAAATATCTAAGTGTGGATTAAAAAGGAAACTCACCCACACATTTTCATTTCAAGATTCCAAACTGTAATGACAATGTAATAAGACAATTGATCCTTACCTTGGGGAAATGCTGGCCAGCTGCTTGGCCATCTCTCTCTCATCTCCAGTGCTGCCCTACAAACAGAAAAACAATTCATAGTAACAGGCACCATCATGTATTTCCTAATTATGCTTTAACCTGTGAAATTTCTTTAAAATTGTCAGGCTGTTTTTGGCCACTATGAGCAGAAATGGATATTTCCTTGATAAGGATCACCTGGATCTATCATACTATCACAGTATAATTGTTAGTTAGTTTCTGATCAAAATTCTTCCTCCAAATACGTTTGATTGTATTAGAGAGATATATCACCAAAATAGTCAGGTAGTTTTACCAGAGACATATAGACTTCAAGAGATTGGATATCAGGAGTATATCAGAAGTATGCCTTACCTTTCCACACCAAATATGGACAGCAGTCTTGGAGAAGAGAACAAATACATCATTGGAATTGAGAGATTCAGCAGTTAGAGGCACCTGGAAACAACAAATGAAAACAATTGATAAAAATAGAAACATGACAAAGATGATAAGCACTTCCGCATAGAGGGACGCCTATATAGCTAGAGTTGATTACAATAAATAACAAAAGAGTATAACAACATAAGAACAAGACAAGGGGTTAATAGAAAATATTCAGCAGTAAAGGAAATCTTACACAGTAGAAAGTAGTGGTCGGACGATTAAGCGAGAACTCGAGCATTCGGTTGAGCTGAGGCTGACTCGACCCGTTCGAACAGCATTTGATTATTTCAAATGTGAAATTTCTGAAGAAATTTTGTGAAATTACGCGGCCAAAACTGACAAAAACATTAGAACTTTCGTTTAAGAGACACGAAACGGCTCCGTATCAACACTCAAGAGTAAACAAATCTATTGCGCCATATTTGGTGCACCGATTCATCAAGTGCCTAAATAGTGTTTAAAATTGTTTGCCTTAAAATTACGGCAATGTGGCCGTAAAAATTGAACCGAATCGATTAATTGTTCGAAATATTTTTCGATCAATCGATTCAAAAAATCTCTTCGCATCCGAACCCTAATAGAAAGCAACAATAGATAACAATAGAAGGCGACAATTGAGAAATGTAGCATTTAGTTGATAGATGCTTCCCTTAGGCTTACCTAAATCATAAGACTAGAATGTCATTCCTTGCCCTCAAATATGAATGTCTCCAACTTGGATTAGTGTAATCAATGAACTAAAGGAATGGCACTCTATAAATGAACCTCAGAATCTTTTAGTGGGTATCATGAAAAGAAATTGTTAAATGTTTAAGTCCCTGAAACTTGTACAATGCATGATACAAATAAACCTTGACCACCAGGTAAGGGGAAAACTTACCTGAAAAGCTTTACAGTTTGCTGTTCCTCTTAGTAGTAGAAGATAGGTTAGAGTAGTTCTCTACCTGCCCACCAGGGGACAACTTACACTTAAAGCTTTACAGTTTGCTGGTCCACTTTATAGTAGAAGTAAGGTAGCAATAATTCTCTACCTACCCACCAGGGGAAAACTTACATATAAAGCTTTACAGTTTTCAGTTCCTCTTCATAGTAGAAGATAGGTAGCAGTAGTTCTCTACCTGCCCACCAGGGGAAAACTTACATATAAAGCTTAACAGTTTGCTGCTCCTCTTAGTAGAAGTAAGGTAGCAGTAGTTTTCTACCTGTCCACCAGGGGGTATCTTACCTGCACAGCTTTACAGTTGAGATTTGACGTTCCTCTGACCTGCAGGAGGTAGGTATCTCCAGGCCCCTCTTCACCCTGCTTACCCCAGCCAGCCTTGCCACCCTGAAATCACAAGATATCACTCCATGAGCAAACACATACTTATAATCGTATACTGCTCGACAAAAGCACTAGCCCAACTGCCTCAGACTACCAAAGTTGTAAATAAGTAACTATAGTGGCCTAATAAAACGTCTACTTCTCCAGCTGAACCAATCCATGCAAAACCTGATAGCAGGGGTGTCCAATAGTCGCAGTGTCGGAATATTGTGTGACAGAGCCTTCACAATGTGGGACATGCAACCTAACAATTTGTTGAGGACCCAGAACAGAGTATCATATTACATACTGAATAATCAGGACCAACAGATTCAATCGCTGCTCACACAAAACATTCAAGTTTGCCTCTGGTCACTGCATTGGTAAGACCTAATTTTCAAATTGACCACTTACTGAAAAGATGATCATCTTGCCGCCAAATATCCTCATGAAATGTGGAGGTTCTTTTCCTTGCACCACACGCACCTAGAAAAGGAATAATATATTATCATTACCTTCATCATCAAAGTTATTAGTGTCATTATTTAAAATATATTGTTACTGATAACATCATCATCACCATCATCAATATTGTTATTGTTATATTATTATCATTATTATTATTAATATCATTATTATTATTATTATTATTATTATTATTATTATTATTATTATTATTATTATTATTATTATTATCATCATCAATATCATTATCATTATCATTATTATTATCATCATTATCAGTATTACAATTATTATTATCATTATTATCATCATTATTATCATCATTATTATTGTTATCATTATCATTATCATCATCATTATCATCATCATAACAGGGATAAGTTGTAGTGGTAGAAGTAGGAGACAAAAAGTTGAAGTAGCCACGGTCGTACCACAGTACTTGTTATGACTCACCTGTACAGCGGCGCCACCTAGCTCGTCATCCATCTCGGTTGCGAGGAGGGCAGACGCTCCCTTCTCATCCTGCGTGGACTTCTGGCCCTGAAAACAGCACAAGAATCTGGCAGACACGCAAAGTAAAGAGGAAAACAGACACATCGAGAGGTTAGCCATTTTTTCAGTAGGGGCACAGTGACATCATGACATCTTGCTTGCTGGCTTTGTGGAAATGCAAATCACACAACTTCCAAACTTTTCTACAAAATTGTAAGGCTGTTTTGGGCATTAATTGGATAATTGGATATGATAATGTAGAAATGGTAAAATGCAATACTATGTCATGCAACTGGAAATTAAGTCATGATTATCGACAGAAAAAGGGACAAAAAAAACAAATTTCCAATTTTTTGTATCAATTTGTTTCATATGGAGAGGAATGTATACCAATATGTAAACAAACAAACAAACAACAAATAAGCAGTCTAAATTTTATCTACCAACCAACACTTTAAAAACATACCTGCCAGAAGTATATGAGGTGATTCTTTCCTCCATTATACTCGTAGTGGACAAGGTAACTGTCGCCACCATAAAAAAATCCTATACTCTTCTCTGGAATTGCTACTTTCTCGTATTTGCCAGCATCATTTCTCTCAACCCTATACACCTGGAATAGAATACAATAAATCAAAATATAAACAGGATGATATCTAATGGCTATAGTAATGGTACTTGATACCAAATGCTGATATTGAATGGCACAAAGCATCGTAATTCATTAAAGATTGTTTATTACACAGTAACAAGTACAATGCCACACACACATATGTGCATTTGAGGTAACACAACCTAGAGAATCATATGCACATATGAGTGCAAGATAATCAAATTCATTTAAAGAAGAGCCTGGCTCTCCAATCTAAAAGACGCTCTACATAGCTTGAAAATTAGTCAATTGGCTATCGGAATTATGTGTTCAATTTAAGGTTCATTTCAATATGGCACATGATGATGGTGGACCAGGAAATTATAGGTCATCAAACATGAACCACCTGGTCCTGAATGCTGTCAACTAATCCCCATTATAATTTGGCATCAGTCATTTGTGGGGAAAATTACAATTTAAACTCAAAATGGTTAGTGGAATAAAATCGACATAAAAGCTACCTCAGTATATATCTCTGCACATAAGGCCTAAAAAAGAAATTGTTTGTTTCCTGTAACAGTCCGGGAAAAAATAGGGTAGGTAGGTCAGCAAATTATTTTTTTTTGGATTATTTTTTTGGTCAAAAATGTGTTTTTTGCATGTTTTACGTTGATTGGGAGTTGCGAGGGCGAAAAAAACTTTGGGGTAGGGATTTCTTTGAATAAAAACTTGTTAGGGTAGGGTTACAGGAAACAAACAACTTTTTTTAGGCCTAAGTAGTTTGATATTGGAAGCAGAGAGTGCTAATTAATTTATCATTAAAATATCCTTATGAGAGTATTAATATTATATATATATATACATAAATCACATATAAATTACACACATATATATATATATATATATATATATATATATATATATATATATATATATATAGATATATATATATATATATATATATATATATATAAATTACATGTATATATATATATATATATATATATATATATATATATATATATATATATATATATATATATATATATATATATATATATATATATATATATATAAATATATATATATATATATTTAAATATATGTGTGTGTCACTTGACTTACATGTTTCGCTCCCGATCCGTCATCCACCATCTGACTCTGCGAGGCCATAGCAGGGTTATCGTGTAAGGTCTGGGCATCAAACTTGGTCTGCACAGTCTTTGCTAAAAACATGAACAAATTGAGCTGGTGAGGAGCTGGTATAAAGGCAAGATATTGTTCACATTTGTGCCATATTCTGATATGAAAGCATAGAGGATCAAGTGAATTTCTAATACCAAATACACATATTTCTGGCCAAAATGAAACTGTACTGTTGTGTATATAGGCATGGATATCTCTAGGCAAGAAGGAAACGGTATACGGTACAGTACAGAATCAATGCCAATAGAACAGCACTGTTAACGTTACTTTATTGCATTATCACCTTGCAAATTTTGTTGTGAATAGTCATGTTTAGGATCCTGGACAATACCTAATAAATGATAACTTAATTCACAGTGGTTAGTATCGTTAAGAGTGCCTTTAAAGAATATAATGGTACCAATTAAGGTACTTTAAGAAACGATACCGGTACCAGTACCGGTACCGGTACCTCTTAAAAGATATATCCAACCCTATTTGTTGAGCTTAGATCCAACCTTTCATATAAGCACCTACAGGCTCACTGGAGAAAAATCTATTTTCTTTTGTTAACATTAATGGACACATCAAACCAGCATCCACACTGTTTGGCATTCAAGAATTATACCTACCGATTCTGTTCATGGAATATGCTTTGCCAGCTTGGGGAACTGGCCACTCCTTGAAGAGGGCCTTGAACTGTGGTGTTTCAGCATTCTCGATGACCCTTGTCACTGGAGTATTGTTGGGATACTTTTTTGTTTTAATGAAGCCCTAAAAAGAGAAATAAATGAAAGTATTCAACCCGGCCACCACTAATGATTGATTTTTAATTACTCTCATCATCACTTTTTTCTGCCATATTGCAGCATTAGTCCTGATAAGCTGGTAGTAAGTGGGAGTATGATATCATAGTTACCCAGCAGAAGAATTGGTCACATTCATATTTCATATTTCTACTATGCAATGTACGTAATAAAACTATAACCTCCCACTGCAATTTTACATTGCTTGCAGCCTCCCCACAGGTCTTGTTATATAAGAACAAAAATAACACACTTCCAACATAATATATAAAGAGATATGATTTTATACACATGCGCAGACTACGAATTCCATTTGATAAAATGGTACATGATGAAAATAACATCATACATTTATTCAGTAATCAAACGGTACACTTTTGAAATGAAAACCTTAAGTCCTGGTTAATTGTCTCCTTAAAATCTTTGGTAAAAGATGATATATCACATGATCAAACTAAACAAACAGAATATTCCATACCGCAGCATTCAGCATGGCCTCTCTCCTCTCAGTCTTTGAAGCTTTCTTTCCGATCCACGCCCATATTCCAAATTCTGCATTATCGATGATGAATGAATCCTGCAAAGAGAAAATTAGAAAAAAAAATGTTAACCTTGGGTAAACTCAGTTTAATTATTCAACAAACTAGATATTTTATATCAACCCTTCCATTGTCACACATGCATATATGTGTATGTGGGTACATAACCTAGGGAACTATGCACACATATATGGGTGCAAAAAAAAAACAAATTTAACAGAAAAATCTAAAAGACCCCTTCCATATCTCGAAAACTAGGCAAATGCATGACTGTCAGAATGTTGTGCTCGGTTTTGATATGTCACATGACTGGTGGACCAATATTTTATAAGATTGTCAAACATAAACAACCTAGCTGGTACTAGATTTTGGCCAATAATCCCCATTATAATTTGGCAGCATGCAAGCATTTGTAGCAATTACAATTTGGACTTGCAAAGGTTAAGGTATTGTAATAAGTACTGCTTTATATATATAGAACACCTGCGTAATAAGTTTCACTCAGAAGGGATTTTCTGAAGTGAGCCATGGAGACTTTCCTAGAGAAATTACAGAGGCAGACTTTTATCTATATTGTACCTATAGATATTGCTTTTGTAAAGAAATATCACCAGTTGAACATAGACTGATGGTTTTGGCTGCTATAGACATGAATGGGTAAAAACTGTTTCCCTCTTGGGACTAAGATAGTCAAAAAGCTTTCTGACTCACATTTGTGTCCAGATGGCTTTTTTTGAGTGGTGCTCCTGCCACTTCTTCAACCTTGAGAGATCCTCCTTGATCAGAGCACCTAGTGGAGAACAAAGGTACTAAGTATTAGTATTGCATAAATACAAACATTTCACTGGATGTGAAAATCAGAGGTACAAACATAGACAACAAAGATGTCATACTGTTCACAAGGTTACGTTCATAACAATTTTTCAATCTACACAAGTTCATTAATAAGAATATATACACTGTAGAACTTTGATAAATTGTAAACCTATAGCTGGCACTACCACGGGGCACTACAGGCAAGAAAGGGTTAAAAGGATTTCAACTTGACACAGTCATTGAACCAGAAAGGAGTATTCACGAGGGGAGACGCCACCAGGGACCAATTAACCATAGGCACCACTTGACAGAGGTTCCCTGATAGTGTCAGAGATGGAGATACCAGGGAGATTTAGGCCCCAATTACCATACAAACACATTAGGCCTAGTGTTCAGTAGACACATACATGTGTTCCCAGTGCAAAACATCCAGTGTAATCAGTGCTACACTTGTCCATTGCATTTCTAACAAGTGGCATGCCAATTGGTCACTATATATATATATAACTACTCAGCACCTGGGGCTTCCTAAGTGGTGGGGAAATGAACTAAACATAGAACATCATACCTGCATGGAAAAAAGCCTTCTAGTGAGTACGAGCTATACATAGAACATAAACCTGAAAAGCCTCCTAGTGCATGACCATAACAAAAATTAAACATAGAACATCATCACTGCATGGAAAGAAGCCTGCTAGAGCCAAGAATGTAAGCTGTATAATTTCATAGAACATATACCTAAAAAGCCTCTTAGTAGATAATACATAGGACATACATAGAACATATACCTGTAAAGCCTTTTAGTATAAAAAAAATAACTAAACATAGAACATAATACCTAGAAAAAAAGTCTCCTACTGGCAAGAAAATGAACTGATCACAGAAACATCATACCTGGAAAGGTGCAACTACCACAAAAGGCTACTATAAGATTTAGTCATTATCTGAACAGAAAATCTTAGTTAGCATTGATTTCTCATAAGTCTTATGTCAAATTTTGATTTAAATTTTTCAGAGATACTGGACGTCTTTGTGGATCTTTAAGACCAAGCACTGATTTTACTTTGTTTTCTTCTTTTAAATATCATAAATTGTTTTTATTTCTATTCTGTAAGAAGTTTGTGATAAACAAAATGTTCCCTTTCTTTTCCCAGGTATGATGCCATTGTCATTATTTACTACGTAAAAGCAACAGTTTTCTTCTCACCGCTATGGTGCAGAAAAAAGGGCCAAGAATTAAATCAAATTCCTATTTCATATCCACAAGTCAAGCCTCAGGCTAATAATGCAAAGGATTTGAATAAACTATCAACCATTCAAACTTCGACTTACAAAGAAATAATACCTGATGGCTAAAAGGCTAATGAAAATAAAACAAATAATAAAAATAACAAAAAGGGGTATCATAACATAGCCAACTCATGTGTCTCAAAAAAAGATTGAAAATCAAATGCTTTCTAATGTCACAATTTTCAAAGATATTTGAATAAAATATTGGCTGTATTATGATTGACCCCTAAAGACTTAAATAGATTTAGTAATAGTAATAATATGATTAACATTTCACCAGAAATGATTTCAAAGCTATATAAGGAAGATATACCAATTATTCACTTTTTTGCCCACTCATCCTTAGTTTCCCTTTTAAATTATACATTATAAGGGAAATGCAGGATGCCCTGCACTTATAAGTCAACCAGGCAGGTTCAGTAACATGCTGGATATCCTCCATTCAGCAGGATGCATGGGGATTAGACTTTTCCAAGAAGAAAAGACAGTTTCAGTTTGTACAGAACGATTCCACCTAGTGGCAGTTTTATGTACTCATGTCCAAAATTTAGACATGGCAAATCAAACCAAAGCCAATTAACTTGATTCCTTCATATTCCTTGCTATCTTGGTGTCCAGTCTGGGAAATTCACTAACAAATTAAACCAAGGCAGCCCTACTATGGGAGCTTTCAAAACACACTGTCAACTGCATGTGGCACACACACACTACACACACACACACACTATATAGGGATTGACCTTAACATTTTCAGCCAGGAGCAGATTTGGCGCCCAGGATTTGAAATTAAGGAGCAAATAAAGACCTCGATCTGTACCTCTGTGCATGCAGCACTCCAGTAAGAGTATGCCAGAGGCACACTGTCCGGGCCATGGGGTCTGGGGGCATTTTGAAAGATTTTGAAAGAATATGTGCTCTGAGATGCATTTATGGACACTTTTAGTTAAAATAATAGGAGATAAAAAAATAAAAATAAAAATAAAAAATTAAGTGCTCCGGTTGATATGTCCAATCTCAAACTTGACTTCTAGAATTCAACATATGGCCGCAAAATCAAATGCTCCAAGGGCAAACGCCTATAAACAACCATTAAGGTCAATCCCTGCACACTTTGGAGGAACAGTACCAAGAACAAATCTTATTTACTTGATAAAAACACTAAGACAAATCTTATTTATTGAGGAAAAGTACCGGAAACAAATCTTATTTACTCAAGAAAAATATGGAGGACAAACCTTATTCATTGAGGAAAAGTACCAAAAACAATTCTTATTTACTCAAGGAACACACAGAGGACAAATCTTATTTATTGAGGAAAAGTAACACAAACACATGTTATTTCAGAGGTCCTGGGTATGTGTATGCTGCAAGGGTTATAACTTACCTGCTCTCATCCTGCCGTACTCTAATGACAGGTCAAAAGGTGATACATGTTAGCAAAAGGTCTAAATTACACCTTTCAGGATAAAACATAGTAATGATCCTTACACTTGCTTCACAAACAGCATTAATGATACACTTAATTATCACTTATCATTAAGGAAGCTGGCACCAGGGGATTACTTTAATATTTTCAGAGATGATGGGCATTTATACTTAAGTTATTGCTGATATGAAAAACTGACTGTTATCTTAATTCCATAGAAAACAAGAGAATGTATTCTTAAACACTATAAGCAGAACAATGCAAATATTTTCTGCTTCATTCAGAAATTTCCATTTTGATTTTTCATACTTTCAAAATTTATTTCGGAACTAGGAATTCTTTTACAAAATACTTGGGAGGAGAGTTGTTGTTAGTATTTATATCAACGTTCTTCCTTCAAATCTTTTCACATATGCTTTCCTATGAAAGATTTCACTGAAATGTTCAGGCTGCTTTTGGCCGCTGCAAGCATTAAAGGGTGAGATTGAGATACAAAAGGGTTCTAACCTGTAGAGTTTCACTGGTGGCCTTTCCCACTTCTCATCAGAGACGGCCGTCTCAGCTGCCTGAAGCTTCTTCGAGTTCAAAGGAAGAATTTCGTTAAACACCTACAACAGAAAAGATTCAAGGTTCTTTTATTTCTATATTTTCCATTTAAGGTTTTGCGACTTCATTTTTTTTATAAAAAAAGGTTGCTCAGACATTTTAAAAGGAGAGCTTTTTTGTATGGAATGAACATGGTACTCTTCAAGGTAAATCTCTCCCTTTCAGTGGGTGCCTGACCACGCATAAAGGGCAAGAAATGAACATTTTTCAGCGGAGAATTCTCCCACAACGTATGGCCAGTGCCTTATATATTACTAAGAGAAATAAAAAAAGTGCATTATTTTTGTTTTGTTCTTACCTCCCTCGCCTTTTCATCATCTAGACATTTGTCTTCTTCACCATCCTCTACGGCAATAACTGGTCTGCCATTGCGTTGCTTATTGGCTAGCTCCATGGCCTGGAAGTAACAAAAAGGAGCAGGATTGTCAAAAATCCTCAATTTTTTTCAGTTCGATTAATGGGGAAGATAAGTGTCGAAAATGTTCAGTATTGTATCATATTGAATCTTTTAAGATTTGAAATATATATATCAAATTGACTTGGTTGCTACTTGGATGTCTCCATGTGAAGGATGTTTACTGTATAATAGCAAAAGCTTTTAAATTAAACAAAATTAAGTCTCTGGGAGGCAGCCAGTATATATCCTTAAATATTGATAAGGTACCGTATCTTTAAGGAAATATTGATATTTCATTGTATCATGAAAATTTTATGTGCCAATCCATACCAATTAATGGTGCTATAATATGGCACTTATAAGTATCTTAAAACTTCCCCAAGATTAAGAATGTGATTCAAAAGGTGATCAAAGGAGAGGTACCGGTACTCGATGCGATGCATAATACCCATATCGAATGAGAAAAAAATAATGTACTGAAAAATGTATCTATCGTATCATATCGTTCAAGATTTAGAATATTGAAAATTGACTTAATTGCTACTTGGCTTTCTCCGCGCGAAGAAAGAGCGCTCTTTCTTATGCTGACAGTGCTCAATTTAACGAAATTAAGCCCCCAGGAGGCAGGCAGGTAGTATTGTTAACTTTTTTGTTAAAGTATTGTATCATTTAAACAATTGATATTGCATCACAATGATTTTAAAGGTGCCAATCCCTGAATAAAAAGGTGATTATCACATCCACAGACAGTTATTTTTTCTTTATCAGAAGGTGGCAGCAATAATACTTACTTTGAGCTCCTCATATCTGTTGGCATGTTTGCCCTTGTAGACAAAGATGATGTCTTTCGTTTCCAACACGTAACAATCTCCGTTATTCATTGACGCCCAACCAACAGTAGTGACCTAAAAGGTAAAATCAAATGTTTTGCCATAAAATAAACATAATTGACTGAACTTTAGAATTAACCCATTAAAGAGATATTCCATCGAAGGTATCATATGGATCTTAAATGGCATCAATGATATTGACTTTGAGGGCAAAATATTAAAGGGGCATGAATAGAAAGGGGTTTACAGAGTCAAAATAACACTTTATTGAATGGCCATTCTAGGACTGATCATATTAAATTTTGAACTCCTGGGGTGGACCTACCTCCTTGAATACGACGTTGGGTTTCCCTTTAACCCAGAGCATTTTCGGAGCAAACTTCAAATCTTTAACTTTGGTGAATCCGCTCGCCATGCCTCCATTAAGGTACCTGAAATGGGCAAAAAAGACAATTACATTGATAGGATTTGAATTTTTTTATTGTTAACTTCCTGCCATATATGAGCTGATCTGCCGATTTTTCAATAGAGATATTCTGAAGAATACAGAGCCCTATCCATATTACAATCTATTTATACCTGTAGCATCCAAAACCGTCTGACTATTTTGGTGATATCTCTCCATAAATTGTTTACGTTTGAGACATAAGTTCCTTGACATTTATTGACAAAAAGTGAATTGAATGACATTTTTTAAGAAAACAAAAAGACATCTAAGTCAACTAGATGTCATGGAACTAAAAATCAACTTTTAAAATATTTTTTATAAATTTCGAAAATCCTCAGATTTACTACGGTTCCTTAGCTGGCCTATGGAAATTTGCAAACCAGGTTAAAGAATGGGTCACATGACTCACTTGATCCCTCTGCTCTTGAAGAGGCTCTTGAAGTTGAGAGACTCATGTTCCTGTACCTCACGATGCTGTACGGGAGCGCCACCTAGGTAATCATCCAGCTCGATGGTCTTGATAGCCACGGTGCCCTGCTCATCCTGGAGAGAAAAATAGTACATGGTGCATTAGACATAGAAAATACTGTTTGTTTCCAGTAGAGGTCTGAAAAATATATGGTAGGTCGGTAAAATATTTTGGGGGGATTATTTTCTAGTTCAAAAATGTGTTGTGTGCATTTTTTATGTTGATTGGGAGTTTGGAGGGTGGAAAAAACTTTAGGGTACGGATTTTTCTGAGTAAAAACTTGTTAGGGTAGGATTACATGAAAGAAACAACATTTTTTAGGCCTTAGACAGTGCTAAGAGAGGCATGCAGGGTTTGTACATACAGGGACTTATGCAGGTCCCATCCGTCCTATCTTCTGGACAGGCAGTTTCCTGAAAAACTACTTTTTAGACAGACAAACATTTCTATGAAGAATTAATGAAGGAGAACTGATGGTAAAGTGTTGTGATTATTATTTTTCCTTCAAATATTTTTCCATCTTTGCTTTCACCTGAAAGACTTAAGGATTGGCACCTCTAATCACAATTTTCACAATACAATATTGATATTTCCTTTACAATATGATACCTTAACAATATCTTTAAAGGGGAACTTGGGGAAAAACACATCATAGGTTTATATGAAAGTTCATGAACATAGCTCAACATCTGTCATAAACAGAGAAGCCCTAGAGCTCCACACAAAGAGAAATCTCAAATTGCAATTAGTGAATAGCACCACCACTGAGGCAGGCTGCCGCCATCTTGGATCTGAGTCAACTCATGCTGCTGTAGTCTATGTAATTGGGTGGCAAGCAGCTTAGTGGGTGTATTAGATAAAGCCAGTAGCTCTGTCTAGGAGATAGATATTTCACTGCTCTGAAGCACATTCAAGATGTTTAGGTATGCAAATCCCTACGACTTTGAACCAAGAGTGGCTGAAGGTGATCAGGTGGATTATATGGACATAGTTCAAGGTGTTGATGAATTTGATGGTCAAGATGTGGAAATAGAGGGCTGGCGCTTAAATAGCATGTTGTGGTGCACCTGTCAGACTTCTTTCCTTCTTTAAATTATCTGGCCCCTTCCAAAGGTATTCTTGACATTTCTTTTCTATAATCTTCATGAATATGTACACAATTACTAAAGGAAATGAAGATGATTGCTGTTCCCAGTACTGCTAGTCACTTCCTGTGTTTACTACCTTGTGTCCCATGGGGTCTAGATGTGTAATGCCAATTGGACAAGGTCAATTACCCTGTGTGTCCCTTTCCTTTACTTACTTTTGTTATTACCCTAGGGACCTAGACATAAGACAAACCCTCAGTTGTAACACAACTAACAAAATCCTGCACAGTCTATTCTCAGTGGATTAATAAAGACCATGTTGTCATTAAGAGAAGGTTGGTAATGAGTAAATGAAAATGTCATTTATTCTATCATAAATAAATGAAAGGGTCATTTGCAATTTGAGATATTTTGATTTCAACCTTCCTCTATATTGCAGTACTATTTAGAAATGTATTTCTTCCCAGTGAAAATGGGGTCATAACTGACTATAACCTTAGCTGTTTCAATTTTGTAAGTTAGGGAATGATATTTACCCTTCTCATGCTGGCTTAATATTAAACATTTAATGCATACACCTGTGCTTATATTCGTTGAGCAACTGAATGAAGGCAAATCATGTTGAGACTAGTAAATGTATACAAATAAAGTAAATAAATCCCGAAATTGATAAATTGCAAGATCACTTCTGCTTGAAATAAGAGATTTATGAAAATTGGTTACCAGATATTATATCCTTGAAGAAAGTAAGACTAGATGCAATAGGAGTTGCATGGAGCATGATAAAAGGTGTATCAATTGTTTCTTTTTTTGAAGAAGTGTGAGAGATTATGCACACCTATTTCACAAGTACCCAAACCTTCTAAAAAAGCATCCCTCTTCAGAACCTTGTTAACTGTACTCTGAACTCTGAAGTAATCCTGACTGCAGTGTGTGATTCCTGACATAATCCTCGTCAGTAAAGTGGTCTGAACATACATATGCATACTTCAGGACAGGTGGGTTTAAAAGTTTCATGGATGCTAACCACTGTTTTTGTCTAAATTTACTACTAGGAAATCTATAAAAGCTTTCTACACTACCGTGTCTTTTTTTACAGCCAATTGCTGCACATGATTTCACCATTTTCTTGTTTGATATATACGTTTTTATGCAACTTGTGCAGAGAGCTCTTGTCAGGAGCACTGCTGTTAGATACACAGCCCAGAGGTAGCTTGGAGACAGGATGTGATCCCTGCCACCCGATTGTGTCACAGCTGATATCACTTGAAAAACATGGCCGCACCCAGTGGCTGGCAGAGGCTGTCTAGGAGGATGACAATACACAACAAGATAGACGCCAGTGGCGTCAAGAGGTTGATTCCGTGTATGTCTTTTTGTAGTTAATCATTTGCAATTTTTTGTTTTTTTAATATTTTGCTATTTTGAAATTTTTCTGATTTTTGTGTTTTTTCGTTAGTGGTTACAGTGGTTTTGCTTTTTCTGTTGGATTGACTTATTTAAGTGTTATGTATATTTGGTCGTGATCTGAGTAATACGTTTTGATGACACCTGTTGAATGGTATTCTGTAAGGTTGGTGTGAATGTGATCTATTATGGTGTTTTGTTTTGTTGTTGGGTTGTTTATGAGTTGGTTTGTTCCTATACATTTGCAAATTTTTTCTGTGGTATTTATGTGTTTGTTTTGTATGTTAATGTTAAAGTCACCCATAAGTATTTTTTGATGTTTTATTGTTGGTGGTGATATTGCTGAAAATGTTAAAGTCAATCACTGATGCATGTAACAAACTGACTGGCTGCCTGCAAATAACACCACATCAAAATCAAACATGTTGCCAACAGCCAAAAGTCCACTCCCCCTTAACAGAGGCTTGTGACTCTCCCCCACAACACAAAATGTTAACACATAAGCTAAGTATATACAACAAAGCCCATGCATTAAAATAAGTGCCGGCTCTCAAATATTAAAAAAGACCAACAGTTAAACAGCCAATAAAAATTTTCATCATAACCTAAAATTCAGCACGCATAAATAAAATGCAACTTTTGACAAACTAAACTAATCACTAAGCCTATCCGCCAAATATAAACATGAACATTTTAACACACATACTTCAGAAAAAGAGAAGGATGGGGGGCGGGGTTAAAAATTTGACATCTGACATATCATCAAAGTAACACAAAACATTTACATGAAGATGGCCAAACACTGCCTAAAAGCAAACATGAACAGGGATCAACCTTATGTACCCTTTAGGGGCATATGCCCCTGGTTCATGTGATATTGCAACCAGATGAACAAATATACGAGCCAACTTTGTGAATGGACATTAAATATAAGTTTGGAGCATTTTAAAACATTTTCCTTTTTCTTTAAATTCTTTATCTTTTTATCATACCTAATAGTCCCAAAAAATACATCTGAAACACATATCCTTCAATTTTTTCATAAGAATTCTATCTAAAACCCTCCCCCAAATATTTCCCAAAATTATAACCCACTCCTAGCTATCCAAGAAACTATGACAAACCCACCATCACTCATCCAGTAGATCACCAAACATGAATGGGAAAAGCCCACATCCTGCACTGCAAATGAGAGTCAACAAAACCCCACCAATAGCATGCTTGCCACAACTTACTTGCTGCTGCCTGAAGAACATTAGTCCGTGACTTACCTTTACATGAAAATGACCAAACACTGCCTGAATGCAAACATGCACAAGGATCAACCTTATGGTCCCTTAAGGGGCATATGTTCCTGGATTATGTGATTTTGCTACCTGATGATGAACTATAAGAGCCAAGTTTGTGAATGGACATTAAATATCAGCTTAGAACATTTTAAAACAAATTCAATTTTTTTGAACTTCTTTATCTTTTTATCATACCTAATAGTGCCAAAAAATACATCAGAAACACAAACTATTCAATTTTTTCCCTGGAAAAATGCTCCAAAACCCCCAAACTTGGACAGTTAAAACATTTCCCTTCCACAGAAATTCTTTATCTTTTTATCATACCTAATAGTGCCAAAACATACATCTGAAACACATATCCCTCAATTTTTTCAAAAGAACTCTATGTAAAACCCTCCCTCAAATATTTTCGAAAAATATAACCCACTTCTAGCTATCCAAGAAACTATGGCAAACTCACCATCACTCATCCAGTAGATCACCAAACATGAATGGGAAAAGCCTACAACCTGCACTGCAAATGACAGCCAACAAAACCCCACCAGCAGCATGCTTGCCACAACTTACTTGCTGCTGCCTGAAGAACTTTAGTCCGTGACTTACCTTTACATGAAAATGGCCAAACACTGCCTGAATGCAAACATGCACAAAGATCAACCTTATGGTCCCTTAAGGGACATATGCCCCTGGCCATGATCTTCCGCCACTAAAGCAGGTCCAGCACTACCAGAAACCCAATATGCATGCAATAATTATGTACTTAAACCTAAAATAGACTGATACACACTTGTAATGCTGCTGATGATACTTACAGACTTTTTAATCAAAAACCAAGTTTGTGAATAGACATTAATATCAGTTTGGAGCAATTTAAAACATTTTCCTTTTATTTGAACTTCTTTATCTTTTTATCACACCTAATAGTGCCAAAAAATACATCTGAAACACATATCTTCCAAATTTTTCATAAGATTTCTATCTAAAACCGCACTTAAAAAAACTTCCCTTTTTTTGAATTTCTTTATCTTTTTATCACACCTAATAGGGCCAAAAAATACAACTATAAGAGCCAAGTTTGTGAATGTACATTAAATATCAGTCTAGAACATTTTCAAAAAAAATTCCCATTCTTTGAACTTCTTTATCTTTCTATCATACCTAATAGTGTTAAAAAATACATCAGAAACACAAACTTCTCAATTTTTTCACTGGGAGCATGCACCAAAATCCCCAAACCTGGACAGCTAAAACATTTTCCTTTTTTTTGAATTTCTTTATCTTTTTATCATACCTAATAATGCCAAAAAAAACATCTGAAACACATATCCTTCAATTCTTTCATAAGAATTCTATCTAAAACCCTCCCTCAAATATTTTCCAAAACTATAACCCACTTCTAGCTATCCAAGAAACTATGACAAACTCACCATCACTCATCCAGTAGATCACCAAACATGAATGGGAAAAGCCCACATCCTGCACTGCAAATGACAGTCAACAAAACCACACCAGTAGCATGCTTGCCACAACTTACTTGCTGCTGCCTGAAGAACTTTAGTCAGTGACTTACCTTTACAAGAAAATGGCCAAACACTGCCTGAATGCAAACATGCACAAAGATCAATCATATGGTCCCTTAAGGGGCATATGCCCCTGGATTATGTGATTTTGCTACCTGATGATGAACTATAAGAGCCAAGCTTGTGAATGGACATTAAATATCAGTTTTAGAGCATTTTTAAAAAATTTCCCTTTCTTTGAATTTCTCTATCTTTTTATCACACCTAATAGTGCCAAATAATACACCAGAAACACAAACTTTTCAATTTTTCCCCTGGGAGCATGCTCCAAAATCCCCAAACCTAAACAGTGCACCCCTGGCAAAACCTTACCGTCATGGTGCCAGCACAGGAATTTATTTGCACCTAAACATAAAATCCTGATGGCAGGGTTAGAGGTCTGCTAACTTCAGGACTGCATACTACACTCATGGTGAGAAGGGTATATATACTGACTGCTGAAATCGCGATAAAAATATTTACTACTTCCGTTTTTTTCAAAGTTGTTTTTTTACGATTGTGGGGAACAAAAAAATCCATAAATGGGCAGGATGGATTATTTAGAGTCTGTTTTCTTGAAGTTGAAACTTTTTTTCCGGTTTTAGTGGCGAAATTAATAAGTAAATTTAGAATTTCGCCAGGGTTCCTAAATCAACATTCCAAAAAGCCGTTTTTGCCGTTTTTTTCCGAAGTCGCCATTTTTTTTCAAAAATTACAAATATAACCAACAAGTTATGATAATAGGGTAAAAGCCCTATTTGTTGCGAACACTTTGATGGGTCATTTGTAAATTTTGACCCAGAAACGGCGACGTGACAATTTATCGAAAAAAGTAGGTTTTTTGTGTGAAATGCACACAATGCATATCAATGCCGTAACCTCGCTAATGTCAAAAAAATCAACTTCTGGTTGTAGCGAAAAGCTATTTTTTCGCTTCCAACCTGAAGTTGAATTTAAAAAATGATTGAATCAGATAGATGAGGATCTCATCTATCCAGGTAGGTAGTCATATTGTGATCGGGGGGTGATAGCTTGATGAAATTGACAGGAATCGGCGAGGTACCATTGAGAATGTACTCATCGCCATGGTCAACACGTCACCATCGATGCGTGTTGACAAATATCTCAAAATATTTTCGATTTTCCGAAACCAAAAGAATTAATCTTAATAATATAGATACTTGGCTTGTTAATTCTTTTGGTTTCAGAATTTTAGAGTTAGAGATGGCCACAAACGAAAGCTTTGAAATCGGGGTGCAAATTTCGTCAAACCCGATATTCAAAATGGCGGACCGTAACCTCGCCAATGTAAAAAATACGTGAATGAACACGTAAGTAAAATAGTACAAACAGGGATACAAATAGCCGCTCATTGGTTAATAAACCACGGGAAAGAGTACCACGTGGTGTGACGGTGAGGCAGTGAGACCGCTCATTGGATAATTCACCAGAGACAAACCACGTGGTGCTGGGAAACCCCAACACGCACCGTCACGTGATTAGCCGATCGCATTAAATATGCAGAAAACCCACGCATGCGCATCCAACGGCCGCCCCACCAGACGCGCTACAGAAGCGTATTAGAGTGAAGAAAACATAAAGTATAAACACGTAAAAATCCACCAAAAAAAAACTAGGCAACCCACAGAAAAAATGAAACAAACATTATAAACTACACACTCAACTCTAACAGAAACAATAAACAAAACGACCCCACCACACCCCACTCTCCAGATCATGTGGCTAGAATTTTCCAAAACAGCCATGTAAGACAACATAGGGAAAATGCATCAACCAGCTCCCAGGACCCCCCCCCCCCCCCCCCGGGAATGTAAGACAACAAAAGCGAAATGAATATAGGTTGACCTTTGTAGGTCAACCTCTAAAAATCTCCCCTCATGGGATCACTGAGAGAAAAAGAATGGTGGCATCCTGTTCCTGAAGTGTATAACTTTCATATAAGCTGATATGTTTGTGAGCCTTTAGGGCCCCTTTAATGATACTGCCTGCCTCCCTGAGACCCAATTTTGATAGATTTAGCTTTGGAAATTTCGCCAACATACTTCCTTTGAGCAGAGACATCCAGTTAGCTAATAAGACAACTGTATTTATATGATATCTTTTCTTAAATGATATGATACAATACAACACTGAATTTTTTTGATACCATACTTTTTTCCCATTCATTACCAGTATTTGTTATTGTATCAAGTACCGGTGCCTATCCCTATCTCCATGTTTGAAATGCCTTACCTGGGAGGATTCCTCTCCAATCCAGAAATGGATGTGCATATCCAGAGAACCTTTCTTCTCGATCGCCTTGAAAACAAACAAAAATAATTATCATAAATATTATCACTTTTGATCTATACCGCATTAATCCCGGGTCAGAAACTACTAAAGACTATTAAATTTTTGTTAATCGTCCAGTTTTCTTGGCCTGTTTTCTTCCATACTGCAACTAAATCTTGATTAGCCCTTCCAATGCTGAGGCTACTTTCGTTCAATGCACAGAAATACAAAAATCATCTAAACCCTATCATGATGGTATACGTTGGATAGCTCTAGCTGAGTACTCTCAGATGAGTACCCATTTGCCCGGCCGGTTTGAGTCATTTTTCAGTTTTTTTGCATCATTTTGTATTGGCCTCATTAGCCAACAACAGCATAAGGGTTAACCAGTTGTAAATAGTGGTGGAAGTGCCTGGTGAAAAAACACTGCTTGTCCCCAATTCACTGGTAACTTTATCACATGCCTGGCCTGGGATTTTAACTCAGGCTGTGGTGAGAAACAGTCAGCAGTCGTAATCAATGCCTTAATAATAGACCACTTCAGTATCAGAACAGGACTTAAATGTTATTACTGGATATGTCTTCCAAACATACTTCTGGCCATCATAATAATGTGTCTGATGATAGGCAAAATGTTAAGGAAAATGTGTTTATATTTAGGAGTCATTGGCCATTCTTGGCTGAGGATGTACTAGGCATGTGCCATCTGTACCTAAATAGTTTTAACAATACTACCTTTGGGTTGAGCAATATTTGAAAATGAGTTGTGAGTTGGGTTCTTACATTTTGCATCTGATTATTTCCTGAAAAATGCTGCAATTGGAACATCTTAGCCAAAATGAAAGCCAGGAATCTTTGGGGCATTAGAGGAATAAGAACAAGAATACTTACACTATACACAATGTAGCAGTCCCCCTTGTAAAAGCTGCCATATTTGTCTTTAGGTACAGGTACTACCTCCATTTTCTGAAAGAGAAAACACCTAATTAAATCTGAGTTTCAAAAATCATTCATAGAAACAAAATACAGAGGAAATGGTTGGGAGATTAATGATTTCATAATTACCAAATCCATGCCCCCCACACACACATCATACTATAAAATATCTTTGAAAAAATGCTCTGGCCATAGAAGAGTTACCAAAATAGTCAGGTATTTAAAAAATATATTTACGGTACATATTGCTATGTGTACAGCAATATTAACAGGTAATGTACTTCTATAGCATTATATTAACTATTACTGAGAAATACCTACCTGTTATCATCATACCCATCCAGCCCTTTATTCTGGTCTAAGCTGATATTAATAGGATCGAGCACTGACTTGAAGATGCTAAAGGAGGATTGGCACCAAAACACATAGTCTGCACCTAGGGACCAGCCGGAAGATGGAAGGGACTTAGTTCTCAAGCCTGTCATTTGAGGGCGACTGGCTTCAGCAATAATACCAGGTAATGTAATTCGATTGTAATACTCCAGACCCCTAAATAGTTTAAAGTCGTACCCTGGTAATATTTTTCATGACTTACCTCAATCCTCCATATCATAAAGCATGCTTTGTTCCTTTCAACTTTCTTGAAGGCAGGATCGATCATAATAGTGTCACCCATTTTGCAAGGTTTTTGTTATTCTGAAAAAGAAATAAGAGGATAATTAACACTTTCTTTAGAGTGAATTAATGTTAGGGTCTTATCATATTTTTTATGGCCAAATTGGGCTGTTATTCCATCACATTCAGCAGTCCAGCTTGGTTGTGACCTGTATATTGACATGAAATGGAACAATCAAAGAGTTCTACAAATTGCGCTGCTGTGCACATTTCATGTATTTACCCATAATTCTGAAGACCTTCTAAAATTACAATATTTTACAATCGAACCAAGGATAGGAAATAAATATCACTATTATACATATTTCAATAACTAAATTATGTAATATATGTATATAATTATATACATATAAAAATAAATATAAATCTATATATATAAATCTATATATATATATATATATATATATATATAAATGTGTATATATATATATATATATATATATATATATATATATATATATATATATATATATATATATATATATATATATATATATATATATATATATATGTGTATGCTTAAATAGTGTAGCACTGACCACTGTGGCAATTGTACTATATCCTCCTAAACTCAGGCTACTGTTATATAGTGATAATGTACATGACATGCAGTTAGGAGTTACTTTTTTTGTAAGGCCAAACAAAAAATAATTCTGTCTCTTGTGAGGAACATGCATATAGTATATCGTACCATAGCCAGAATTAAATGTATTTCAATTAAAGCATCAATAAAAAGTGGTAGTAGCTGCTTTTAAAAGTAGTTGCTCAAGACTCACATGACTTAAAAGAACTTATACAGAAAGAAATCCTTCGGATCACTTCCTTGGATATCTGGCGATGAGAAACACATTTTTGTTTCTGTCATTTACTTCTCTTATATCATGCTATTGTGTTCGAGTGATATCTCACCCATCCTGACTCAACTATCAGTGGAATCAGGATGGGTCATGCCAGTCACATCCTGCATGATTAAACTGAACTAAACACGGAGGAGCGGTCATACTTATTCGCATACATGCATATATACAATACTGCCTCCTGCTTCCCAAAGAACCTAATTTGTTAAATTCAGTATCTGAAGTATGAAATCAGCCCACGCACAAATAATGTGAGGAGATGCAAGGAGCATGCAAAATACACTAAAAAAAACAATTAAAGGAAATGTATCTGTATCTGTGTGCAAAAAGAATAGGTCAGTGCACAGATAGAGGAATTAGGGGACAATTTTGCTAAAAAGTGCTGTTAATACTGCACCTATTGTATAGTATACTATTGTACCAAGTTCCAATGAACCCCCTCTTAAACCCTAACTTAAAAGCACCTGGAAAGTATTGCTGATGCAGCAAATTACCATATATAGGCCACATACCTGCTGTGAAGCAGGGCAGAGAATCACTGAGTACCGGTAGTTAGTGTGTAAAGGGGTAAATGCAACCAGGGATAAAATCAGCTTTCCTCAATGCTATGTAACAACCCTAAATCTTCTTAGCTTAGCTCCCAATGGTCATGTGACAACTTTGGATATACCTCAGAATATCCCACATACAAACACAGACACATATAAATATATATATATATATATATATATATATATCATACCTGATGCTGGCGATTAATAGCTTGTCATTTAAACCCCTACATGCAAACATTAAACTGATGCGCGAAGTAAACATGGTATACAGTATAGATAGGTGGATGGATGGACAGACAAACAGATAGATAGAGATATAACTATTTGTGTGTGTTTAGGGACAATAGGAGGCTTGATGTGCAGTGATATGCTGGATCTACTAGACCGTGAATAATCAGTACATACATGAATATGTTGGGACACAATATACTTCAGGTAGTTCACCCATGAATCACCACTGCACACCTAGGAGTTTAACTAGACAACCAAGTAGCAGGCCACATCACGGTCTGGGCAAGCACGGTGGATGGGCCTTATTTGGATACCTAAACCCTCAAAGCAATTATTACATCAGGTCACCCAATTATTTCATGGGGAATTTCAAGCAGATAAATTAATATTTCAACCTTAGTTTCCACCTAATGTATAATTCCCGTGAATTGTATGAGGATATTATGCCTTATCCCTAAAAGTAAATACAATTGTTTGATGTGAAAATTGTTATTGGACTATATTGTGGTCTCCCTTGAAAAACTGGATGTCCAAGATATTTAAGTATGAAAATGTTAGGCACCCAGTTTCTAAACCCTAAGTTTACGATTATGCTGGCTCCAACACCCTTTTGGAGGTGTAAAGATTGGTGTATATGTTATAGATTTGATGAAGAGAACCATGGTTTGGTCCGTACAGACCATGCAATACCATAGGTAAAGCCCTGGACACACCTTATCTCGCCCCAGTGTGATATATGTCACTATATAAGGAAACAGAAGAATGAGGGCTCTTGTATTTGTTTACACTCAAGTTTCAAATGTGTTAATCTTGTGACTCCACGTATAGGTATCTATTAGCACTATCATGAAGTGACCACAGTAACTTTTTAAAACCACTTAATTGCACAAAAGGTGATTGCCTGGATTCAGAGATTGATGGCCAAAGTTTGCAGAGATGGAAGCTAGACCATACGGTACATGCCATATCTGTGTCACTGGCAGTACTATACTTTGGCTGGTTTAGTTCCGGCCCTCTTGCAATTCTTGTCTGGATATCATTATAGTACTTCTGCAATAACTTTTGACACTATGAATGCTTTCACAAAATACTTAAGTAATGGTTGTGGTTAATGTTCTGATAAACATTTCTACAAAACATTTCCTGACTTTGCTTCGATCCATTGGAAAGACTAAATATTAAAATTGTCAGGCTGGTTTTGGCCACTGCAGTGAGTTGAAAAAGGTTCATCATTGCAGTCCTGGTTCAAGAAAGTAGTGCAGTTATAAAAAGCATCCTTACGCCTACCATTCTTGTCATGTAGTCTGCCTGTCAAGGAAACCTTCATGCTCATTGAAGCCCCTTTGTCAAGGTCAGACAAGGTCGGGAAATGATCTGCTCTGATTAACACTGCATGCTTGCCTGGTCCAATAGAGGCAGTTTTTGTACAAATACCCATATATATTACAAAGTTTCAGAAGGAAAAAAGGAGCTGATACATCTCAGAAATGAATGATTATTCCAAAACTCATTGCAAAAGGATTGTTGCATCAATGTACAAAAAGTACAAAAAGTACTAACATTTTGGAAATTCATCATTCACCCATGGGTTCAAATCTGTAGGGGACAAAAAAGGCCTCACTATTTCGATGAAATCCCCTATCAAAGCATATATTTTTGAAAATCTCCTGAAGCTGAATTTACTTTGGGAATATACTTTGGGAATTTATGCTCTTATTCCCATATGATTTTTATAAGTATCATTTATCCAATGGAAATTACATGTCACCAGCTCTTGGCATTTGTCGTCAAAGATTTTTAAAGGTGCACATCTCCCTCTTGTGGCAGCTTCAGAAACTAAACCAAGCTTCAGAAACTGCTACATACTGGTTACAAAAGAACATACTTTTTGCTACTTGTGACAAAGGATTGCTTCGTCTAAAGTAATAAAGTTGTCAGGTCACTGGTTATAAAGTTGCATGTGTTACATTCTTTGTATCTAGAGGAGTTTTTCAGCCTTGTACCCTGATAATGTTTTTACTATGAAAAAGGCGTCAAAAAAAACTTATACATGTAGGTCAGAACAAAAGGATTCATCAGTTAAATGATTCAATCAATAGGAAAACTTTTATGGTAAGTCTTTTACAAAAAGGCAATACTTTTTTAGTTGATTTAAGGTAGAACCCTATTCGATACACAGGTCATTTTTAAAACTTGAATATCTGAAAACTGAGTTTAATGAAGACAGCGCGGTACTTGTGCCATTGTAAAGGTTGCACCCATTGTCTTAGCCAGCAGGGCGTCTGGGTGCCTTTTTGGACACCCAAACCCTTAAAAAGAACCCCTCAGGACACCCACTTTTTTTGTGTGGAATTTCTAAAAATCTCAATCTCAACCTTATAATTGAATTTTTTCATCTCCTTATAATTCCCTTGACATTGTTTAATGATAACATGCCTTATTTTGATGAATTTATACATATTTATGGTTGAAATATGAGTAAATTGTGATCCCCCTTAAAAGTTTGGAAGCCCCAAAATTTTAAAACTGCCAATTTTAGACACCCAGTTTCTAAATCCTGGCTAAGACACTGGTTGCACCTCATAGTTACAGAATAATGGTAAACTTATTAATAAATGACTATTTTGAGGTAATGCGCCACTCTTAAAGAACATATCTGGATGTGTTTCGTTTTTTGGCAAAATGTCAAGACTTACCCTTTACTTGAAAATGAGAGTCTACCATATGATTATTCATGTCTTTGGTAAGGTGCAAGGTCCTACCATAACATGGAATTTGCACGATGAGTATCTTAAAAGCATTTTTGAATGTTCCCATAAGCCTTAAAATTTCTAACAGCACGTGGTTTACATAGTAAATGCTGATTTTCATGTCCTGTCAGAATTCAAGGTAGCTGTGACATGACCTTGCACCTAGACAGGGTTCATATCTGTCATATTCTAAAATACTGGCTTCGAAGACTGTATCGTTATTCACTTTCAGCCAAAAAATGAGATGAAAATTTTCGAAGGAATCATTATCTGCATGGTTAAAACAGAGAGCCATGTCGTTCGGGAGCAATGTAATGAGGAAAACCCAAAGTACCCTCTGCCTTTTGTGCTCTCGAGGTGACCACAATAGGTTGTTGCCAGCTCGAGATTCGTGGCGGGTGAACACTGCTCATGTGTCATCTTTTGTTTTGATATCCATTCTTAGGGGCCAGCCAGGGACACCACCTAGTGGTGATAATCTTGGTGTACTAGACTATCACCTTAAACACTAAAGTATATGCATGGATGATTTAGAGGTCTTTTATTAGTGAAATATACCTATGCAGATAAAAAAAAAGAAGAAGACGCTAAAAAACATAGTGAAGTCAAATAATTCATTTGGTAGCTTGAGTCAAGTTCTTTAATCTTCTGAATAATGGTCACAATGTGTCTATTTTAACCCATTCAAGCCTGTAGCACCCAAAACTGCCTGACTATTTTGTTGAAAACTGTCTCTGACAAAAGCAATTTTCGAGAAACATTTGAAAGAAATGTGAATCAGACACTAACAAAGATCTATCCTTCAAAATAATTTCCCAATTCATGCATAGTAGCAAAGATATTTACGATGGTAGTATAGGTCCAGATAATTTAATACTTGTCAAGGAATTCGCCAGGCATGAATGGGTTAAACTATACCATGACTATAGACTAGCCAGCAGTTGACCACGGATCTAACTGGTAACTAGGGAAGAATGCGATAAGTATTATCACACTGATAAATCTCTGACGTGCCACATGTAGTCATGTGATACTGAGTAATTTGAGTCATACTTATATATATATATATATACATATATCAACACATCCTCGTGCTGATGTACAACAACAATGCAACCTAGTGTATGGTTCAGGATGTAAACAGAGGACATGCATGATCTGACACAACTGCTGCAATAGCTTTCCCAACTGATGATGATGATGGTGATGATGATGATGATGATGATGATGATGATGATGATGACGAAGATATTGGTTTTTATGTTGCTTTCGTCAGCTTGGGTCATATAACAACAATGTGAAAGCCAGGTTGCGGGAAGAAATTCCCTTCTCTGTAGTATAGTTATATGGTTATAAAATGATGATGATGATGAGGACAATGATGACAACAATGAAAGTGATGATGATGATGATGATAATGGTTGTAAAATAGTGATGATGATGATGTGGCTCTGCTGTTATGGTTATAAATATTAATTATGATGATGGCAATGGGGACAATGATGATGGGGATATTTGGTTATGATGATGATGATAGTGATGATGATGATGATGATAGGGATGGGGATGATGGTTACGACGATGATTGTGATGATGATGGCAATTGTGACGTTGATGATGATGATGATGACGACAATGATATGATGATGATGATTACAATGAGGAGGAGAAGGCATGTATAGCAGTCTATGTTGGCCGTCTCCAGTTGTATTTCTGGCACTGACAATGGAAAAGATTAGGAAAGCAGCCTCCTCCTGCCAGCCACAGGAGGGTGGATGCACTAAGCTAGCTATTACATAATACTTAATACTGATCAGTAATGATTCAGTCAACCTGATACCTTCACTTGCTGTGATAACTGGCTTTTTCCCCCCGAGTTTCTCACTGATCTACCTAGCCTAGCTACTAGGCTTTACTGTGTTTTTACTTTATTATATATAAATGTATGCCTGAAACTATACTACATACGGACTTCTGGCCTAAAGTTGGTCATTTAGTTCACACAATTGCCACACAAGGGGGTTGTAATGGCAGCTTGCGAAAGGTCAAATCAAAATAGCACTCGCAAACTTGGTTAATTCTATGACTGTGACATCCTGGCAAATGGATTATTTCTGATACTTTCTTATTTGTTTTTCATGATGGGGAGTTCATATACATGTGATCTCAATCACTTTATTTCGAGCCCTGTGATAGTGCCACCTGGTAACAATCTTTTTTGTTTTAAATAAGTCACATTACGACCACTAAAATGCTGTGCTCCAGGATTGATTGTCTAAATAAGCAACATTATTTATATGCTTTGGACACCCCTGAATTTGCCTGGCATGGAAAGTTCTTTTGATTTCATAAATTATGTCAGTCATCATAGGACTCTTTACTCTATATTTAGGCATGGAAGGGTTAAGGGGTTCACCGGGGTCATAAACTAGAACATATGGGTGGGAAGTTACTGGGGTGCTGTGTATAAACCAGTAAATATTTGGGCTCCCTGCAAAATTTGAAGATGCCACAAGAAGATTCAAGGGAGCCGAGGGATGGGCTCCTAGCTCTAGCTTATTTTGAGCCTTGTGATAGTGCAACCTGGTGACATTTCTTTTTATACAGGTGAACTTGGAGATGACGGACTCAATGGGACCAGGAAAATTGGTCCGTCATATGCAAAATCCGTTGTATACATATGACGAATACTTGATATGCATCGGACTGGGACCAAGCATATTCTCCCGTCATATGCAAAAATCTGTCTTACAGTGGTCCGTCATATCCAAGTTCACCTGTATAAATGTCACATTTCAAAAACTGCTGTGCTCCAGCATTGAGTGCCTTAACACCAGGACTTATATGCTTGATACCCATGAATTTGCCTAGCAAGTGCTTTTTATTTCATAAGATATGTCAGTCATCATAGAACTCATATTTACTCTATAAGGCATGCTTTTGATTTCATAAGTTATCGACGTCAGTCATCATAGGACTCTTTACTCTATATTTAGGCATGGAAGGGTTAAGGGGTTCACCGGGGTCATAAACTAGAACATGTGGGTGGGTAGTTAACGGGGTGCTATAAGGATAACATATTTGGCTCACAAAGAATGCTATCAGTACAAACCTTTTCAAGGGTCTTTGGTAGTCGTGCTAGTATTGTATTACAGTGTAGTAGCACCCTATTTGACTCATGCCTCCAGTATGTCATCAGGGGTGTGTGAGCATGGGGTGGTGGGTTGATTTATTTGTCAATTAAACAAACAGAATGCCTTCGGCTAAGTACTTCCTGTTCCATACTTTGCCTCCAAACTAAACTACCCATCATCAGTATTCTCTGCATCTGATTATATCTTTAGGGTTTTCTTTACCCCAGTTAATTAATCCATGCAGGAACAGAATTATAGCCATAAGCTAATTCTAACACAATTTTGAAAATACAAAAAGAAAATACTTCTTCATAACTATATGCTAAGTAAATGTAATAAATGGAGAGATTTATGTCTGTGTTATTTACAATGTATATATACACCCCACTGATGGCAAAAAAAGCTGTTAGATATTTTTTAGAACATTTGTGGGACAACTCAACTTGCTGACAGGGCAATCGGATTTAAGGTCAGTTTGCCCTGCTGTACTACCTGATCGTTAATTGTGGTGTGTTTTTCCAAGCCCTGAACAGCAATATGTAAAGTGATGAACCCTGCATCCAGTCTAACAATCTGTGCCAAGATTGACAAACTGGGTGCCCAAAATTGCCAATTGTAACATTTTTTGGCATCCTATGTTTCAATAGAGACCACTAGGGGAGGAAGGTCGTGTGAGCACTTCGGTGGATACAAGACTATAAACCGAATACCTTTACCTTTACTATATACTCAGATTCCAACCACAAATACATATTTACTCTTTGAAATAAGTCACTATATTCCTCAACAATGTCATGTAATTTATATCTGGGTGAAATATTTCAATTATATGTTAGAAAATGACATTTTAACAACTTTCTAACTAAAACATTTGGGTTTCCTGAGGGATGGTTTAATTAAGAGGGTTTGGATGTCCAAGTAAGGCCCGAACTCCCTGCTGGCTTAAGGCTATTCATCTATGGATCTAGTATAACCTGAATGAGCTCAGACCTATAACACTGATCATTTGATGTCCTAGCTATAACCACAAGCTTTATTGGCCTGCCTGTCTTTAATGATCACTGTGGTATTAACCCATTAATACCCACAGTGGCCAAAACCATGCAGCCTGACAGTTTTGATTAAATCATTAAAATAAAAGCATAGTTGGAAAAATATTTCAGGGAGAAATGTTAATTAGATCACAACCAAAATCACTCCTTCAAAAAGTCATTTTCAATTTCAAAGTTTAATTGTCAAAAATTGCTGAGTGAACCAAATATATTCAAATCATCTGAGGGAGTAAAAGGCTTTTCTTATATAAAAGATCTTTAGGAGCTACTTTGGTCTGGAAGATATATCACCAACTGTTGGTAAGGCCACTTTTGGTTGTTACAGGCTTGAATAGGTCAACATACCCATCCCTCCTTTAGATTTCCTTTATATATAATGTTGTCTGGATCTCAGACAATTCCGTCAAAGACTTTACAGAATGGTTTTACAAAACCTTTCAAGGACAGTTGTTGGTACTAATTAGTGTTCCGATTAGCATTTTTCCTTCAAATATTTTTCCAACCATGCATGGTTTCGCCTGGAAGATTCCATCAAAATTGCCAGGCTGTTTTTTCTGTGCCATTGTGAGCATTAATGGGTTAACTATCACCGGATCAATATGAAAAATCAATCACAGCCAGGGAGGCGGACTCCCTCACACAGACACAGATGCCTAAATCATTTCATCTACAACAATATTGCAATATTGGACACCGATATTTTCATATCATCTGCTCTGTGGTAATTGTGTTTCACTGCAGAGATCATGTGTTCAGCGTACAGTATCAGGCATGTACCAAGCGTAATATCTGTGTCAGGGTCTTAGCTAGGATTTAGAAACTGCCCAAAACTGCATGCTCACAAAAATATTTGGAATTGCTGTTTTGGACAGGCATTTATAAAATCCTGGACTCATCCCAATAATCACTATAACGCTGCATACAACTTCCTGCTTATTTTGGAAACATCTATCAAACTGAGGCATAAAATATAAAAATATCTTTAAAAAATGATAATCTGCACTCAGCTGACAACTCTTTCAAATATTTAGCAAATATAACACTCAATACTGAAGTTATTTTCAAAAAAGTGCAAGTAATATTCCAAACACTGGTTTAAACAAGGAACTCAAGAGCAAAAATAGTTGATATGATATCAATATCTTCTAAACAATATGAAACCTTAACGATACTGCCTCAGCCTTTAAGGTACCTTATTTTGTTCAATTTAGCATAAAATGTAAGCCTCTGAAATTCTGCTAATAACAGCAAACTGCCTTTGTGCAGAGATGTCTAAGCAGCAATTATGTAAATTTCATATTAAGCAGTACCAGTATTCCACATTTTAAACGATACAATCCTTTTCCCCATCCAATATCGATATTTGGTATCATATTGATCGACTACCGGTACATATCCCTACTTATATTTCCCCCAAACAATCGGACAGGACTAATTTACTTTTTCATTCCCTCAGTTCTCCATGTAGATATCATCATCTGGATCCATCATACTTCTAAAAACAACTGCACAAATCATTTGACGGAGTCAGTTAGATCATGGTTGAGCACTCTTCCTTAAAATATTTATCAGAAAGATTCGCTAGAGCACTAGGTGACATTAAATGTACAAAAATCCAGAAATCCATAGAAACCTTGATTATTAAATAGGACTCGGCACAGTCAGAATTCGGTCTGATTTTGGCTGCAGGCATGGATGGGTTAATGTTGACCAAGCCTTAAGTTGTAACAATAGCCCAGTACATCACTGACAACACCCTTATTATTGTAGCTTACGTACTGCCAATATTGACGGGAACTGGCTGATTCATAGAGACAAGTAGTAGTGAGCACCTCCCAATTTCCACCCACTCCAGACAGAATGATCAATACTCAGACTTAACCTATTTAAGCCATAAAATCTAATAATGTAATATTACGCTGTTATATATATAAATATATATATATATATATATATATATATATATATATATATATATATATATATATATATATATATATTTATATATATATATATATATATATATATATATATTATATATATATATATTCATATATATTATAATATATACATATCATTCCTAATATTAATAATAATACTAATATTGGTCATTTTCATAATATCATTTTAATTAATATCATCATTATTATTATTATTATTATTATTATTATCATTATTATTATTATTGTTATTACTTTTATTATTATTATTATTATTATTATTATTATTATTATTATTACCATTATCATTATTATTATCATCATTATCATTATCATTATTATTATTATTATTATTATTATTATTATTATTATTATTATATAATTATAATCATTATTATATACAATCATCATCATTATTATTATTTTTATTGTTTCTATGATCACTGCAGATCCCTACACTGACCACTGTACAATAATGACTAGTGTGAGGCACGTGTACTAGCTGTCATATGCCAATCATAACAATAAGAATGTGCCAAACATGAAATATATATTTATTACAACCTAAAACACGCCTTCGAACAAATGCTTTATTCTTATTATTTCACAACTACTATCATGCATGCAAATATCACTCAGTGCAGGTAAACCATGCATGAATGAGATATTTTCACACCGGCCCCAAACAGTGCTCATTAATGAATTACAAATGAACAGCTCGCTGCACAGAGAGGAGTGAAAACATCCTTCCCCACCCGAGAGTCCCATTTGTACATACTGCATATTGATTTGATACCAGAATATCATGTGGACTTTTTAGAAACAAAATGCAGAGTAAGGTACGCAAAATGCCTACCTGTAATGAAGAATATCTTAGACCATTCAGCTATCCGTGCAGCCCTGTGACACAGTAGGATAAGAGTCAGTTCTACATGTTCACCTGAGCTCTACCTGCTCAGAAAGGTATACATGAATGCCTACCTGTAATCAAGAATATCTTAGACAACTCAGCTATTGGGGCAGCCCTGTGACACTTTCAGACAGTTGTATATGTTCACCTGAGCTCTACCTCTAGAGTAAGGACTATGCATCAATGCCTACCTGCATTAAAGGATACTATACCACTCAGCTATTGGGGCAGTATCATATGTTCCCTGAGCTCTACCTGCCCAGCAAGGGCTATGCATGAATTCATTCCTGTAATCAAGAATATCTTAGACCACTCAGCTATAGGGGCAACCCTGCGACCCAGTTAGACATCATAATATGTTCACCTGAGTTCTACCTGCCCACTAAGGTATGCATAAATGCCCACCTGCAATAAGCTAAGTCTCATACTACTCAGCAATTGGGGCAGCCCTGTGACACAGTTAGACAGTATTATGTGTTCGCTGAGCGATACCTGCCCACTTTAAGGTATACATGAATGGCTACCCATAATCAGCCATGGTAGGGTTTATATAGCAAGCACAGACTGTCCCACTTGGCAAATTCCCACCATTCATCCATGCATGAAATATGATGAATAAGCCTCATCCAAACATGTAAAGGAATAGGGCCTGCATGCACCCAGCAACTTAACATGATTATGTCTAGCTAGCTCATGCACATTCTAAAAAAAATATTTGGAATTCAGAATTTTGTCGTTTTCTCTGCCATGTCATGGCTTACCAGCTGTAAGTGGTGGAAAAACCTGAGTGTGTGGCAAAAACCTATGTCACTGCAAACATTCTCACGCCACCTCCTGGGACTGGAGCCCAGGCAGTGGTGAGAGACTGTGAGCAGTCAGTGGCAATGCATTAGGTCCCTTAGCTATTGGCGCTTACGCTGGCAATGGTGAGTGCCCGCAAGCAGTAAGTGGCAAAACCGTGGCACCAACATAATTTTCAGAACTAACTTGCCATGCCGGGTAAGAAGTTAATGATTTTGACTTGCTCGACATAATTTTTGACTTGCCCGAAATAATCTATAACATATGCTAGAAAGACATGTATTGTTTATCATGGATTTAAAAATTTGAAAACCATTTTCTTTTTAGTATTGTAACATAGTTTGCATATTTCTGGGTATTTGGGCCATTTACCATTAAAAATTGTGTTTAGTGTTCAGAAAAACCAGCTAGCCCATTCGGGCAAGTGAAAACTAAAATGTGCTTGCCTGAAAGCCCTTATTTCAAAAATTCACTTGCCGGGGCAAGCGGGCTTAAGTAATTATGTCGGTGCCTGAAACCATAAACAACTTGATTATCAGGGCTGGCCTGACAGTGGTAAAATTAAGAGACCGCAAGCAGTCAGTGGCAACACTTAGTTTAGACCACTCAACTATCAACCCAGACTTTTAGCAGTGAGAGACAGCGAGCAGTCAATGTCAACATTCTGGATCCCTCGACTATCAGGGCATACCTCTAACAACTTCAAGTTTAACTCAGTACATATAAACAAACATTACAAAAATACTTGGAGATGGATTGTTGTAGAAGTACTTTTTAAGCGAAATATTTCTCCAAATGTTGCTTTGTTGGTGTTTATCCATCTAACAATGTGCACTGTAACACTCCAGATGTGAATGGGTTAATTAACCATTTACGCTTTGAGCGGACTCTTTCATTTTCATCTATATATGCATAACCTTTTGACAAATGCTTAAGTTTGATATTATTTAACATGATTTCCTGAGAAAGATTTCAACAAACCTGGTCAGCTGATTCAGCTGCTGTTGGTATGATTGTGCTATATATTTGAAGTTTCAATAAGGCAAGCCTTAAGGATAGATATATTGCTATCACCACAATAGAGGAAAGAATGATTGAGTTCATGGTTCTTATTTTAGGAGTATCTTGCCAATCTAGAAATAAGCCCCAATATGGAAAAGCCTATAATCATATAAACACTATAATTACACAAATCTCAAATCAATCGGTTGGTACACTTTTTCATCATATGCAACCTTTGCTATAAACTTGATACTTGCAAATGTCACTAATATCATAAAATGGCAATTTAGTTGAGTTATATATACAGGGGTTTTAATTATTTTCAATTGTTTTCTTGGCAGTCCGATGGACTGGCTGCTTGCAGATTCTGCTGGTCCTGCCCCTTTTTGCCAGTCCTGCTACTTTATGACCATTTGATGGTCCCCTAAAGAGGGTGTGAAGTACTTAAATCTCTGCCAGTCCCTCCAAAGGGCTATTTTTAGGATGTGTCGTTCCAGGGCACAAATCCATGTCTGTACTGATAGACTGGTGGAGCATATAGACCTGTGGTTATATAGAAATCCCTTGTGTACTCTTGAGAGCAATTTATCATTCTTAACCCTTTAATGCTCACAGCGACCAAAAGCAGCCTGACAATTCTGATGAAATCTGGCAGGCAAAAGCATAAATAGGAAATTATTTGATAGGGAAATTTTAATCAGAACATTTACAACTTTTCTTGAAATAGTTTGTAAAATCCTCTATAATTCCTAAGTTATTCTCTAAAGTACCATAGATCCAGACGTCTTTTGCTGGAGGAACTGGAGGAAGTGTTAATGGGTTAAAAGAAAAGCGTGTCAAGATATTAAGGGCCTCTTCCCTCAGGTACCTCCTTTAACAATTTGTTGCAGCCCGAAAATGGACAAACCTGTTTGGTCATGTATCCCTTTCGAAACATGCTGTCTAGTCCTGTGCTTGGGGCATGTATGGTTTATCATTTATCTCTAGGTACTAAGGCCTAAAAAAGTTGTTTGTTTCCTGTAACCCTACCCGAACCCTAAAGCTTTTTCTGCCCTCCCAACTCCCAATCAACATACAACATGCATAATTAACACACACACTTTTGAACAAAAAAAATAATCAAATAAAAAAGTTTACCGACCTACCTACGCACCTACTTTTTTTGGACCATTGCAGGAAAGAAACATTTCTTTTTTCTAGGCCTAATAACACTTATAGGGTAATTCACAAACAATTGGATCATTCTTTGCTATGGTATCCTGTAAGTTTAAAGATATCCCTGGTAGTTTATCAGACTAAGTCATCAGTGGTTGACACCTACAAGCATCAATGTTAGGTTTATCACCTCATGTCAATAAGGGTTATCTCATCTGATTCATACCATAAGAGCACAGATGGTCTGAAAAGTTATAGAAATGAAGAATGAAATGTAAAATTCAGAAATAAATGAACAGAGATAGTTTCCATGATGACGAGAGACAACTTTTGTTGAAATATTCCTTTAATTTTCAGTGTGGTTTTAGAGTTATTTTGCATTGAGCCAGACCACATGACTCTCCAAACATAATTGATGTTATTGAGTTCTGAGCAGATAATTGTTTCAGGTTATCAGATAAGAGTTACTGTAGTCAAGTACCACACACACAAATGTCATATCATTCATCAGTATAAATAAAGACTGTTCTATTTGAATAAGAGTTGGGGGAACCAGAGGAAATTTTGCCCCCCTTTGGCTTTGGTGACAAATACAAAATTTCATTTTACGATTTTCAGCTGATTGGGTGTCCCATATAAGAAGTATCTAGGGAGAGTTAGTATCCTTAGATGAATGTTTTACATAATTCAAGTCCCCATCAGAGCACCCTGAATCAGAGCTTGGAATATGAATAAATAGATGCAAGACTAAGTCAACAGACTTGCTTGGGTGACAGATATACCTACTGCATACTTGCATATCAGTCTGTATGCTCACCTCCTTTCTAAACAAACACAGCATGAAATAACTCCTACCACACACACACATGTACGCATGTAGGACAGGTCCTCCAATATCTGGAGCATTATGTGTATATATATATATATATATATATATATATATATATATATATATATATATATATATATATATATATATATATATATATATATATATATACATTTATTATCTTGAATACAATGTATTGATTATAGGGCGATACTCATGAAATATTCATATCTATCTATAGAACTTCATCACGGATAAAGATATAAGGAAAATAATGCATTAATTGCTTTTGACAGAGCATTTGCATAATTAAAACCAATATGTATTGTCAGGCAGTCACCTGCTCTGGATATACAAAGGTTAACCTGATTGACTGATTTCCCTCTCAGGGCTCAAAACTAAGGATTGCACACCAGCCTCAACTAACAATGACTACTGCCACCAATTAAAGCAGACTTGGGATAATGGATAATTCTTTCATATATAAACATAATTGGGAAATATTAGAAGAAAACATGAGAACACTACCTGAAACAACGCTCCTTCAAATATTTTGTAATATCATTTCATTTCTAAAGTTGTTGTGAGTCATAGGTTTTATAGGCCCAAATGACAATGTCAAGAAAAAGAGAAACTCTTAAAAGCATTAAGGTTAAACAGGCGAAAATCATGTATAAAGGGCTAAATTGGATAATTAATTACTTGACCTACATGCACGCAATTGGAATAAAAGTAAGCCCTTTTAGAACTGTACAACATCAAAGAAGGTAAAGTAAATCTTAGAACTTTAACACTGTGAGGTAGGTGGAAAGTCAATATTAAGCCGTATATCTCAAACATAGATGAGGGTCCTGGGTTGAAATAACGGCAAATATTATACTAATATCTTGTCAGCACATTTATTTATACAGGTGTTCCTCTATCAAGTTTTAATAATCAGAGTTGAGAAATGTCAATGACCGGCCATAGCTGCTATATCATATGGCCTTCCCTTATGTAATACTTCCATACTCATGTGCAGACAGAGCCCTCTAACTCAAGCTGGCAAGATACTCTAAATATAGATACTACCCTGAACAACCTGACTATAACCGTTTGTGTTTTGGCATGAGAACAAAAATTAAAGACCGAGCCAACATGTCTAATTCTAAGCTTTAAATTCTAAGCTAGGGTCAGACGTCATCGCTAGTGGATAGATGGCACTACAGTATGCTAATGGTTAGTTGTGAATTACTTACATACTGCATTAACATCCCCTTTGGCACGTAAAAGCCAACTAGTAGACTAGTAGGCAACATACCCTTATGAAGATGTGGGTTTTGATTTCTATATAACACAGTATAGTAGCTAGGCTAGAGTAATAGTGCAGTAATATCAAACCATGAATGAGGAAACCTAATAAAACAAATGGGAAGCATGCAATAAACCAAAACAATATGGCTCTCAGGACTGTGAGAATGGCCCATCAGGCAACATAAATAAGTCCACTCAAACTGGGTAATGTTCTGATAGCAAGGATCAATAGGACTCAAGGACCAATAGGTTATGTAAGCAAACCATAAACAACCCTACTTCAAGTGCTATTTCCCCCACCTGTATCCAGATGACAGACTGTTATTTTTAATGCTGTTTTCAGCTGAAACATTGCAGTTTGTTATGATTTAATACCTTTTATATATACAATTTTCACCCTGGTGGAGAGTTTCAGAACTATTAGTCACTCTAGTGGTTGTACCATGCATTAATTACCCCACCCTGCAGTGAGCATTATTCTCCCAGTCTCCTCACCCTGCAAAGCTTGCGCTAATGATCTTGTAAGATTGCGCTACTGGAAATCTGAGGTTGGACACCCGTGTAGACAGGGTCTGTAAGCTTGAATGAATATTATATATATATATATATATATATGTGTACGTGTTGTACAAAGCACAACTTGAGATGAGCTGCCCAACTTCCAATAGGAAGCCTCTAAAAATGATGATCATGGTTGGTTAAACCTAGCAAATGGGGTCAAATGGGGCAAAGGACTGTCCTTAAGTTAACTACCTAACTTTAAAAACCTTGCTCTATATAATAGTCAGTTTTTATCAATCTGTTCTATTCACAGCCCTCATATGATACACCTGTTACAATGTTGCAATAGAACCATGGACCCGTGCCAGGTGGGCTGGAACTGAAAAAGAGGCCAAATCAGCGGGTATCTTATTCTTCATCGCACGCCTACTTTACCAACACATTAAGCCGAAGTGAAACTATTTTCTTCATTTTCAGATGGGGGGGGGGGGGGGGGGGGGGGGGGGGGGGGGGGGGGAAGTCGAGAGGGGGGGGACCTTCGGAGCATTTGGAGCAACTACTCTCTTTGTACCACTACTGCCAAAGGTCCCAGATTCATATCTGACTCAACTTGTACTTGTGCCAAATATACCAGCGACTCGAGACTCAAGATCTCACCGTGCCCACCTAGTGAACAGGTTTGGAACTAAATCTGGGAAGACCCTGTTATGAGTCGTTTGAGTATTGTGGTTAGGTATGAGGAGCAAAAGGTAGTTGCTTGGCTACCAGTTAGGTTAGTGTATATCAGGCTAGGCCCTTAGCCCCTGAAAATACCAAACAGTATGGTGTAGACAGTAGTACCAGCAATGGCCCTTAGATGGCACCATAGGTTTCACTTGTACTCTGATACACTTATACTCTGACATGCAGGCAGAGACACATGATAAACACAAACAAATCTCATCACTTGCAGTAATTGCTGCATGATCATGGTAAAAAAATATATACAAAATTGATATAGCTAAATAACAGCCTAGAATATAGGATACATCTTTGTAGACTTGGTTATTTATATAAACTGATAAAGCACTATGGTAATATATGAGGAGATAGAAAGTTGCTTGGCTACATGCTTGGCTATTGTAAGCATAGTAGCTAAAGACGTGACTATTCCTAATGAGGTAACCTCCTACTGTGTAAGTAGACCTTACAAAGGAGGGGCGCTTATGTGTCATAGCCAGGATTTTTAAAATGCCCGTCTTAAACAGAAATCAGAAAGTTTCTGCTCTTCCAGATTAAGCTACTCAGTTACTCCAATTTCTAATACCAACTAACTACATATAACAGACTATTGTATCAACATGAGCAATTTACTCTTCGGTCATGTCTCAGATGGTTTGTTGGGAAATAGTTTATCGTCCCACCCCCCCCCCCCCCCACCCCCAAAAAAAGTCATAATTGACAAATCTTCATATAAATCTTTGCCTGTCTTAAAAGGTAGTTTTCAGGTAACTGCCTATCCAATGACAGCTAGTCTGCACAGGTCCAGACGAAGTCCCTGATGGTAATACACTCATGACAGTCCAACCAAAAACCATCAGACAGTACTTTGTTGATATATTTCTGACCAAATCATCTTATGAATATTATCATTTGAAGGAGAAATGTTTCTCAGAACAAAACCCACAACTGTCCTTTATATTACTTGTGAAATGCTGCTTCACATGTTATTTTCAGTTGTGGAGTCAAAGGGGGTTCATTCATAATACAGGTGAACTTGGATATGACGGACCACTGTATGACGGATTTTTGCATATGACGGACAACATGCTTGGTCCCAGTCCTATGCATATCAAGTATTTGTCATGTGTATATGACGGATTTTGCATATGACGGACCAATTTTCCTGGTCCCATTGAGTCTGTCATATCCAAGTTCATCTGTAATATGGTAAATCTATCTTTCTGTTCAGGTGAATACCCTTTTATAGAAATGGTTGAAAGGGTCTTTCTACATGCACCCTCCCTCCCCGGCGCCTTTAGTGGCCAGACTTAAAAGGGTGTCATTAGATACCTACCCCAAAACCCAACAGGGTGGGGCTTGTTTCTTAGACTGTCAAAATCAAATGTGAGACTGAGAGGGGGTTCTTTGTATCCCATGACCTCCACCCTTATTATCCATCTTTACACAGCAATATTAAAAGGGTGTCACCCGGCTTACCACCCAAAACACAGTAGATAAGGGCTGACTGTGAAACTGCCAAAATATAAGTTAATTATACCCCAAGACACCCCTTCCCTACCCCTTAAGCATCAGGACGGATTAAAAGGGGTGTCACCCGGCCTACCCTAAAAAGCTAGCAGGAAGCTTGCACCCAAATAAGGAAGGACTAAGAAGACGCCGGCGACTTATCATTATCATACACCTGTCACATCTTCACGTAGCCTCGGGTCGCGCTACTGTACTGCAAAACATCGATACCCGACATCTTGACTAACAAGACACCCAATGCCTAATCATTCTCAAGACCCTTAATGATGATGACAACCACTATCTACCTGTGGTGTTCAGGTACAAATTGCCCGTGACCCATTTTCTGCTATTGGTGTCAACCTCCCGTGTTGAGCATTGAAGCATTCGCCGCACTGCTGGTACTAGGGCGCAGCCATTTTCAAGCAGGTTGATTTTCTTCTGCTTTTCATCTAAACAGGTGACACGCGGTCGCTAAGGCGATTGCAGCCTCGACAGCTTCTACCATAAGCTTTTTCATCTCGGGTATAAGAATTTCTCCTAATATGAGTTCCTGTATAAACGTTTGAAAGTGTAAACTCACCTCTAAAGGGAAATTCCGATAGCTTCCTGATGTTGTACCGGGGTGGGATACACCTTTTCAGGACTGTGCACAGCCTCCTGAAATCATTTACGTCCGCACCGGGAGGCTGACAAAAAGTAGTTCCAATACATCTAGCTTTTTGTTTGCGCACCTCGACCATTTCGAAGGATTAAGAATCATACATTTGCCAATAAAAGATTTATTAGTGTAATTGTTCACGCTTTAACAGGTAGTAATAATGTGGTGCCCCTGCGCGGAAGGATATGGTCGTAAAATGCGGTACTCTGAAGGGTGTGGTATAATGAGGGGGTCATCCAGGTGAAGGAAATACGCGAACTGGAAATGCTTGTGAAGTGCACAAATGTTCGGAAACAACTTTGAACTTAACTTAGAGAGAGAGATCTTCCAGAAAAAAATGCTTGAGGGCAAAGGGGGATGCTCCATTTTTAGACCACCCAACCTATGATTATTTTTTAGAAAAGTCCCCACCTAATGAATTGAATTTTTAAGGGACCCTCCAAGTATGCTTTCATTAAATAGGGACCCCCATATACAATGATTTTTTTTATCCAACCTACATTGGATTTACACACATACAGTGATTTTGAATCTTAATTAAAGGACCCCCATAATTATATTCTTCGAATAGCCCCATGTACATTCTTTCATTGAATATTAGTGTGTGTCATTTGCTTGCTTTCACACCTGAGCAATGAAGATGCCGGATACTGGATAATGTGGATGTTTTTTTAAATTTGAGATTTGTTACGCCCTAAAAGCCATCAAATACGTACCAGGCAACACTGACCAAAAACAAAAGAAAAAATCTCGGCAACTTCGAGGTTTGGACTCATCTCTTGTTTTGGCTTGTTTTCCACTGAATCAGAGCCTGGTGTGGGCTTTGTGCCTATAACACAACATCAATGGAAACTAAATGGTTCACAATCATTATTAATTCAAACAATCAACATTCAAGAATGCCTAGGGCTCTTCTAGACACAAATGTGAGATTTTTCTATGAAAGATATGTGTCGCGCATATCTGCGTAGTCGGTAGATCCCCGCCCATTGATTAATAGTAGTGATACTATAGGGGCTTTATTATGCACACAGAGGTGGGCCACGGTTAGACCCGGTTTGTGTCCCTATCAGGCCATCCTTTTTGTTTATTGATGTTTCTGTTATTGGCCTTTCCGAGACACGGTACCACACAATTACAATAGTAAAAATCTGCCGTCAGTCCGGGGGGGGGGGGGGGGGGGGGGGACTACTTTTTTTTTTATCAATTTCAGACCCTCCCCCCCCCCCCCCAATGATTTTTTTCATGTAAACCCCCAATTTTTTCATCTTGACCCCCCCCCCCCCCCATGATTTATTAATAGGTGAGCGTTCAATAAACAAAAAGGATGGCCTGATAGAGACACAAACCACGGTGAAACTCAGTTGTCTTAGCTATACATGTATTCAGATGCAAGATGCCCCCTGTTTTATTATTTTTTTTCCTACAAATACCCCACCACTGTTTAAGGTGCCCACGAAATATCAAATTATACAAAATGATAAAAACATAAGATGTTGTTGGAAAGGTATCACCGCCCTTAGAAGAACAAACGTCAGATGCGGCGTCTATGCTCAACCGGGCTTACTATTAGGTGCGCATCTACTTTTGACGCGTCCTTTTTTCAAACAGCGCATACAGCTGCAGATTCCTAGGATAATGCCGTTTCTAATTAGTTTTATTTCTATGTTTTTGCTAGTTTTTTTGTTTTATTCTATGCTGTTCGTAAGTTTAATTTCTGGACTATGCAAGTTTTTATTCAAAGCTGTTCGACTGTGCGCAATTTTTTGGGTTGTTAATTTTTTGCGATTTGTAAGTTTTTTTGTTGTTGTTCGCATGTTATCATTTTCAGCGATTTGGAAGTTCATTTTCTCTGTCAAGCTTGCGCCATCCTTTAGGCCACATCGCGATGTGTCGGGGAAAAAGCTCACGCCAGCCCGCATGCCAGCTAGAAATGTAGGTTTGCTACATGTACAAGAGGAGTCCTTCAGTTCAACCACGAACACCCCTATCCTAACGAGGCCTGTCCCAATAGCTGAGAGGTCTAAGGCGTTGCCATTGACTGTTCTGTGTCTCTCATCACTGCATGGTTTCGACGTCTAGAGAAACGAGGAAACTTTTTTTTTATCTAACATTGTAATCGAGGACGAGCGGTACTGCCCATTTAGTCCAGCCGATTTGAGAAACGGTGTGCCCTTTGTATCAATAGCATGGATTTTGGTTTGTTGATTCAACTCAAGAAGGGGAACATTTTCAAATACTAGTATGTAGGCGTTGCAGTCACGCTTCCTGGTGGCAGGTGGTACCACATATTAATCAACTGCTTTGACAACCTAACTTAGCCTAATACAAAGGGTCATATTCCACCAAACACAGAGATATTTAATCCCTATGAGCATTAATGAGTTTCCGTGAAGGGAAATTCTTTAGGATAGGATATAGATGGCGCCACTATTAAAACCGTCCGTAGCACACAAAATGTCCAGAAGCGTGCTCGGTTCGGATCAAGCTAAGGGCATATGTAGAATGTGTTAAGGCTGTGGTTTTCCCGTAATATCAATGTTTTGTTTTTTATATTACATTTTATATATTTCAAAATAAGTGTAAACGAACAAAATTTCCAATACAAGTAATATGGGCGCATGCAGGTTTAAACAGGATTTAGTGATCTCTTACATCATGAAAACCCATTTATCCAGATTCTGAACCTGTTTAAACCTCGTTTGCAAATAATATAATATAGCGATAAAATATTGCTTAAATACGACCAATAGTAGCAGTCTTAATTCCAACTTTTGAATGACATTAAGCATAGAAATTCAATCCACCACAGTAAACATGTACAGGACGCCTTTTAGGTCCAGTTGATCGAGTGTCTAATTCCAATATTGTTATAAAAAAGGTTTATTTTGACCAATATTAGTAGGAGTCCTGGCAAAATAATTAAATTCGTTTAAAGAAGAGCCTGGCTCGCCAATCTTAAAGATCACATAAAGGTCGAAAATTTAGCAATCTGCTGTTGGTGTGACCATAGTGGTGGAGTTAGATATGACACTACTACTGTAGATTCACAAAATATTGTGTTGATTAAACTTTGCGAATTTACAGAAAATCTATGTTTGCGTCTTTCAACTTTGCGAATTGGCAGCTATAAACCTATAAGCTAAAGTGGCAGTATTTGCACATGTATGTACTGGCGTATTGGCATATCCCCTGTGACTTTAGTTCTATTTTTCGCCAGTGGATGGCTGTAGTTGTTTTGAGTTGGGGATTGCGTGTTTTTCATTAGATTTACAAATAAAACGATTTAAAATATGTTCTAATTGGATAGCGCTCAAAGACATGTCATTCAAATACCCCTAAGATTCACTTGTAAATTGAAATTAACATTTTTTTTCTGGCAAGTGAACGAGTTATTTAACAAAACATTTTTTATTGTAAGCGGGACATACACAAATGCACTAATCATTGTGAATTTTAATTTTGCGTCAGAGGCTTAACGCTATAAAATGCAAAAATTAAACTGGCATAATCTTTTCCGAATTTACAGTAACTCAAAATCATCTGAAACTTTCTCGCAACTTGAGCAGAATCTGAACCCAGGACCTTTAGACAGTGAGACTGCATGTAGTAACTGGCAATACCTTAGACCACTCAGCTATTAGGGTACTTGGCTATTAGTGTAGACCCTGGCAGTAGTGGGAGGCAGCAAAAAGTCACTGGCAATACCTTAGTCCACTTGGCGATCAGGGTGTGCCCTGGCAGTGGTGTGATACAGCATGCAGTCAGTGGCAATACCTTAGACCACTCAGCTATTTGTGCGGACTCTGGCAGTGTTGGGAGACAGCAAGCAGTCACTGGCAATACCTTAGACCACTCAGCTATCGGGGTAGATCCTGGCAGTTGTGGGAGACAGCATGCAATCATTGGCAATATTTAAGACCAGTCAGCTATTAGGGCGGACCCTGGCAGCAGTGAGAGACAGCAATCAGTCACTGGCAATACATTAGTCCACTCAGCATTAGGGCAGACCCTGGCAGTGATTGGAGGCAGCATGCAATCATTGGCAATATCTAAGACCAGTTGACTATTCGGGGCAGACCCTGGCAAGATAGCAAGCAGTCACTGGCAATATCTTAGACCACTCAGTTATTAGGTTGGACCCTGGCAGTGTTGGGAGCCACCAAGCAGTCACTGGCAAAACCTTAGACCACTCAGCTATTAGGTCGGACCCTGGCAGTGGTGAGAGACAGCAAGCAGTCACTGGCAATACCTTAGACCACTCAGTTATTAGGGCGGACCCTGGCAGTGGTGATAGAGAGCATGCAGTCACTGGCAATACCTTAGACCACTTGGCTATCAGGGCGGACCCTGGCAGTGGTGAGAGACAGCAAGCAGTCACTGGCAATACCTTAGACCACTCAGCTATTAGGTCAGACCCTGGCAGTGGTGAGAGACAGCAAGCAGTCACTGGCAATACCTTAGACCACTCAGTTATTAGGGCGGACCCTGGCAGTGGTGATAGAGAGCATGCAGTCACTGGCAATACCTTAGACCACTTGGCTATCAGGACGGACCCTGGCAGTGGTGAGAGACAGCAAGCAGTCACTGGCAATACCTTAGACCACTCAGCTATTAGGTCAGACCCTGGCAGTGTTGGGAGACAGCAAGCAGTCACTGGCAATACCTTAGACCACTTGGCTATCAGGGCAGACCCTGGCAGTGGTGAGAGACAGCAAGCAGTCACTGGCAATACCTTAGACCACTTGGCTATCAGGGCGGACCCTGGCAGTGTTGGGAGACAGCAAGCAGTCACTGGCAATACCTTAGACCACTTGGCTATCAGGGCAGACCCTGGCAGTGGTGAGAGACAGCAAGCAGTCACTGGCAATACCTTAGACCACTTGGCTATCAGGGCGGACCCTGGCAGTGTTGGGAGACAGCAAGCAGTCACTGGCAATACCTTAGACCACTTGGCTATCAGGGCGGACCCTGGCAGTGGTGAGAGACAGCAAGCAGTCTCTGGCAATACCTTAGACCACTTGGCTATCAGGCCAGACCCTGACAGTAGTAATAGAGAGCATGCAGTCATTGGCAATACCTTAGACCACTCGGCTATTTGGGTGGACCCTGGCAGTGGTGAGAGACAGCAAGCAGTCACTGGCAATACCTTAGACCACTAGGCTATCAGGGCAGACCCTGGCAGTGGTGGGAGGCAGCATGCAGTCATTGGGAACACCTTTGACTTTTCAGCTATCAGTGCAGGCCCTAGGTGAGTGAGAGACAGCAAGCAGTCATTGGCAAAATATTTGACCACTTGGCCATCAGGGCAGGCTCCCAGTGGTGAGAGACCGCAACCAGTCAATAGCAACACCTTAGACCACTCAGCTATTGGGGCAGGCCTCCCAGTTATAAAAGACAGCATGCAGTGAGTGACACTTAGCTATCAGTGCAGGCCCGCAGTGGTGAGAGACAGTGAGCAATCAATGGTATTACCTCAGACCATTCAGCTATCAGGGCAGGGTCTGCAATGGTAAGATAAATCAATCATTTAGTTGTAATACACTCAGCTACACTTGTTAGACACTCAGCTATCAGTGGTGAGAGACAAGTGAGCAGTTAATGGCAATACCTTAGACCACTCAGCTATCAGGACATGCCCTCATTGGTGAGAGACAGGAAACAGTCAGTGACAAAACCTTAGACCACTGGGCCATCAGGGCAGGCCCTCAGTACACAGAGATAATGGTCAGTCAGTGGCAATGCCTCAGACCAGTCAGCTATCAGGGCAGGCCCAACAGTGGTGGCATTAGTGAGCAGTCAGTGTGCAATATCGTGGACTACCTGGCTATCAGGGCAGGCCCTCAGTTTTGATAGACGGCAAGCAGTTAGTGCCAATTCGCAAGATCACTTGGCTATCAGGGCTGGCCCTCCATAGGGAGAGACAGCAAGCAGTCGAAGGCAAAACCTCAGATCACTCAGCTAATTCAGGGCAGGCTCTCAGTGGTCATTGCCATTTATTAGTCTACTTGGCTATCTGAGTTGCCCCTCAATGTTGAGAAATGGCAAGCAGCCTGTGTGTAGGAATGTGGACCACTTTGCTATAAGGGCAGCTCTAACTCCTAATGGGAATGGTTAATTAGTTTAAACCCTTTCATGCTTAGCAATTCTAAGGTTTGTAGGCAATAAATTGTCTGAATCTTTGATATTTAAGTCAATAACATGGGAATCAAGAATTATTCTATTAAATAGTTGGGAGTGTTTTTTTGGTAATTTTCTCATTGAGATTTTTCCTTTACCTAAAGGTTTTCTCCAATAATTGTCAGGCTGCTTCTGGCCGATGTGTTAAATGGATCAAAAAAACTGGGCTTTTTCAGGAAACTCAGACAAAATCAATCCATGATCTTTTAAATTTATTTTTATTACTTGTTTGTACATAAAATGATGAAAGGACATAAACATTGTACTATCAGAATCAATGGAAATTCACAACATATATCAAGTGCATACTTTTAGTCCTAGAGCATTCTTTTACCTTTGTAGATTTCTTTTACTTGGAATAGGCCAATACAATACATAGGAAGATTATATATACATACATATATATATATATATATATATATATATATATATATATATATATATATATATATATATATATATATATATATATATATATAAATATATAATTATTATTATGTATACTTATATACATACATATAAGTGTATGTGTGTGTTGTGTGTGTATATTGGTGACAAAAATACAGTTTCTTCATGTCAAACAAACTATGCAACCCATCATAAACTTTTCCTCTTTTTCAATGAGACACCCTCGTAACATTCAGATTATTTCAACACTTAACAAAATAATTTTTAATTCAAGACAAAATTTCTTCTTTTCAAACAAATAGTGTAATTGCCCATGCAACTTTTATCACTTTGTGCAGAAGCACTACATAGTCATATTAAGATTATCTTAACACTTATAATCTAAAATAATAGATTTCTCCACACAATTCTATTCATGAGCTTCCAAGGAAGGCTTGATTTATTTATTCTGTATTCATAACAAAGGTAGCATTTCAGATCATGACCAATTTTGTATGATAGTTAAACTGCAAATCAATCCAAAACTTGCCATGATATCAGGAAGAAAGGAAGGAAGGAATTGTATTTTATGTCACTTCCCACAGTATAGGTCATATCGCGACGAGATGAAAACCCAGAGCAGGGAAGATATTCCATTCTCTTTACAAAGTCTTCCAAGGGGTCTTTAAGTTGCAAACGCACCATAGACAGCCCTCCATGCCAACCCACCAATGGGGATCCTGCGGAGATTCGAACCTGCGACCTCACGCTTGGGAGCCCGGCATCAGAACCACTAGGCCATGGAGGATCCTAAAGGTAACATGATGCACCATACAGGCTCACATCCATTGGTCAATAATTTTTCCAGAATAGCATGAACGTATAGGGGATTAAAGTACCCTATTCCTCCAATTAACGACAAAGAGCCCAAATATTTTCTGGCCTTCTGAACCTCCACCCCAAAAGTAAATATTTCATTACCTTTACAGATGGGACCGTCATAGACCATATATTAATCATATTTTCACTGGTACAGACTATATATTGATCTTATTTTCAACAGTAAAAACCATATATTGATTGTATTTTCAAGTGCTTGAACACATTGCCCTTGGCGTGCCATTGCTAAAGCCTCCGATCAGACATGGCGTTTTCTAACCTGATACTCGCATGTGTGTTTATTCAGAGGAATACAGTATATAAATCATGGATCAGCTGATATATTTTCGTGCCAAGGTGTTCGCATCTCTGAGGTTTCACTGTATATCACTCCTGGCTCAGCCCATGTGTGTGTTCCTCACATGTGCTTGTTGGCGAACTGCGAGGAGACCCAGGCCAGCCCCCACTTCAGGTTGGTCAGCATGAACTTCAGGGCCTTCGTCCACTGCTCCTCAGAGTTGAACTGGATCCTGAAAAGTGAAAAACAAAATCATTCAAATGAAGATTTTTAAAATTCTATCACTAAGAGGCAGAGTTACAAATTACCCATATATGCCTAGAGATTGTTATTATCCTTGATAATAGGTATAGAATAAGGTTCCATAACCAAATGTCTTACATTCACTGCATCATTTCTTTTGGCCTTGGGAACACCCCAATTGTTCAAGAACAATATATGACACACCTCAGAATATTTGTCAGAAAACTTGTATCTAAACAACACATATTAGGGAAGCACTTTAACTTGGTTATGCTAAAAGGAATCATTATGCCTCCAGGCATGTGAGAATGTTGTCAGTGGTTTGGGGTTAGGCGGTGGTTTTATATGGATACCCTGTTTTGCCACCAATAACCACTGGCATGTCACAATTTAGCTCCGTTTTAATAGAGAAATTGACAATAAAAAAATCCAAATTCCTAACTTACTTGATAGAGTATGAAGTTCCTGTGTTAGGGTCCTCTATCTTTCCCTTGTCCATCTTGTAAGGCAGGCAGAACTGAGTGTCCCCTTTCTCAACCTCCTCCTTGAACTGCAACAAGAAAAAGTACAGATTCATCAAGATTGCCCTTTAACTAATCATACACAGATCAGTACCACATGGGCCAATTAGTGCACAATCGATCATATTAGAGACTTAAACAAGAGTACAAGTTCAATATTCTCAGACATTCGATGTGCCGAAAAATAATGTACATTCAAATAATTGCCTTATTTGTAAGGATGTTGTGAACCAGCATATACCGGCACAAGCCGCACATGCTCGGTATTGCAAAACGAACCTATTGGGTATTTTCAAAAAGCGGAGCAATGCTCTGGCTGTTGAATTTGTTGTTGTCTTATTTTCATGTGTTTTTTTAGCTATGGAAGTTTGAGGGAAAACTTTTCAACACAAATGTCCCAGAATCTTTACTGGTCCTGCAGGACCAGTTGAGGTCTGTTTTTACTCGCCCAAAACCAGATTTGGAAATTTTTACTGGCCTGGCTGGGGCCAGTGGTTCACCGTTAGTGTTGAGTCCTGACCACCATTACAGGGTTCTCATGTTTTACCCACCTGCTGTAAGCAGTCCAGGAAAGCCACCATAGCCTGGTCAAACCTGAAACAAGCAATAAATGGCTATCAGTGCACCTGTGATCAATAAACCATACAGAGAACACAAATGAATCAATAAACAGCTATCAGTGTACCTGTGATCAATAAACCATACAGAGAACACAAATGAATCAATAAACAGCTATCAGTCTACCTGTGATCAATAAACCATACAGAGAACACAAATGAATCAATAAACGGCTATCAGTCTACCTGTGATCAATAAACCATACAGAGAACACAAATGAATCAATAAACGGCTATCAGTCTACCTGTGATCAATAAACCATACAGAGAACACAAATGAATCAATAAACGGCTATCAGTCTACCTGTGATCAGGTCAAAATATCATACAGACAACACAAATGAATAGGATTTTGTACGGGCAAGTTTTAACCCATTAATGCTCATAACTACTAATAATTTGCCAGCCTGCAGGACCTATCTTTATGAGAAAGGGAAATTGGACTCTGCCTAAAGTGTAAACATAATGTTTTTTGTTAGTCTGCACTGGCTGACTAAAAACAGGTATTTTTACAATACCCACACCAAAGCATTGTTGTGTGTTACAGAATGACTCACTTTGTATCCCAGAAGAATCGGAAGCCTCCAGAACCATAGAGAGGCAGCTCCTTGGCCTTGTCCGACAAACACTCCAGGAACGAGTGATTCCCGTAAGGAACCAAACGATATCTGATGGGAAAAACAAGAGATTTATCAATACTGTATATATATAGAGTGGCAAATATATAGTTTGAGTGCTGGAATGCCCAAATTTAAAGTAGAACAAATCACCTCCAACAGGGCTGTAAAGCAACATTTTTAGCACTCCAAATTTAAGCCGTATACAGTACAGCAAGGGCTTGGCTTCTTGGACGGGCAGGTTTCTGAAAAACCTCTCTTTAGACAGGCAAATATTTCTCAATTACGGCTTTTTGGGGCTAATTACCAAATCTTTTCCTAACAAACCATCTTCAAAGAAATGGCTGAAGTGTAATTGCCAAGAAGTAGGAATAAGTGCCGGTACTCAACATGATACTGAATATCAGTATTTAATGGGCATGGAGTTCAGAATTCATGTAATGAACAATGTACCCCTTTCTCATTGGAAGCATGTAAACCAAATTCAAATCTTTGAAATTCTGCTTTTAGCAAGAAACAAATGACAATGTCTACTTAGCTATGAAATTTGAAAATTCAGCAATGTGAAAATTTGTAGAGCAGATAAAAAACACTGGACCTGCTGGTAAAATTATAATATTTGAAATCTTTCTTTCATCGTGAAACAGGTGACAAAAGCTATTTACCTTTGGAATTTGAGGTTCATTTTATTAGCCAGAGCGTTAAGTAGGAGGACAGTCTGGCCCCAAGCAGCATTGATTTCATTCCATTCCACCTGCGTGAGAAAATAAATAAATAAATAAATAAATGCTTACATACCCTTCTATGCCAAGAAGTCAACTAGTGTGTTGTCTAAAGTCGAAGATTTTTAGAATGATTTGAGAATAAGCATCCCATTGCAAAATATTTTTACGAAAATATGCTTTCAAAATCTCACCCCCCCCCCCCCCCCTAAAATTATGAGGCCTTTAAGGGATGCAACAAGCCTAGAAAGTTGAAAAAGAGTCTCGCACTCAACATTTGGGTGAAAATGAAAGAGATAAAAACTATTTTCAATTATGGAGTGTAAAGATATCTGATAGATACATACCTTATGACCAAAAGTTATTTCTCTAGCTAGCTTTGACTAGCCAACTATAAGTAAGTTTCAAAATTACTCTATTTCAATAGTTGAGTTCAAAAAGTAAGACCGAGTAAGCCCCCCGAGTGCAGATGCTGTAAAGAATACTTACAGGAACACTGGGAAGCCTGCCAAGCCTGAAGTTATTGATCGTACCAAAATGGTCCCTATGCCTAAAAAGGTAAACAGATAATCTTATTACATTGTATTGTATCAGGGTCAAATGTAGCACAGTTAAGGGAACAGTAGTGTAGTGCAGTCCTTGTTCTACTTAGGAAATTCATCAACCTCCTCCATACCCCCATAGGTCAAGAAGGAAATTACTTCAGATACTCTACAAGTCTTCAAATCTCTATTTGGGTGTTTATCAATCCCCTTAGGCTTATTTAGGGCAAGCACAAACATATGTCAGATGTCCTAAAATTCCTAACGTTTGCTTTGGTGGCCAGCATCAATAATTGACTCCCCTGAGAGAATTGTCAGCAAGTCTGAGAACGGCAGTGCTAGGGAGATACAGTCATGCTGGCCACACCACAGGGGTGGCACATTTTCATTTACATCAAACAAAATACAAAGCATGTAACCAAGCATCTTCAGTTATTTCATGTTCTAAGCACAGCCTTGAGATAGTTGCAACTACCCATATAATCCTCCAAGGTGCATGAACCACTTTGCTGATGGAATTAACCCCTTTAGTCTTAGTCAGCAGGGTGTCTTGAAAAACCCTGAAAAAAAATCAGTCCTCAGGACAGTGAGGACACCCAATTGTTTTTGTGAGTTACTTCTTAAAATGTTAAGCACACAACTGAATTCTTTTCACCTCAATAGAATTCCTATAAAAATGCATAACAATGTTATGCTTTACTTCAATATGTAAATACATGTTTATGGTTGTAATCTGAGTATATGTAGTCTTCCTTGAAACACAGGACACTTAAATTCAGCTTTGCCAACTTGGGGTACCCAGTTTCTAAATCCTGGCTAAGACCTTAATAACACCCCTCCTGCTTTCAAGAAAAAACTCTGCCCAATGGAAAATGAACAAGTAATCACTCATATAAACTCACCATATGTGAAAGGTTGCATTGAAAACGTTTGTCTTTTTGAGTTTGTCGAGCTGTGCCTGGGCGTAGCGCAGCTGATTATCGACACTCCTCTGTCCTTCCTCTATCTCCAGAAGCTGCCGCTTGTATTCATTATACTCCTTCCAGTACCTGCAAACAATAAGTCATGCCTGGAAACATCCTTAACAAATGTCGTCTGGACATATTTTATTTATTAATCATAAATTCACAAAATATTTAAACAGGGATTGTGAGATGTGATATGAAGTATATCTTTCTGAAAATTGCTCATAATGCTGAAATATCACCATACTGATCAGGCGGTTTTGGGCACTGCAGGCATGGATGGTTTTAGAACTACAAGACAATAAGTATTTTTCTTTAATTTATCACCTTTTTATCTTATATCTTATCACCTTGAAAAAAAGTATTAGAATTCCGGACTAGAAGTATTTTTTCCAGAAGGAAACAGTTGACTTGCCTCTTTTACATCTCATCTCCTTGAAAAAAGGTTTTGGAAATAAAGAGGAAAACTTTTTTTTTTCAAAAAGAAACAGTTGACCTACTTATTTTCCTCCTCATCCAGTTGCTTAGCCTTCTCCTTTTCCTTCTCTCTCTGAGATTTCAGGAGAGCATCTTCCTTCTCAATACTCTCCAACTGCTGGCGAAGCGCCTCCTCCTCTGCCTGCAGCTAAACAATAGAAACAATAGGAAAACAATGAGAAAGTTATCACCATGACAACAAAGGTAAAGGTTATATTAGGGATAAGTACCGGTACTCTATACAAATCAAAATACCAATATCGAATGGGAAAAGTAAAGTAAGGAGATAATATAGTATGGTATTGTATTGTTCAAGATTGAAAATGTATATATGATTGACATGATTGCTATCTTAATGATTCTGAAGCCGGAATTTCTGAAGCTGACAGTGTGAAATTCAACAGGTCCCTGGGAGGTAGGCAGTATCGCTAAAAATATCATTAAGATATTGCATCACTAAGCAAATATCGGTATTGTATCATATTGTATCATGACAATTTTAAAGGTGACTGAAGACAAGAAATTAATCTCAAGAAAGGAAGAGTGCCAACCTGTTTTAGTTCTTCATCTAAAGTTTCTTCCTTGACTTTATCTTCAGCACCTCCAAGCTTCTCAAGGAAATCTCTGAAATATTATGTTAATTACAAAATCATTCAATAACTTAATTAAACTGATTTTAAGAAAGTAAAGTTTGCAGTATCATAATTTTCTTACCTGCATATAAAGCATCTGAAGAGTTCATGTCTAAAATCCTAACATTGTAAAAAGTGATATGACTGTAATATTTGCATTTGAAGGAATTATTTATATAATAAATAATCACTGAGCCTTTCAGATTAATTTACCTCTAAAAGTTGAATTCTCGTTAATGGTTTTTCCTTTGATTTGCGCATTGTAAGTACTTATTTTCATGTAAATTTTGTGGCAAATCAATCAATCCATGGATTATAAGATAAATTGTCACAAACACTAATTACAAGGACTTCTTTACCTGTAATCTTTGCATTCATCCTCTGTAACTTTCAGCTGCTGGTCCAGTTGGTCCAGTAAACTATCAGTACATTCCTGAAACAATACAACATACTCACAATATAGATAGATAGTATCATCCAGGTATGGTACATTAGTGTGTTGGCCTGGTCGCTTTATAAATGTGCAGCATTGTGAAGGGTTGTCTATGTCTTAGTTTGTACTTAACCTGAGACTACTTTGGTCCAAACACAAGGACACAAAGATTTTTGAAAACCATCACAACCCTGTCATGCTGGTATTCATTGGATAGCTCTCACAGAGCGAGAGCTATCCAATAAATACCAACATGATAGGGTTTAGATGGTTTTCAAAAATCTTTGTATCCTTGTGCTTTGGATGAAAAAAGCCTTAGTATTGGAAGGGTTACTGCAAAGAAAATAAACCTATGTGTGCATGATGTAGATGCCAATAATGTCCACACTACTTAGGTAATATCTTAGTTTTTTAAGCATCCTTTATAAAAGTTCTGAAGGAGAAATGTTGATTAGAAGCCAGGCCTCAAATGTCCTTCATTTTTTTTTTCATGAAATTATATGATGTAATTTACAAATCAAAAATCCCTTACCCTGGTAATGTTTAACTTTCTTACCTCACATATTGGGTGGTCCACTTCTGACTGACCAGACATAATATCAAATAAATAGCTGGCCACCTGAAAGACACAATAACAAAATCAACAAGAATAAACTTTGCGCTTACAAGAGCATCACCAGTGGTGGCAAGTTCAAGACAGTTCAAGAAGTTTGGGTCTTAAAAATAACAACTTCAAAATTATTTTTGTGAAAGGCCTGCAGGATTAAGCCAAGGTAGGGCTATGAGATCTTCGGTGGGGCTATGGCGATTCAACAACTCGAAGCCTGCAGTCTCCCAGAGTTTTTAACCAAAGCCTGACCCCTGATAACCGAGATTGAAAATTACCATATCATTTTAAATAGGTTATAATGACACGCCTTATAGCAATAGCTGGTGATCATATCAGAAACAAGAACCTACTTGAAATCAAGCTACACAAGAACAAGTGGCCAGAGGCCACTTAATGAAATACTCCCCAAAGGCCAATCAAAACCTGCAACTTGATGAGATTGAAATAGACAAAATTAATAATATGAAATTGCGTATCATACATGGATTAACATGGTACACTTTACAACACTCACCTTAATTCTGTGGCTGAGGTTTTCCATGTTGCCGGGTTTGGCTTCCCCGACCAGAGTGAATCCATTTCCACTGTCACTTGACACCAATCTGAAGGGGACATTCTCATTATACATTTTATACCATTTGAAACAAAAAACATTTCCTCAAAGTAACACTTTTTGAATTTTCATAGCATTTCAGAATATTAAAGAAGTTCAGACATTTAACTGTCCTAGACAATAAAAAATTCAAAACTATCTAATAGTAACATTTTTTAAGTAAGGTACTAGTAGATCCGCTATGGTATATCAGAAGAGTTCAAAACCTCCATAGCACTGTCAAATTGTAAAAATTTTGGGCTTCCAAATTTTTAAGGGGGAGCACAATATACTCAGATTTCAACCATAAACATGTATTTAACTTTATCAAAACAAACTTCAATTATATGCTTGAAATTGACATTTTAAGAAATGACTCTAAGAAATAAGGCTATCTGCCCATTCCCAAATTTTATCAGCCCAGGGCTATAAAAAATACTTGCCATAAAGAAGATTGAAAAATCAATAACTGTTATTGACAAATCATCTCAGCACTGCTATAGATTTTGATCAGAGCCATGTATGGCAGAAAAAAATCAGCTTGTTAGAGGTAATTCCTAGAAAATCATAAAATCTAGACATCTTTTTTTGATTTTCACTGCTGATGGCTATTTGGTCAAAAAGTGATGCTTACAAAGTAATATATGGTCTGGAAAATTGCATATTTGTACTCATCTGAGAGTAATCGACAAGAGCTTTCTATTAATGAGTACCAGTTTGACAGGGTCTAGTTTATTTTTAAACATCTGTGCAGTTTTTTACAGTGGACAAAATGGCCTCAGCATAGAAAGAGTTCTATTACCACAGTTTACAACAAGCCAGTCATGACTTTTTCTTGATATATGGCAGAAAAAATTACCGATAAATTAAACAAAATTCCAGATTATTTTCTGTTTATTTCACCTGACCTTGTTGGTGGTATGTATTTCCTAGCCACGCTGTCATCATCTGACGAGAATGTCTGCGATACGCTGCTAGGAATGAGGTCAAGCGTATCCTGCGAGTCACTTGACGAAACTGTCATCAACGGCGCTGTAAAACAGAGTATCAGGTTAGTTATGCATGAAAAACATATCAGGAATTTAAGCCTACCCTGTGAATGGCTTGATGAAACTGTCATCAGTTGGGCTGTAAAGCAAAGTATAAGGTCGGTTATCCAAGAAACACTCTTTTTAAAAAAAAATTGTTTTGTTTGAACAATCAATTTATATCAATTTAATCAATTGTATATCAAATGTATTCAATCACATAAGAAACATACCGAGGAATAGCATCAAGGATATCCCATAAATTGTATATAGACATTGGCTAAAAGACATTGATGAAAAATTTACGATAAGATAAGTGTATCTCTAGATATTATATATCATAAATGCATCTCTACCAACTGCTACACAACACAGTCTCTAGATACTTAGAGAGTGAATAATTTATATTTCGTATTTGGCCCCTTTAAACTTCAGAGAGTACTATCAAACTGCATATTGTCTGTTGAATAAAATCAGAAGAAAAGATTGCAAATTAGACAGACTATTGAAATCACAATTTTCAAAATATTGAATTAGTGTTGTGCATCATGTGTGGGGCTGGGTCTTAGCCAGGATTTAGAAAGTGGCATACTCATTATACTTTATATAAAACAAAGCAGGGTCTTAGCCAGAATTTGCCTCATTTCAATAATCAACTACATGTTTATTGTTTATGGTTGTAATCAGAGTATGTTGTGGTCTCCCTTGAAAAATAGTACGCCCAAAACTTTACAATTGCCTATTTTGGCCATCCAGTTTCCAAATTCTGGCCAAGACCCTGGTGAGCGGCCTGCCTGCCTGTGAAGCTCACACCGAGGGGTTAAGTTAGAAATTGTGTCAAACTGTGGCCATAAGTTAAGCTTCTCTGAGATACCCCGGTATTCAAAGGGCGATGGAGCAGCTTTCTGATGGAGAAACCGCTGCCATCCCGCCTAGTAGAAACGCACCCTTCATTTGATCAATCTCACATTACAGTGCATTTCAAACATTATTCCCAACACTGCTAACGTATAGTGCTCGGACTTGGACGAATTCTTTTTTATTAATATATGGTCCCAGATGATGATAGATTATCGATAAAAAATGATAATCTGGAAACTTGAAGCGGCACGGAACATACCCATATTCCCCTCCTGATGGATCGTTATTTCGGTAAACAACATGCGCCATTTTGAAATTGACCAAAATCACAGTAGTGGTGGGATTATAAACGTGATTTCGAAGTCCTAAATGGCGGTTTGTTTAACGGAAAAGACTGCCGGTATATCAAACTAATTGAAGTGGCGTTGTGATGAGTAGTTAGCTTGCATTTTTTATAATTTCATATCATTGCATTTGGACGAGAATTATCGTGCATTATCGATAATTCCTCGGGTTATTGATAGCGCTACTTTCGTGGCGCAACGATCAATAAGGCGATATTTCGATTTATCGTCGAAGCACTACTAACATATATATATATACCTGTTAATTCCGCCAGGACTTGGGGGTCCAAAGTGTTGAATGAGGTATCCAGCTTCAGTGGTTGACAGCATCTCTGACACACAAAACTCACATGAGTTGTGCCAGCTTTTCCCACCTCTGGTCTGTTCGCCGCCATTATGTTCACTGTCTCTAAAGCACACTACCTGTCTTCCATTATCTAACGTTTTAACCCTGTTGTGATTATGATTGTGAGGTCCTTTTTGGCTGTCTCTGTCAGGAGGTTCCTCCTCCCTACAAGGTTTATTTTGGTTTTAATTTCCATGCGCGGCGCCGATTTCCGTCACTGTCGTGAAATAACTTGCAAACGCAATTAGGTTATTCTAGACTAATACGCAGTACCGGGACTTCTGATTTGGATCGCTAAACAGTGTGCAAGTGGCATCGGTAAATTCACAAGCTCCTTTTTCACCAATTTGTATAGTAAAGATATTGTTTTGAATAATTTTAGATTCATTTCTCAGTCAATCAAAGACAAGTTGAAAACTTCTATGTGGGATGAGCTGCGATAAAGCCACGGGCATTGATGGAATACACAGCTAGATTTTTACTGCTCAAGAGATTGTGCTATATAAATTTCAAAACCTAGCTATTACCCACATCAACTTATCTATTTCCAGTGGGGAGGTTCAGTCAGAGTTAAAAGTAGCTATGGCGATGCCTCTTCACAAGAAAAAAAGGTAAACTGATGCTGGTAATTACCGGCCTGTATCTATTTTATGTTGTTTGTCTAAAGTCTTCGAAAGAATCATTTATGATCAATTGTCTGAATATCTCAAATCAAAAAAATCTTATATATGACTTGCAATCAGGGTTTCGTCCAGGTTTCTCCAATGATGCTACTCTTACCTATTTGACTGACTACATTAGAAAACAAATGGATAGCCTATTAGGGATCATCGGATAGCATGACAGGAAATGGTCACATAGAACTTTCTAAAGTCACTAGTTACAACTTTCAACCCTCAAGAGCACCCTAAAACTCCTATATTAAGCTGCACGCCAGAGTATTATATTCTTCCTAAGCTAAATATACCACTTTTTGTAGTCATTTCCATTAAAACCGCTTTATACTCAATATTCTGGTGCAAGTGGAAATCTGTATGACTGTCTAATCTTGCGTCAACACTGCCTCCTACACTGCTACTAGCTGGCCGCATTTGACCCATATAGATAAGGACCTGCACGCCAGTGCCTGTCAGGCGGGTAGCGTTCTCTGGGGAGAGCGAATGACAGGATGCATAGCCTGTAACAGTCCCTGGGACTCCAAAAGTGTAGTCACAGGGACGGTAAACTGTGTGCGCATTTCCTGTAATGAGTCTCACTGGTATGGTCATGCTAGACCTACAAAAAAGCTTTCATTCCATTCTTCTTTCAAAATTAACAGCCATAGGGTTAGACCCCACCTCAGTATCCTGGTTTGAGTCATACATGACAGAAAATGGTCACATAGAACTTTTTAAAGTCACTAGTTACAACTTTCAACCTTCAAGAGCACGCTAAAACTCCTATATTAAGCTGCACGCTGGAGTATCATATACTTCCTTATCTAAATATACCACTCTTTCGTAGTCATTTCCATTAAAACCGCTTTTATACTCAATTTTCTGCTGCAAGTGGAAACCTGTATGACTGTCTCATCTTGTGTTAACACTATCTCCTACACTGCTACTAGCTGGCCGCATTTGACCCATATAGATAAGGACCTGCTCGCCAGTACCTGTCAGGTGGGTAGCGTTCTCTGGGGAGAGCGACTGACAGGATGCCTGTTACAGTAGAGAGGACTCCACAAGTGGAGTCCCCACAACGGTAATCTATGTGCACATTTCCTGTAATGTATTTATCAGATCACTCTCAGTCCGTTGATGTTGGGGGAACTAGGTCGGACCCTAAAACTTTTTATATACTGGGACTAAATTATGGAATTCTCTGCCAGATGAATTAAAGAGCATCACAACATTAACTCATTTTAAGCAATGTGTCAAACTCCATCTATTGGACAACGTAAGGCAAAAGAAAAGTCAGATTTTATTTATTCTTAATGTATTCTATCTGTGATATTGTACCAACTAGGATATCGATTACCTGTGATAACAAATTGCTAATTTCCTAAAAGCGCCAATTAAATACTCACATATCAACAATTTATAATTTCCTAAAAGTGACAATTAAATACTCATATATCAATTTATAACATATATCAATTTATAACATTACCTATACATATGTTGCCAATGGGAGTTGTACTGTTAAAGGGGACCACCATGGAAATAAGTGAATTATTCATTTTCTGCTGCTATCCCTGGGTATTATTTTCTAGGGTAATTGTGCAAGTAGCATAGTGTTTTCCTGTTGACGCTTTGCAAAATGTATCAGCAGATTTTTGTGTATTTGCATGTATATTTACCTATTCTTTTATTTTATACCTCAATAAACATCAATCAATCAATGAGGGATACACCATATAAGGGCCAAATAACAGACAATGCATGGTTAAATACATAATCAGGTCCCTGATTAATCTATCCATAGTGTGTTACTTTAATAACCATAGGCCAGGCAGAAATACCCAACATTGCCCTGAATGATATATCAGAGGTCTCCAATGTGTCGCATTGTCGCAGGCCCCTGTTCCTGGAGATTTTGTACCCAAGAGACTTTGCCACCAAGATAATATACCCTCGACAACATGACATGCTGAATCGCTCCAAATCCCCGAATAATGCTATGAACTATTTTGAAGCGTTAAAAATATAAGTTTGACCTTGTTCCTGGAGATTTCGTACCCAAGAGAATTTGTTACAAAGAGAATGCAAGTCAGTTAAATTTCGTGGAAATGAAGTACACTTAATAAAAAAACTAAATGAAACTTAACAATGGTTTACTGTTAATTAAAATAAATGAAGAAATATACTGATTGGCCCTTCAATTGCATGGATATATTACCGCCGGCCAAGATTTGCATTGCGTGTTGGCGATCGCGAAGTCTCTCTGGTATGAAATCTCTGTTACCGACAGGGAACAGACAGGGAACAGAAACGTCAAAACGTGTGTTTGGTCAAATCTATTCAACAGGCATACAACTTGTATGGAGCATGATCTGGATCGATAGATCCTTTTCGATATGTTCTGTTTAACTATATTTAAGGTACATATTTCGTAAAACATATGATCTCTATCAATTAGTAGTGTATACCGGTTGCTCAAGAACTTTATTACTGATATATAGGCTTAATGGTAGTACCGAACGCAAACCACTTCTTTGATACAGTTATCCTACGTTGACCAGAACAAATTGCTGTGTTCCATGTCTGATCGTCTTTATGTTTGAACCCATTGATATTTTTCAATTGGTGAGGAGAATAATTCGCGCTTTGTAAAAAAGCTGAACCAGCAATTAACAATATTTGTAGTTTTAATCAAAGGGGGCATTGTATGCCTTTGCCCCTTTAAGAATTTGCACCCGTGGTTGCTTTTTACAGCGAACCCTCTATTCAATTGAAAAGACATATATTATCAACTGTAGTATTGTATATTAAGTCACATTATGTTTCCATGCCATGACATATCCTTGCTTGATCCATAGAAATATCTTGAGCACATCCGCAAAATGTATTAAAACACACACACTTTATCTCCAGGGCAGGATGCGTACCAAGCTGAGTATAGCTGAACATTTCAAAGCAAAGAAAAAAGTTTTTGAATTGTTCTTAATTTTTTATGGATGCAAATTGCTTTTTAATGTATCACCGTTTTTATTAGCGAATTCTCAGTCGGCTATCCAGCAAAATTGACACTCAATCATTTATTGATGTGACGTGATCTTTTCTACATGTAAGCATATGTTGTGTAGTTTCGCAATCATTTCATGTGCATGTAATCACTCTAAATGTGACATTGTGCAGTATTCAACAATTCGAATTGCAGCGTCATTGTGGGTTTCATATCAGTGGAAAGCCGTCTTATGACCCCTACTAAAGAATCGACTTAGGAATAAAGACTGGAGAATATCTACTATCTGCTGGTTCCCTGCGTTGGTCGAAAAATTGCATTCCTCTAGATCCATATGATTCACTCAATTCCACTATACTGCGTGTATAGACGTTTTTCTTTTTAGGAAAGTGAGATCACTTATCAAAAGCCAGGAATGGAAAGTATCAGGTAAGGGAAACCCAGCTTCCCTGTCTATGCAATGTCTTAACCAAGTGCTCGTGCTATGCATCAAGCCTACATGAGCCTGGGCAAAATGACTGCGGCCCCCATGGGCAATCTCAGACCTGTTACTAACTCACCTTTTTTAAGCGCCATAACTGACAGGTTTAGGGAGGTCTTATTTGAAAGGTGACATACATTTCTAAACTCATTTTGAACTTGAATCATTCTGATGGTGGATTCGCCCCTTAAAGATTGTAACAGCCATAAGTATTTTTTTCAAACCTGCCCCACCTTAAGTAATTTTAACCTATTATCATTTACGTTGCTATAATGTTTGCTCGCCATTGAAAACACAATATTTCTGCTATTTTCAATATTTCGCTGCTGTTTTAATTTTTTCTGCTTTCTCATTTTTTTTCTACTTTCCATATTCATACTCTCTTTTCTGTTTCATATTTTCTTTTGCCTTTGAAATTGTTATTCCTGCTCTTCGGATGTTCCTTTTATGTTTTGTATGTTTTCTACTTTTCTTTATCTTTTTCTTCAAACACATTTGCGCCATCATAGAATTACATACATAGACATCGCTGCATGAGTGATCATTTTTTGGTCGGGGTAGCAAACAAAAAATAACGCATGATTTATCAAGAGTACTCCATGCGCGGCTAAAAGACCCCATTGATCTGTCCCGGCTCGCAGGTTTTGGTCGATGTGTGCTGTTCGCCTTGCAACCACTGTACACACTTCTCCACGTTCTACCTGTAGCCTATTTTCTATGTCGTTTACAGGTGAGTTGCCGCTTCTGACTGTTAGTATCTTGCGCAACATTTTCTCCGACATTTGATACATTTATTGAATTACATCATAATCAAACAAACTCGTAGATGTTTGTCGGAAACATCATGATGAAAAGTTGGTACAGTTTTAAAATGGAAATTTGCCCTTTTATCGACATTGTCAGTTTTAAGTTTCACAGTCTCAACTCTCATCCGGTCTTCTGTTGATCTTGACTGTTGAGACGAGTTCATTCAAGTCTTTGATGATGTCTGTGGTTGAATATGTTGATAACTTGTCATTTTTGATATTTCAAAATACAGTTATGAATCAAAGTACAGGGTGACATTCTTAACAGGTATTTTAGAAGTATTTTTAAAAAGAAAAAAAAAGTAAAAAAAGAAGTGTTTTAAGGGTGATAAGATACTGATCTTGGGTGCATATAACTGCCAAAAGTAATAAGGTGCTCATATCAATGATCTAAATTTAATTCCTGATGACCAGATTAATTGTCTTTAATAGAAGAAATAGAACAGGTATAAGCCTAACTTTATAGATAACTCAGCTATAAAATATTGAATTCATCTCTAAACTTGATACATTTATTTTAACTTGAAAAAGTACACATTAAACGACATACTGGCATCGCTTATATCTGAAGAATGTTATATCAGAGAAATACATCCCCTTGAACCGCAACGCCATAGGCACAGCATGCTAGCACCTAGGGTATGTGCGCCTCGGGTTACGCGGTGTAGCCTTGGTCACGTGATCTGATCTGTGCAATTAGCATGCAGCATCCTTTCTTGGTCAGATAGTTGCCAAGGAGATGGGAGGCAGCGACATTTGATGATGCATGGACAGTGCCCGATCCCGGTCTACTCATCTCAGGTTATATACAACCACAATGGTATTTGCAAGATGTCAGCCCATTCATGCCATAAGACCTACTTCTTGATTCACTCTATGCTACTTTGGAATATATAACTTAGGAAATTATCATAGATCAAAAAATGAACAAAAAAAGTTGTTTGTTGGATTCTGGTCAATATTTCCTGTTGAGGTATTCTCTGGAAAAATGCTTTTGACAGAAATCAGCGAATAAGTACTTAAGCCAGTTTTGGGCCCTACAGGCATGAATGGGTTAAGTAGGCCTACAAATATACCAATGGATACTTGCCCACGTAGATTTGGGTTCTAAATCCTATATCCTAATAGGATATCAGAATTATATTATCCACAATAAAGGACCAATGCTGGTCGATAATACTAGTATGTACAGTATTCATAGTCAAATGCGAACTAAAATCTATCTTGCTTATCTCGTAAAAAATATTATATTGATTCAGCTCTCACTTCAAACTCTCTTACATGGCTGCTACTCTGACTTAACAGCTTTCGTAGATTAGAGCTTAAGAATAGGTATTTACTTGTAACCTCTCATGTGCACTACTTAATGTTGACACACACACACACACATATATATATATATATATATATATATATATATATATATATATATATATATATATATATATATATATATATATATATATATATATGTGTGTGTGTGTGTGTGCACACTTTGTTCATATATAATCTTTAATGTCATTGGCTAAGTTATCTAGCTCTTCCTATCACTACAGCACCACTCTTAGCCTATTACCTAGCAAGTATATAAATCCTGGAACATTAAAAATCAATAATGCAGCACAGCTTATTCTAGTGTCGTACATGCCACATTTGGTTTAAAAAATGGCACCACATGCCAGGGCAAATGCACCATCATGATGATTTGGGTTCAAAATGTGCCTATACGTGTCACCTTTCAAATAAGACCACCCGCAAGTCTGTCCTCCTCAGCACTCCTCAGATATGGCTTATGAAAGTGATTAAAAAACTGGCCTGAGTCTGGGCATGGAGGCTGACATTATCAGGGCAGGGCGCATTCTAAGCACCACTTCTGATTGGTCGAGAGATATCAGTGGCAGGAAGTGACTGCCACTGATATCTTCATATTTAGAAGGGAAGGCAGGTGAACTTATATAGGACAGGTATATATCAGAGCTTACTTACCCTATGGGGGGGGGGGTGGGGGTGGTACACCTAGGCTTTTAAGTTAGTGGTATAGCCCTCTCTATTTATTTTTTCTGTTTATAATTCTCAGTGATGTGTTTTCGTAAGCCTTGTAAAAATATTGTGTCTCTCTGGAAAGGATGTTGATTTGAAAAGCCTATCACACTGTCTGTAGCATGCATTTCCTATATGTACTCAAATAGTGATTTTAACCTATTTGTGCCTGTTGGTCTCCTTGACAATTACCGTCTGGATCTAAGATACTTTTGATAATAACTTAAAAGTTCAAAATAATTTTACAAAATATTTGAAGGAGAGTTGTTGGTGATGTTCTGAATAATATTTCTTCCTCATATATTTTCTCAACTTAACTTATGGCTGCAAGATTTCGTTAAAATTGTCAGGCTGCTTTTTGCTCCTTTTAGCATTAAAGAGTTAACCCATTCATGCCTGTAGACCTCCTTTACAAATATCATCGAGGATATTTTGGAAACAACTTCTGAATTGTGCGAAACTTCATAAGATATTTGGAGAATTGTTTGATAGATTTCAATAAACATTTGAAATATTTTCTGAAAATACTCTGAACAAAAAGATATCACCAAATGCGACAGAGCAATTTTGGGCACTACAGGCATGTACAGTCAAACCTCTATCAAGCGACCGCTCAAAGGAAATGTGAAAATTGTCTCTTAAAGGGGATCTGAGTGAGGTTATGAAAAAACAAAGAATTTCTAACAATGACCAGGTATTTAGGTTGTTATGTTTAGCTGCGTTTGTTGAAATTTCCTCATAAATATTTTAAGATTAAATAATTCCGAAAAATAAAAGTTGAACTCCAACATTAATTGAGGACTTTCAGAAATGATATTTTCTTGCAATTTTACCGATTATTTCATCATTTCATTGTGCCCTATCCAATAGACAAGGCGTCTAGGCATCCCGTTGGATGAAGGGCCATTTACTGTTAGGTATAAGATTTCATGGTCGTTGGTCGCGTCAAGCAAGTGGTCGTTCAATCATGGTAAAATATACAGGAAATAGTCTTGGGGGGATCTGAAACTCCAGGGTCGTTCACAGCAAGTGGTCGGAAGTGGTCACTGGTACAAGTTTTTAGGTTAATACTCATGTGCAAGATGCTATATAGACAGAACCAGCATTTTTGTCCGGTTTGGATGGAGTCTGAATAAGGAAATCTAGGTTTGATGACTCTGCCCAACCAGCTTTAAGGGGTTAAGATCTGAGTACTTTCTTTTAAAATGCTACATGGTAAGATGATACTAAGATCATAAGAAACCAAGTACTGATCAGTTTAGATTTGTGGTATTGATGTGAAATGGTTGATGGTATGGTAAGAAACCTCTGTGTAGACCGTGACATAATTATTTGAAATATCTTTATAGTTGAGGTAATTATTGAAGTACACTTAGAAATTTGCCCAGTGATAAATATTTCTGACATTGATAAGAATCTTGATGATAGATTCACACATGTACATATCTGAACAGTTGTGGCACCAAAAAGTCGTTAACTCATTTATGCTCTCTGTGACCAAAATCACCTGGCATTTGGTGATATTTCACAAAGGCTATAATCAAAAGAGATTTGAAGGAGAAATGTTCACGAGAACACTACAAACAACTCTCCTTCAAATATTTTGTAAAATCAATTCTTAACTTGTCAAATGTATCAAAGATGCAGATGACACTTTCTGGAGGAACTCTTCAGCATGAATGGGTTAAATAACATGCACAGAAACTTGGTTTTGTCAGCATCATGGTGCCAGCAAAACGGCAGGAAAATGGTGTCAGCATCATACTATTAAGATGAGGATTGTTTAACTCTACGCTATGTCACTTTTTTTCAATTGATATATTTATATGAACGAACTGAATTTGCCAGTGATGGACCTGTTTTCACTGTTTGTTCTTTGAGTCATTATATCTATGCGATTCAATAGGATCTGCTCTTAGCACATATATGTTGCTATGAAACACACTGTGCTTATTTCTAATTGATAAAATGCTCTACTACTCTGCTAGGGGTTTACACAAGGGATATCATTGATATTGCACATATAAAGGAGATATAGATAAGTTACCTTATATCCTTTCATGCACAGTCTTTTCCTTGTCTCACTTTGTGTAAGATGCACACATACATTCATGCACTATATATATATATATATATATATATATATATATATATATATATATATATATATATATATATATATATATATATATATATATATATATTTAATGACAATATAAGGGCTGTGAGCATGATAGGGTTAATTCACTTCTTGCATAACATACTAGATAAGAGGAGGCTTCTAACTCTGTTACACACGCTGCTGCTGCTAACGTACAGGAATGTGCTACCTAACAAAATTGATCAGGTTGAGGCCCGATGTATAATGGACTAATCCAAGGCCGTTTCTATCCATATAGACAGGAGAGTCAGCACCCACAGTTGTTAGATCGTGCATCGTTCTCGAGAGTTCTACATGAAAACAAGTTTAGAGGACATCACCAAGACAGTCAGATTCTCTTACCAGTAGATTAAGAGTTTATTCACCCGGGGACGCATATATCGCTAAAATTGTTTCAGGTGAGTTCTCTGATCTTGTACTGCAATTCTTGTAAGTTGCACCATGCACTGCTGAGGGTCTTCACAGAATATAGGTATGACATATATAGATTACAATAAGTATAGTAATTTCACGATCGTCTCATGGCACACATATTCACCTCTGTGATTCATTACAGAAAAAAAGGATGTAAGAAAATGTGTGTTTACATGGCCACACACACACACTAGGGATTGCCCTTAATATTTTTACTAGGTGACCAAAGGGCGCCCACAGGAAATATTAGGTGCCCAAACTCTCTTAGAAACAGCTATATATCTTGCAATCAGCCATCCAGACCGACAACTCCCACAAAATTATATATATATATATGTATAATATATATATATATATATATATATATATATAGATAGATAGATATATATATGTGTATATATATATATATATATATATATATATATATATATATATATATATATATATATATATATATATATATATATATATATATATATATATATATATATATATATATATATTCATATATATATTCATATATATATATATATATATGTATTTATATATATGTCTATGTTTATGAAATATGGGTATGCTATGTTGGTCTTGTAAGGGCTTTGTATATCGTGGTACATGCACATGCACCGCTAAGTATGAAATGTTAATGATGGTAATTCATTCTGCCATGTTAGCATAGACAGCTCAACTCATCACATAAAGTAGGTGTAAATTAACTGTGTGAAGCAGTCAATAATTACTTCATCAGTCTCTTCACGCGATATATAGGTATGGGATAAGGGTACGAAATAGTGTTTAGTACTGTATACAGCTTTAATTTGGAGTGCTAAAAATTTCGCTTTACATCCCTGCTGGAGGTATTTGTGCATTCAAGCAATCAAACTATATAACCATTACGAATTTACGATAAAGATATTTATTTGAAGAATGTTATTTTGGCGCTATCATGGGTAGCGTGAAAATAGCGAAAAATAAATGCCTGTAAAATATACCAGTTATACAGTATGTGATTATTTCATGGTTTACTTTCTGAGGTTCATCATACAGTATAAGAATGAAATACTGGTTTTAAGAAAGTTAATTATTTCCTGGTAGCCAACAAATGTAAAGCTAACTTGAGCTAAGACATACAGTAGATATAACATGTGGGTAGGACGTTGTCAATAATTAACTACTGAGACCCACCACACAATATTGAGATATAGCAGAGATTCCTCACATCAAGTCGGTAAGATGAAATACATTATGAGATAAACATTGATTTTATGTTACACACTCATGCACAGCTGAAACTTACCACACAATATAGGTATAAGATAAAAGTGCACAGCTGAAACTTGTCACACTCTGTAGGTATAAGATAAAAGCTATGGTAAATAATACTACTAGTGATTCTTTCATGGTAGATTGGTACACATACACGCACAGCTGAAACTTACCACACAATATAGGTATAAGGTAAAAGGTATGGTATATACTATAAGTAAGTATTTTATGTGACACATACATGTACAGCTAAAACCTATCACACAATATAGATATAAGATAAAAATAAAAGTTAAAGTAAATAATACTAATGAAAAATTTTCTGTACACATATGCACATTGGACTTATCACACACTATGATTTGATTTGATTTCATTTGGTCTAGTACTATATGTACAAGATATTAGGTAAGGTAAATACTACTAGTGATTCTTTCATTGCACACATACATGCAAAGCTGAAACTTTTTCACAATATAGCTATTCAAGATAAAGGGTCTGGTAAAGTGTTAGTTACACCCTATTAGAAAGTGTGGACGGGCGTGATATCCACCTGAAGGCATCCATATCCCACAAGGCAGCCGAGTGTGATATGGATGACTGAGGGTAGATAGCACCCTCTAACAGGACACGTATCAAATTTATCACCTGCTCGACTGTGGTATGAGAAAAAAACATATATTTTGCATTGCTGGCTAAGAGGTGATAACGATTATGGTGGTGCGCTAAGGGGTATTATTGAATTTAGATGTTTGATATTAGGTCTACATAGTGTGAAAGGTCTGACACCTATCAGCATAGAGAATTGCAGCAGAGCAGGTGGTAAATAATACTAGTGATTATTTAATGGTTCAAATACATGCACAGCTAAAAACTTATCACACTATAGATATAGGATAAAAGGTGTGGAAATATATTATTAAATGGAATACTCAGTGATTATTTAATGGTACAAATACATGCACAGCTGAAACTGATCACACTATAGATATAGGATAAAAGGTATGGAAATATATTATATAATGGAATACTCACTGATTTAATATTCAGTGGTTGCAAATACATACACAGCTAAAACTCTTTATTTTAATACACCGAAAAACATTTACGTATCATATAAGTATGGAGTAGGCATTGGTTTTTCAGTGGAAATACATACAGAAGATTTGGTTTCTTTTTGCAATGTCTGTAATTTGACGACCTTGCCTTTTAATATCAGAAATTTTCAAATCTCAGTTCACCGATCATGATCACATGTGATTACCAGGGAGGACTGAGTAAGGACAGAGTGGCGCATCTAGTTGGATTTTATTTGAATTATAATTAAGTGATAAAATGTGTTAGGAAGAGGGGATTGAAATTAATACTGATAAGCCAAGAAGGTTGAGTTGTCAAAGGTCAAAGTGCCTGTCGCACAATTTGAAACTCTTCCCGCAAAATGATGTTTTTATTACCCCTGAGAGGCATTTGTGACTCAATTAAACTTTTAACATTTTTCAGCCAGGGTTTAGTTTATGAGTGCCCAGGTAGACTAATCATAAACTAATAAACTATACGTTCATTTACACAGGTGTATAGTGTACATTACACACTAGTAGACACTAGTTGGTGTCTGCTCTCATCTCAGCTTCCTATGAGCGGAGCAAGCAACCAGCCACATATCAGTGTCAATGACAATTTATCCTGGCAATCCCTTATTCAGAATGTCATAAATGTATCCTGTTTATTAGTTATATGGTCTCCCTTACACTGGTTAGGTATGCGATTTTCCTGTTAATGACGTAAATGTTCTGAGCTGAAGCTTTTCAGAATTTTCCGAATCCTGATTCACCGATTGCGTCTGACGGATGAAAACAGGCAAATTAAAAGCTGGTAAATTAACAGGATTTACAGTACATGTGCAGCTGAGACCTTACTTCACATAGGGATCAAGTGTAAAAATCAAAAGTAATTATCTAGTCAATTGCCATTCCATGGGAATACAGGCACACACAGCTGAGACACTTTTAAGTATGAAATAGAAAAGCTAGTTAAGTTTATAGTTATTCCATGGTTCATCTGGGTGCAGAGCTGAGTGAGTTTCCAGTGACTAGGTCTACCTAATTGGGTAATTTGTATAGTGAACCAGAACAGGTACTTTGGTTTACACTTATCTCACCAGGAGAACAGAGGACTCAGTTTGAGTATGACCTAAAACCTCTAAGAGACAGGAGGATCAGGTGGTGCCATCTATCTACCATACCTGGTACTACAACACGCTGCTTGGTCAACACAAGGGAATGTCAACTACTGTAAAACTGGTAATGTTTGCGTGTAGTAAATATTGCGTTTTTTTCATTTTCTCTTTTATGCGTGTTTTAATTAATGCGACGCCACCAGACGTCAGATATCTGAAACAGAAGGGACAGATTTATGCGTGTTTTAATTTTGAGTCCTCATGCATTCGCATTAAAACGCAATAATTAAAATCACGCAATCATTACCAGTTTTACAGTATTTAGGGACTAGCAGCCTTAAGTCTATGCCCCAGGGAAATCTCTGCTTCAAATATTTTGTGAATTCAAGCATGAATTATTGTCAAAGTTACCATTTGTCCTGCCGATACTTTTCAAGGGTAACTTCATGCATGAGTGCATGGGTTATTGAGAAAAGATATTTATACCATGCTAGACTTACCTACTCACTTAATTAGCTGGTTGGTTTATTTCATTGATTAAACAAGAAGGAGGAGGGTATTTGTTTAGCAGAGGTTCTTGCCTCAAGGCATTGCAAAGTTCATTTATAATTATAGCCTCACTATGCCCCCCATGTCATATTTAGATATCATCCCTTGTGGATAGATGTTACTGCAGTGTACTAGAACTCTAGAAGTGTAGTTGGAAATACCGGAAGTTACAACCCCCTCTTGTGGCATTTTTGTGAACTAAATGGCCAACAGTAGGCCACAAACCCTTATGCAGTATAGGTGCAGGCATACATTTATTTAAAATAAAGTAAAAGAGTAACGCCTAGTAGCTGGGATATTATAATCACTGATCCTGCCATATATAGGCGTTAAATTGTGACAAGCTAGTCATAAATTGTGGAGAAAACTGTAGTTCCCGAGGAAGATCACTAAATCTTTTGAAGACAATTTTTTGGAATGGTTGTGAACTTATGATTATCATTTCGCCTTTAATTTTCTGTATCAAAAGATGATTTTGTCATAAGAAATATCAACACAAATATGCCTTTTCGCAAATATGCTCTTACATCTTTTAGTCTCTGCCAACTTTGTGGATATCTAACCAACAGATTTAGCGAAATTATAAAACTTTGATACAGATTTTTGCCAAAGGGGAATACACAACCCTTATACAAAATGTAATACTCATCAAGATGCATAACTCTCATTCTTATATCAAAATATCTCATGCAAAGAAATTATTCATCATTCAAGATGCTTGCATTTGTAGGGCCACAAGGGTAGTCACAAGGTTACTGCGAATGGGAAATATTGTTTTTCGATACTTCTTACAAAGTTACAAATACCAATGAATGTTTCAAGAAGCATCTGCAAAAGCTGTTCTAGTGTGCTAATCAAATTAGCGTTATTTTGCAAGAAGTCGGAATGCATATATTGACCTTTGTTGACCTTCAACTGAAGGACAGTAGATACAATAATGATTACGAAGAAAACACCTGTGCCAGTCCTAGCCGTATGAATAATTACTCAAGGACATTATCACTGGGTCATTACTACCAGATTTTCTGAAAAATACTACTGCAAAAAGATATCAAGAAGAGATGGCATGCTATAAATTCTACACCCATAGTTCAACAATAATGATTTTTAAGGGTTTTTAATTATAAAAATGTTATTCCAAATTCAGATCTCAGAGCTAGATGTAGATGTTAGGGCCCATTATTTTTGAGTACTCTCATATGAGTACACATGTGCCAGGGTTTCAGACATTTTTCAGCTTTTTTGCATCATTTTTTATTAGCAAATTTCATTATATTATACAAAAAACATGTGAACTGTGAACATATACACAGTAATTTTGTTTTGATATTTTATATTGTTAGAGAACTGGGTATGAATTATTCCAATCACACCAGTAGTCTATAACACCAAGACTTTGAACAAAGCTTTTTTAAAAGATGGTCAAAAGCTATTTCTGAAGTCAATTACAGTTATTTGTTTCTACAAACAAGCATTTGATTGAATTTATGCCGATGAGCTGATTTAGATTTTTTCGTCTAACCTATGATACTAAATTTAGCTTAAGGAGTAAGACAGGTTTTAAAAGTGAAGGAGAGTTGTAAGTTTAATTGTGATCAGTGATAAATATTTCTCCACATTCTTTTCAAAGGAATAATTCGTCAGAAAGAACCCACCAAAATAAAAGACATCAATGGATGAAATTCACTGTTCGAAGGATTAATTTCTTATCCTGGAGTATGATACAAGCCTAAATCTGAAGCCTTGTATTAATGTATTAGCACTATGGATGTTACTAACTACTTTCTTATAATATTGAATATATCATATATTCTTGCTCTTGCAACATTTTAATATATTACTTTTCTTTTCAATTTTGATTATAAAGATTTGATAGTTAAAGGTATGTATTCATTTTTGTATCTATGTTATTTATGGGTTCCTTGACAAAATAAGAGACACTTCATTAACTTACCTGTTTTTTCTATACAGATATGAAATTCATTCAGTTGTTGAAATAAAACATGGATGTATGTAATTATTTTTGTTCAATTAGGTATTTACCCTTGAATGTACATGGCAGTTATCTAAGTATGTTGTTTGTTTTTGAAAAAAAAATTGTGTCGGTTTTATTTAGATGTTGACTTCAATCTGTTTGTTGTATCACATGATTATTTTGACCTATTCATATTAAAAAGCATCAAATTAGAATGTTTCAAAATTAAACTATTATCAATCCAGATTGTAAGAAAGTCAAAGTATATGAAGTATTTAGAAAAAAGAAATTGTGGTGCATACCTAGATCAAGATTATGAAATTGGTCGTTTAAACATGAGCAATCACTTTGTTTTGTATAACTATTTCATATTTTGGAGGGACTCAGTTTGCAAAGCATAAATCAGCAATCATAAATACACTTACATAAATGGCATATTTCATGTTTAGAGCTCTTCTTTGGCAAGTGTCACCTTAATATGGTGCAAATTTTTCCGGATGCCAGAACAGGGGCCGCCAGGTTTTTTTGGTATCCACTTGCTACATGCTTGGCAAGACCCTGATGTTGACGATACCTGTATATATATAGAAACCATTTGTGTGTTTCCTCTCTTAACTAGGTCTTCTCGCCAGGTTTGCCAGTGGACTGCGAACCATAGTCACCAGCATGCCTTCCATGAAACCAGTCGTCATCTCCGGCCCCTCGGGCGGTGGAAAGAGCACACTCGTCAAGCGCCTCATGAACGACTACAAGGACTGCTTCGCCTTCAGTGTCTCCCGTGAGTCGCTTTTGCTGTATAAACCCTTCCAATGCAACAAATCCCCTGCAAAGAGTTTTCAAATTTATGCTTATTTTCAAAGTTATTTTCGAAAGTACATGTATCACAGGTACAAACGATAATATTGAAAGAAATCTGCAAACATGAATGGTTTAACCAATATCTCACCACGGTGGGTCGTTTGCTGAGACACACTTGCCAAGATGAAAGTTACACCTGGTTGGAGACAACTTTAATTAACCCCTTTGATGCTGAGGTTACATTCTTCCAATGCACAAGAATGCAAAAGATAATGAAAATCATCCTCACCAAGTCAAGTGGTTAATCATAGGAAAGCTCTCGTCGAGTACTTTCAGATGAATACACAAATGTCAGGGTTTCAGTAATTTTTTAGCTTTTTTGCATCGTTTTGGCCAAATTAGCCACCAGCAGCATAAGGGTTAACCTTTACAATTAATGCCGTAGGAGATGAAAGAGAGCCCAATATCTCACCATAGTGGGTCATTTGATGAGATGCACTTGCCGAGATTAAAGTAGCACCTGAACTCTTTCCTGGGGACTAAATAACTTACCTGGTAGGAGGCAGCTTTAACCTTTACTAGAACAGCCATAGGAGATCATAAAGAGAGCTCAATATCTCACCTTGGTGTGTCCTTTGATGAGACTCACCTGCGAGGATGAAGATGGCACCCAAACTCTTTAACTCACATGGTAGAAGACAACTTTAATTAACCCTTCTGATGCTGATGTTACTATCGTCAAATGCACAAGAATGCAAAACGTATTGAAAATCATCTTAACCCTGTCATGTCTGGTATTCATTGGAAAGCTCTCGTCGAGTACTTTCAGATGAGTGCCATTTGCCATGGTTTCAGTTTATCAACTTTTTGTTGTCACTTTATGTTGAGCAAATTAGTAACCAGCAGGGTTGACCTTTACTAGGAAATGCAATAGGAGATGAAAGGGAGCCCAATATCTCACCATTGAGGGTCATTTGATGAGACGCACCTGTCAAGATGAAAGTAGCACCTGAACTCTTTAACTCACCTTGTAGGAGACAGCTTTTAATTAAACTTAACTAGGAAATGCTATAGAAGATCAAAAAGAGAGCTCAATGTCTCACCCTGGTGTGTCCTTTGATGGAGCTCACCTGGGAGGATGAAGGTGGCACCTGAACTTGGCCTTTGGTCCTAATTAACACACCTGCTGCATCCTCCTCTCACCTGGCCCCCGTAGATGCCGTGGAGACGCCCCCCTCGGGAGATCAAAGACAGTTTAAAGGTCTCACCTTGCCTGTAGGCATGGCAACTGTTTCTAAGGACCTCATTTCTTGTGTGCAGGATAACTTGCATTCGAGTTATTGATTTAGGGTGTGCTCACAGATGGGATCATTGAGTGGTATTTTGCATGCTAGAGGGAAATTCTTCCTTTTTGTGAGCTCTGCTGTCCTGACATTAGGCTCACTTTGTTAATGTTTAGGGTTTCTTAATGCGGAATCTATGAATTACTCACAGATGGGAACATTAAGGGATATTTCGCATGCTAGAGGGAAAATTTACCTTTTTGTCAGCTCTGCCGTCCTGACATTAGGCTCACTTTGTTAATGTTTGGTGTTTCTTATGTGGAATCCACTTTTATCATTATTTTACAATTATATTCCGACTTATTTACAAAAGTGTTATAAGTGCAAAAGACACTTATCACCATGAACTCAAAAGCGTTAATGGTTTTAATTAGTGAAGGTGACCTCCCACCGTACACACAATGTTGAGGAAAAGTCTATTTCAACTAGATAATTAGGCATCTGCTGGGAGTTGCCAAGGAGTCTCCATGGTGTCTCCAAGGAAAGGAATTCCTCCCCTTCAGCACTTCCTGTTGCAGGCTGGGTGAATAATTCCAACTCTTCTTTTGTTGCCACTTTACACTAGAACTCCTGCAGAGCATAGCCTGCTTCTCTCATGCTTGCTTGAGAATTGTAACAAAAAGGGTTGCTATGGTGTTGCCCTTGGCAACAGATGCTATCTCGGTTTAAGTATTCCTCGAGTGTGATTGTAAAGATACATGCTTGTTTATGCCATACCAAACAAGTAATCATATCACAAAATATGTGTTTTATGTGAACTGCTTTATCAAATTTAAAAATCAAGAGAAATATACAAAAAAATATTGCAACTTCTTTCTTAGATATGTATTTGTTTCTATGTTAGGTTTGTCAGAAATTCATCATGTTTCCCATGCCAAGAGGGTGAGAATAGAAGGATCAATCCCTCTTCTTACTTTAATTCTTTTGTTTTTCCTTAAACAAAACAATGATTTATTGTTTTCCATCATTTAAAAATCCCAATTTACCCTTGTTTTAATCGATATAGTAATTTTGCTCAAAAAACCCTGATTCCAGGTTGTTATTGCGAATTGGCCAAAACTGAGTACTGTAGAACTGGTATTTTAACAGGCAATTAACATTTGCTATTTTGCGCTCCTCATGATAGCGCCAAAATAACATCCTTCAAATAAATATCCTGCTTTGTACCTGATTTGTTTGAGTGCTTGAATGCACAAATTTAAAGTAACACAAATATAAAGTAGCACAAATGCCCTCCAGCAGGGCTGGAAAGCAAAAATCTTAGCACTCCAAATTAAAGCCTTATATGTACAGTTGATGTATACAGATTGTTTATGTTGTTGTTAATGATGAACAATGGCTATTGTTTTCTATTGTTCTGCTGCAGACACGACGCGGCAGCCTCGGTCTGGGGAGGTGGATGGACGAGAGTATCACTTCTCCACTAAAGAAGATATGCAACAGGCCATCGCGGAAGGGCAGTTTATCGAAAATGCAGAATTCTCAGGAAACATTTATGGTACAAGGTAGGTGATCCCCTTTCTCTACCTTCTTTCAAAATGTATGTTTATGTAAAACAGAGGGAATTAATTGAAATCGCCTTTCAACTTTCAACGATCAAAAATCAGGAGATTTCATAAGGTTTGCTATTGTGGCCATTTTCGCAGTATTTTGTTTAGTTCAAATACTGGCCACCAGGGGCCAGATTGGTAGTTTAGCTTAGGAATGGGCAATTTTGTTGATAACCATACAGATATGTTAATGAGATAACTTAAATTTTGTGTAGCAGATGACAATTGCTGCATGATGATATATACACAGTTAAATCAAAAACACAGAGATAGCTTTGGCACTGAAAATATTATAATCACCAACACTTACACTGTGTGATCTTTTAAGATCAAATACTTCCATGTCCAGCTCATCATGAGGTTTTTGGCACTTGGCTAGAAAATCGCTTTATTTTTGAGGACTGATTTGACTGTGATTTGGCTAGTCTTTCAACTTTCACACTTATATTTATGGTAATCTAAATATAACATTATTAGCCAGTTGCTCTATGTTACCTATATATATATATCCACACTGCATGTCACACAGTAAGCAAAAGTATCATCCTTTTTGCTTCCCTAATTTCAGAATATTCTGGACCCATTTTGTCATGAACATCGCACAAATACATGTGGTTTTTACAAGGGGGTGAATTTTCCATGTGAGGCATTGTAGATTTTTTTCTTAAGATGCTATCTGATGATGCTAGCCCACAGCTGTTGCATCCATACATTGAGCAGCCATATTGTTTGTTTTGCAGCAAGAAGGCTGTGGAGGATGTCCAGAAAACTGGAAGAATCTGTATCCTGGATGTCGAGGTGAAAGGAGTCAAGAATATCAAAAAGACAGATCTAAACCCACGTTATATATTCGTCAAACCACCAAATATGGAAGTGTTGGTATGTGAAAATCATTAGAATATCCTTTCCTTTTTGCATGTTTTATTTTTAAATTAAAAGAGTAAAATTCTGAAAACATCTTTTTTGGAGGAGATGTATTTTAAAAACTAAAGACTTATAAATATATAGATTGTTAAAAATGTTCAGAATTTGGGGATGTATCTGTATTTACTTACTATTTTCTGTTTAATATACCTCACCCCCTGCCTCAATTTCTTTCATCTACATATAGTTATATAGCGATAAGATGGAAACCTGGAACTGGCAAGACACACAATACTGACGTTGTTTGTATATTGCAGGAGAAGCGGTTACGAGGGAGAGGGACAGAAACAGAGGATAGTCTAAAGAAGCGTCTCAGCTCAGCTGTGGAGGCCCTGGAGTATGGTAAGCAAATCAAAGCCCATTCATGCCCTAGATTTCCTCGAGAAATTGTCATCCAAAACAATAATACTATGACTAGTGTTCGGAATCGGTCATAATTTTCAAGATCGATCATCGGTCCATCTGAACGACCGATGACCGATTAATAATCGAAGTTGTGTACATGGTTTTCCATGTCGCCATTGCTGTTTACTTTAGTCATAAGGTACCGCGACACCTAGCGGTATCAACACACACTAGCGTAATTGCGTCATGCGCATTTGCGCTATGGTGTGCCGTTAACCACAACAACAATGGCAGCATCGTAACATCGCCTCAGCACGCTCAGAGAGGTTGATCTGGAACGGTACAGCAGTGTTTCTTCTTTGGTAGGGCAATAAATAAGTAACTAAACTTTTTTTCTCAGATTTTCTGACAGGCAGTCCAGGTATTTCTTTGAATAGAATTTTTATTCATGTTCGTTTTTTTGTTCGAACATGTGAAATTGCGTCCGATCATCATAATCGGAGGCACAAACGAACGCTGTTAGGCTTGTTCGAACAATCAGACCAACACTAACTATGACAATAATTTGGAAATTTGGAATAACTAATCAAAATATTTGAAGGGGTGTAGTTTGTAGTGTTATCATTTACATTGCTCCTTCCAAGCTTTGGAAGCAGGTAAGTATGGTAAGCAAATTGAAACTGGCCTGAAATGGTAAGTTCTGGAAATCTAAAGATTGCAAAGTAAGATTTGAGGGAGGCACTCCCCGAACTGGTATTATACAAAGCTAGACACTCTTCTCCTTGCTGCCTATTTGGCCAGGCAGTAAAAATGTATACCTGTCCCAAAGATACTTACATTTCTACTCCACCAAACAATATTTTTTTGTATTTTTTGCATAGAATTTATGCATTTATTTTGCTATTATTACTGAGTAGCATGTTGACTTGGAAGATGAAGGTAAAGGGTGAATGTTTTGATTCCAATGTAAATGTCAGAAATATTTAACCCCCCTCATTGGCCAGCATGTAAAAAATACCTACCCATCAGCTAATTAATTTTGCCTTAACCCTTCCAATGCTGAGGTAACTTTCGTTCAAAGCACAAAGATACAGATATTTTGAAAACGATCTAAACCTTGTCATGTTGGTATTCATTGGATAGCTATCGCAGAGTACTCTCAGATGAGTACCATGTGCCAGGACTTAATAAGCACGGAGAAATCCTTGTCCTTACCCATTAATATTTACTCTTTGGTATATTAAAATCAAAAATCTACATAAAATGGGAAATTTAGAAAAGAAAAAAAACATGTATCCTCTCCTCGGAAATATCAGAAATGGAAACAGCCAAAAATGAAAAATTAAGGAAAATTGTTACACGGAAAAATAAGCCATTCTACAGTATTTCCAATTATTATCATTTCATTTAAATCATTCGTGTCATAATTATCATTTTGATTATTTCCAATTATTATCATTTTATTTAAATCATACATGTCATAATTATTATTTTGATTATTTCCAGCTGAGGAAAATGGGGCTTATGACCATATCATCATCAATGACGATCTAGACGTAGCATACGAAAAGTTACGAGGCATTCTTTTGGAGGTGAGTTGCAAGTGATGTTCAAAAAATAATGATGCTTTTCGTAGTTTTTGCTAAAAGAGATTGTAGGGGGCCCTACAGTACTCTGATGCTCGGAGGGGCTTTTGTGACCCAAAAAAGATTAATGCCACAAGCCCAAAAAATAAAGTGCTTTTGCTACAAAACTTCTTGGGCAGTTAGGGATGCAGATGGGGTTTGGAGGGGTTTGAATATCCCCCCCACCCCCTTGCACTTCAAAATGTTCATTTTCTTGCTTAGAATTGTCACTTAATGTTTCTGTTTAAACCCATGGTGTAGACCTACCTCTTAAGGTCTTACGATACTCTATACCGGTGACACCTATTGGGTATTGGACAAACTAAAATAATTTATTACAATTTACCTGACGTCACTGGAAATATTGATAAGAAATTGAATTTTATTGAAAATGTACCAATTCTGATTATACCTGCCTATTATAAATTGTATCCTATGAGTTTTTTGTTTTTGGCTACAGTGATTTCCATATTCATTGAATTTGTTGTTTTGACACATTTTCAGGAATAATGTGTGATAATCCATGTGTATAAAGTGGGGTTCCCTTTCTTAACAATATCTTATATAAGTATGGGCATTAATAGTAACTATTGAGTAACTCTTTTCTAACATTTTCATGAAAATTTGCCCCAAAAATGTCCTATTTCACAAACTTTGACCATCTGTGGTTCGAAAACTAACCTGATGACCTATCATTTTCTTTGTGTCTTCTTATTAAGAGCATTGTGTAGATAGTGTAGACAAAAATTGGTGAAAATTAAACTAGGCAATTCTGACTTATATCAATTTTGGGTTAAAAACTTGTTTCTCGAATTTCTTGATTTTGCCCAATAATTCCTTTGTAACAGCAAAAAAATAATTTCAACATAGCAAAACAGTATTTCAGGCAGTGTCAGTATTCTGAAGGGATAAATCTAGCAAAGAAAGACACCAATTTTGGAGAAAGTGATGTTTGTGACATAAATTGCATTAATTTTTCAAAAATCTGTGAAAAAAAAACTAAGTTGATGACCCCATGATTTTAAGTTGTTTTGAGGATCACTGTGCTATGTTCTTTCCTTATGCAAAATTTCAGGAAAATTAAACTGAGATTTCTAAAAGTGTCGTAAGACCTTAAAATGAAATGTTAAAATGAACCTCCCTCATAAAGAATTTGTCCCCTGCACAGAAGTTATGGATCTGGCCTTTTAAGGAACTCTTTGATATTTATGCTATGAGCCCAGGTATCTACATGAAATAGTCTTACCATTATTTCAAGATCTTAATCATATGATTCGTTCTTCTCTATTTTTATTGTGCTAGTAAATGCATGCATGTTGCAGAAATATTTTAATAACATTGATTTTGGATAAATTGTGAGGGCTCCGCTTTGGCCTAGTGGTTACGATGCCTGGCTCCTGTATAGTTACAGGCTTAGTCTCTGTTTGGCCTGGTCGCTATATAAATGTGCGGCATTTGTGGAAGGTTATCTATTGTTATTCATTAATCGAAATGCCCTTTGGAACTACTTGTAAAAGAAGGGAATTTCATTCCAGTTGGTTTCTCATCTCCTCGCAACATGACCTATGGTATTGAAAGCTAAAATAAAACCAAATTCCTTCTTCCTTTTGGATAAATTTTTGCCCCTTAAATATTTCATTTGACCCCTTCTCTCAGTGATGTAGGGCGCTGCTGGCCTGCCTTTTACCCTTATACTGCTGGTGGCTAATTCGGCCAATACAAAATTATGTAAAAAACCTGAAAAATGATTGAAACCCTGGCACATGGGTACTCAACTGGGAGTACTAAGTGAGATCTAGCCAATGAATACCAAACATGACAGTTAAAATGGGCTTCAAAAATCATTGGGTCCTTGTGCTTTGGACGAATGTAGCCTCAGCATTGGAAGGGTTAATGGGGATTTAGGACAATGGAATTGAATGATTGATGAATATGTGGTTGCTGTGGGTTTTTTTTTATATCAATTAACGCTTGCTTGTTGATTTTAAATCATACTTATTGGTTGCCCTTATAATCTTTTCATGCCTGCAGATCTTGACAAGTGTGGTAGGGACCTTTTGGTACTTGTGAATAGTGAATACAGTTTAGGAGTAATGCATAAATTTAAAAGAATATTTCAAAGAGCATCATTGTTTGGATTCTGACCGAGATTTCTCCTCCATTTTTTTCCAAATAAAATGCTTTATTCTAAAAGAATTTCCAAAAAATACTTGAGACCCTTTTTGGCATAACAGGCATGAATGGGTTTTGACCTTGCTCTGCTTATACTAAGGTTTGTTTTTATTTTTGATTGCTTGATTTTCTCAGGATATATCTGTCCTAACTTCAGGTAACCATGTATGAGTGTGTCTCTACGGGAAAAGTAAGAAAACAGGTCCGCAACTTATCACCAACTCACAATGTGATTGGATGAAAAAATTCTTAAAAGCTTTCAGGAAAGAAAATTGAAAAGTTTCGGATTTTATTTAGAGGATTAGCTGGAAAGATAACAGGGAGAGGCAGCCATGGACCAGTTAACATCCTATCAAATTAGGCCCAGTGTGCAGTAGACACATGCTGGTGTTACCCAGCATGGCTATCATGGCTGCAGAGTAATCAGCGTTGCACTCAGGTCATTAACCCTTATGCTGCAGGTAGATAATTTGTCCAATACTAAATGATGCAAAAAAACCTGAAAAAATGACTGAAACCTTGGTAAATTGGTACTCATCTGAGAGTACTCTTTCCAATGAATACAAACATGAATGGTTTAGATATTTTTCAAAAATATTTGCGTTCTTGTGCTTTGGACGAAAGTAGCCTTAATGACACTGGAAGGGTTAACAAAGCATTTCAGATGAGCCAAGGGTCTGATAGCTTGGTACATCACTTGATCCCTGGTTGTGACAGATATCCCAGATCAACATGTGAGATCTGGTGGCAGTGGATCCCCCTTTTTAGTAGTCTCAGGTATCATTTAGTGCAGGGAAGTATATTACTATCTATCTCCCTGGTTATTTATTCACATTTTTATAAGTACTTTGTTAAATTCTACTGACTTATGTAATGGATCAAAAGCAGTAATGCAGTGTTTGATGGAATGTGTATCTATCATCTAATACTTTATTACTAGTCATAGCCTCATAGGAAACAGTGAATGATATTATTTTGACTTTTTAAAATTGACTGATTCTGAAGCCAATCAAATCTTTTGTTGAATATGGCTGCGGACCTGTTTGACCTACTTTTACCTGTAGATTCATAGCTGTTAGTTCCTTTCTACTGTAGACATTCACACTATATAGATATCTGCTCACATTGTGGCTGCATGGGTGCAGTAACTGCTAGCAGGCTTCTGTCATAGGACTGGGGCCACTAGTAGGAGGGTCTCTGGGCACCAGTTGGACACCCCAAAAACAACCCTGGATAAGCCAAATAATTTGGCCGTCAATTTTTTTAAATGCAAGTTTTCAGAAATTAATCGTAATGATAGGACACAGAACTCAAATATGTAGACTTCTTTCTGTTATAAAGATTGTTATTGGTTGTCAACTGCTTAAATATTATTACTTTGATCTCTTTTGCTAAAATAATATATTTTGATATGATGTTCTCTTTTGGACACTTGATTTCAAAGTCCTTGCCTTCCAATAAAGATATCATTGAATGGAAGTAAGTATAAGGCCTAAAAAAGGTTTCCTGAAATCCTACCCTAACAAGCATTACTCAAAAAAATCCCTACCCTAAAGTGTTTTTGTCCTTCCAACTTCAAATTATGCTTAAAGGGCAAATGCACCATCATAATGATTTAGGTTCAAAATGTGCCTATACGTGCCACCTTTCTAATAAGACCACCCGCAAGTCTGTCCTCCTCAGCACTCCTCAGATATGGCTTATGAAAGTTAGTAAAAAACTAGCCTGAGTCTGGGCATGGAGGCTGACATTGCAGGCCAATTAAGCCCAATTAAGCACAATCAGTGGTATGAAGTGACTGCCAGTGCTGCTTCTGATTGGTTGAGAGATATCAGTGACTGCCACTGATATCTCTCAACCAATCAGAAGCAGGGCTGGCAGTCACTTCATAAGCACCACTTCTGATAATGGCAGCCTCTATACCCAGACTCAGGCTAGTTTTTTACTAACTTTCATAAGCCATATCTGAGGAGTGCTGAGGAGGACAGACTTGCGGGTGGTCTTATTTGAAAGGTGACACATATAGGCACATTTTGAACCTAAATCATCATGATGGTGCATTTGCCCTTTAAAACACATTTAAAAAAAAACAAAAAACCTGCCCTCCAAATAAAAAGATATTTTACCTACCTATCCACCCTATCCTTTTTTGGGTCATAACAGGAAAACAACATTTCTAGGCCTTACATATCAATGTCCATCTAACAGGGTTCCAATGTCAGAAGCTTGCAAGTTAGGTGGAATGTCTTCTCTAGTTCAAATGTAATTCTTCAATTTTTGCATTCATTGTTTTCTGTACAATTGTTTGAAAGTCGCTGTTATCCTAATTCCATTTGGAGCATAAACATGTTCGGACAACTTTAAATGTAACTTATTAACCTGTTACTGCTCACAGCAGCCAAAAGCAGTTTGACAATTTTGCCGAAATCTTTGAAGCAAAAGCATAATCCAGAAAATGTTTGAAAGGGAAATGTTGATTAAACCTCTACCAACAACTCTCCTCCAAATATTTTGTTAAATCATTTTCAATTCCTAAGGTATTATCAAAAGCATTATAGATCCAGATGAGAATTTCCTGCGGAATTGAAGCATGTATTAGAGTAATATATGAAACTGAATTGATAAGGACAGTAGATTTAGGAGCTGGGTGAAAATTGATCTACAATATCAAATCTTAATTAAGAAGGAGGTGAGGAGATGAAGGGTCTGTTCACCAACTTGCCTAGTAGTGTTGGACATCAATCTTCCAGTTTGGATACTAGTTTATGTACCATTTTCATAAAAACTGAAACAAATAATCAATATTTCTAATGTTGCTTTATTAGAAATCCTGATCTCCATTTTGGTATTTTCAACTTTGTGAATTAGACAACCTGACTAATAAATTAAAGGTGAATTATGACATAAATAAATGTCACATTTTCTTTGACAAATACATTTACTTCCGCTATGTATAATGTACGTTATCAAACAAAGTTCTTAATTATGCAAATGAGGGTTGTTATATTAAGTAATTGTTTTAATTGGAAATATATTTTTCCAATGGGTGTACTGACCTTGATGTCAAAGAGTCTATTTGAAATTTCAATTTTTTTCCATTTAATCAGATTGAGATTTGATTTAGTTTAAGTTTAAATTCCTATTAGAACTAATATTCCCTATGGTGTTGTCATGTCTTTCACCAGCTACGTAGGTATCCCTTCCTTAGAATCTTAGATGTTTTAGTCAAATTTAGGTGTAAGTCTAGCTGTATTTGAATGCTCATTTTAGATTTCTTTCTCTGATCTAAAATATCTGTATTTAATCTGTAAGTGTTATCAGGGATCTGTATATAAGGGATTCACAACTCTGTTATTTCTAGAGGTATCTTGCACATGCCCATATACATGTCTTTATTGTGATTGGTTGTCAACTGTTAAGTGATCATTGATTGGAATGTAAAATTCATTCATGTCTGCAGTGCTCAAAATTTTAAATTGTAGTTAGTAGTATACATGCATATAAAATTCGAAAAGAAATCCTTTTTTTTTGTTGAAAACTTAGTATCCTTCTTGGTCATCCTTAATCTAATTTTGTTGTTGTTTTTTAGTTGTTGAAATCTTAAATCTTTGATATGATTGAAAAATGTCCAAAACATCCTTCAGTTAGTTGGAGTTAACCATAGGCATGTTCTCCTATTCTTGTTAATAAAAATGACAATATTCAATATTATTGTCTCATACTTACTCACATATATAGCTTCTAAATGCCTACAAATGCTCTCTCTCTCTCTCATACATATTGCCGTAGGGTCGCCAATTTTCTCCTTTACTCAATTTTACCATCATTTTTCAATTTCTCTTTTTCTTTTTTGTTTCAGGACGTGAGTAATATTAAAAGTAACAAGTTTGGAGCGCACTAGGATGGAGGCGGTGTACGGTCAGCAGTTCCCGGTGGATGGTTTAGGGTCCATGGATTAATTTGTGTGTGAACTCGGACTGCATATTAACTCTTTCATGACAGTAGCAGCCAAACTGACTGAAGATTTTACTAAAGCATTGTAGATAAATTATTTGACAGAGAAATGTTCATCTTAACTCCAACTACATTTCTCCTTCAAATATTTTGTGGATTTGTGCTTTATTCCAAAAATATTTTCAAAAGTATGACAGGTCCAGACGACACTTCTCATGGAGAGCTTCAGGAGTGAATGGGTTAATGCAATACTGGAGAATATGAAACATGTGGGAGTAGTAATATAGTTTTAACAGTCATAAATAAAAGTAGCAATGTGACTACATACCCATTTGCATCAGCATTGAACTTTACTTACAAATCGCTAGTCATGATTTGGTTAATAAAACAAACTTGAGTATTTCAGGAATAGAGAAAGATGGCAAGTTCATGATTGCTCCATATGCATCCGAAGTGCACTCCTAGTCTAAGAACTTTGAATACAATTATTTTGATATGTTAATATTTAACCCATTTATGCCCATATTTTGTAAAATCATTCCTCAATCCCAAGTTTTTGTCATAAGAACTCAACCCATTCGTGCCTGTTTTAGCAATATCATTGAAACAAAGGCATTGTAGGAAAAACTTTTGAAGGAGAAATGTTGATCTGAGCTCAACCTACAACTCTCCTTCAAATATTTTGTGAAATTCCGAGTCTATTCCAAAGTTATTTCCAAAAGCATTACAAATCCAGACAATGCTTGTCAAATTGATCTCTTATGTCTCCAAGCATGAATGGGTTTTCCCCATTGTAGGGACTTTGGTATTGTGAATAAGTATAGGTAATTTTGTATAGTATAATAATGGTTGAACCCACTTGTGTCCACTGTACAGTATGTGTGACACACACACACACATGCAGTAGTACATTGAAATGCTTGAAGGTCTGCCCTGATGGCGGAGTGTTCTAAGAATTGCCATTGACTGCTAGCTGTCATAAACCACTGCCCTGGTGCAAAAGAATTCTCGGTGCATGTTGCCAGTGACTTCAGGTTAGTCTGTGGTTTTCGTTGGGTTCTCCTGTCACAGCCATCACCATTTACAACAGGTCAGTCAGGACTTGGCCATAGTCAGGCTGAGAAAGTGACGATAAAACAAAATTCCAAATCCAGCATCTTGAGAATTATGGTATCGTTTCCAAAACCAAAACAAACCCTACTTTCAATCATTTGTTTTGGGGCTTAAGCAATTGATTTCAGAAACTTCAGAAGGGCTGCCCTGATAGCCGGGTGGCATTCAGCATATCATGCCTACCACCACTCAGGACATAAAGGGATTATTCTCCTTTACGATTTGGGAGAAATTGGTCTGATAAATATGTTCATGGCTTTACACTCAAGTTAAAAGTCACAAGCCTAGCACATGATTAATCTTATTCTGATTTATTTTTGAATGTTCTTAAAGCTCCTGTTCCAAAATGGTTGTATTGGTGTGAACACATCAGTGTGCTTTGGGCATGAGTGGGTTAATAGTTCCATATAAGGTATTAGCCATATATGGACATGTAGATATCCCGATGTCGAGGTCAAATTAGAGTTTCTCAGGTTGATGTGTAAATTGTCTTTGTGTTTAAGCATTCACGGTCGCATCTGTCTGTAACACTAATATGAAGTGTTAGTTGTAATATTCTTTATAATATGTAACATGCTAACAGATAGATAGTCTTAGTCAGCCAGAAGGGTGGGCAACATTTGGACACCCAAGCATTTTAGAATTCCAGACCCTAGGAAACCCAAATATTTTGATCAGAAAATTCTATTTCTAGAATGCCAATATCATGCAAATCAATGACGAATTTCACTTCAATGTAAATGTTGGGTTATTACGAGAAAAAAAATTCCGATGAGTAAAAGAACATGTTCGTAAGGAATATTTGGACATATTGTGATCTCCCTTAATAGATTGGACACCAACTCTTTTGAAAGGTTGCCCATTCTGGATTTCCAGTTTTAATAGTATGGCTAAGGCTCAGCTTAATGATGTAATACTATGTTTTGCACTCATCTGAACTCTTCTATCTGCTAAGGTCGAGGAGTTTGTGCAAATTGATCAGTCTATGTATATGTACATATATTGAATTGAATACTCATTTAAAGTTATTCAAATAAAGTGGATTTTACCTGACAGCATCCAACATTAGCCAAATAGATACATAATTTCAAAGGGATTGTGACTCCTGAAATCTGTAAGCTCAACTTAATTTTTCTATGACATGATTTAGGAGAAAAAAATGTTATTTCATGATATTTTTGAAAGGAAATGAATAATGAATTCCTACAAAACATTAAATACTTAGATTTTATTGTAAGTACTTTATATTGTACAGTGGTGTTGTTAGGGTTTCCTTTAGTAGGCGTTACCATGTGACTGACCTACTGAAACAGTACTACCTAGTATGGTGTACAGGGTATTTAACCCATTAATGCTCACAGCTGCCAAAAGCAGCATGACAATTTTGGCAAAATCCTTAAGGTACTTTAACCATCATTTGAGGCAACATAATTGACACTTATCTGAGAGTGTTTACATCAATGCTAAGGCCAACATTATTGACACTCACTTTTCAGAAAGTGCAATATTATAATGTTAACAGTTTCAGGCCGAAAGTGGCCAAAAAAGGCCTGGCCATTTTGCCAATACCTACACAACAAAGATATTTGATACAAAATATTTGAGTGAGAACATTGACCTCAAGTCACCTGTACTCTTGCTTTTAAATGTTTTGTAAAATAATGCCCTATTTGGAACTAATGATAGAATAGTGATAGCTTCAGATGACACTTGTTAGGGAGATCTCCTTCCGTGATTGGGATAAAAACTACAGTCAAAAGTGTCACTGTTGGGTTGCATAACAAACCAACTGAAAAGGCAGTGGTGCTAGTATGATAATTTGTGAGTAAATGTACTTGATAAAGTTAAAGCTGACCTGATATAAATTCAGGGGATGAAAAAAATACTGAGCGATCCTTTGTAAGATGTGGTGCTCTGTAATCTTTGGATCCCCTCAAATTTAAATTGGCAGGTCAGCTTTGAGGGGAACAATATTGTCACTGTTACCCTGCACTGTTAGACATTATGCTAAAAAGAATTAAGTATAAAAATGACCTGTTCAACCTGTTTATTGATGAACTCCCTTATAAATTTGAGGGTAATATTTTTCTCACCCATTTGTCATGACAGGAAGGAAGATATAATTCCAGTTCTACTTAACAGAATGTGATGTGAATTTAGCCAAAGAGATTTTTAACACAAATGAACTTAGTCCATGACTACCTGAGCATTGGATTCTGTGCATATTTTATGGAATTAAATTGTACTTGTTTCAAATGTTATAAATATTCTTAGATTTCCAGTCTTTTTCTTTGTTGTGTTGTTACTTATGTTGATTCATCTATGGATAGATCTTTGGGCTGCATATCTGGATTCCATTCTGGGGTTCTCCTAAGACTGAAATCCTGGCCGTGGCATGTTAGAAGGTTGCCTGTGACTTGGGGCTAGGCAGTTGTATCCATGGGGTACTTAAGTTCCTTCCACCATCTACAACTAGCTAATCACAATTTAACCTAAAATATGGCAGAGAAAGTGATGATAAACGAAATCCCAAATACAAATTCTGTATCTTTGATTGAAAGTAATGTACAAGTTGTCTATTCTGGCAGTCAGGATGGTCAGTCAGCAAGTGTCTGATCATAACTTGAACACCTGAATCATGGAAAATCTTTTTGTCCGAAATTTCATTTCTAAACTTAACTTGACTGGGTTAAAAAAAGGAAAAACAAACAAATTTGTCCATTTTGGACACTTCATTTCAGAAATCTGACCTCTCATTGTTAATAGCATACAGGGGATATCAGACTGAACTAAACAAGAATAAAGAATGGTTTAAATGAATAATTGCTGTTACTCCTCTTACAATTTCATACACATGATGGCCTTCCCAACATATATTTTCATATATATATATATATATATATATATATATATATATATATATATATATATATATATATATATATATATATATATATATATCACATGAATTGCCCCATTAATGCTACCAGCAGCCAAATAAGAGACCCATTATTTTGGTGAAATCTTCATGGGAATCATAGTTGAGAAATAGTTGGAGAAATTCTAATCAAATGCTTTCAACATCTTCACTTGAAAGATTTTGCCACATCACTTTCGAAAATATGCATGGAATAGAAAATGATTTCACAAAATATTTGAACGAGAGTAAATTAACATTTCTCCCTAAGACATTTTCCCAAACTTGAATTTACCGGAAAGATTTCTTCAAAATTGTCAGGCTGTTTTCGGCCCTGTGAGCGTTCGCAGGTAAAGAAACATGGAACCAGAGGATTCTTTCAAGTTGAATATTAACCCTTATGCTGCAAGTGGCTAATTTTGCCAATACAAAATGATGCAAAAACCTGAAAAATTACTGAAACCCTGGCATATGGGTACTCATCTGAGAGTACTTGGAGGTATCCAATTAATACCAACATGACAGGGTTTAGATGAAAAATCTTTGCGTCCTAGTGCTTTGGACGAAAGTAGCCTCAGCATTGGAAGGGGTTGGCATGAATGGCTGGCAAGTGTGTCCATTTCAATGGTGTTTTCTAATGAGCAATAGACGTCTCCATTCTCGATATGAGGCTAATATTGTTGTGGCAACTGATGACAATTTTGTGAACCATTTGTCGCTATAAAAATGCTGAGCTCCAGGATTGGTGGTCTGTGACCCTGGACCTTATACTTGGACACCCCTAGGTTGATAATGATGAAATAATAATCAATCTATCTTCATTACAATAATTCATCATGCATCCTCGTCCCCGGGAAGAACTTCCCCACACTCGAAGCGTGCAAAGTCCACGACTTGTACAAAGTTCTGCTGTAAGACCTCTCCGACGGTCACTTCTGGGTCTAACAAGTATTCCTGGAAGATCATGCGTGTTTCATCATCCTTGTTGCGCAGCGGGGCGTCGTCCGGGGAGCCGATACTCTTGGGGTTCATCCCGACGACGTGCTGGCAGAGCTGACGCGCCAGGTTGGTGATGGGCGTGTCCGTGGACGAGGAATTGGTCTGCTGCATCGTGATCAGGGCGCCATATTTCCCCAGCTGGCACTGACCATCTTGCATCTGCTGACCTGCAAAATTAGGAGTGAATTTGAATTTTCGTTTTTCGTCACTTTATCAGCCATATTGTGGCTAAGTCATCCATGAGCATATTTTGTTGAACAAGGATTTTAAGCAGGCAGTAACATTAGAAATATCATTAAAATATTGTATCATTAATGAAAGTGGTGGAGGAATCCAGAGTACCCGATGAAAACCACAGCCTAGCCGCAAGTCACTAGCAACATTCTCATACGCCCACGCTAAGAGAAGGGTATTGGATTTCACAAAATGATATATATATATATATATATATATATATATATATATATATATATATATATATATATATAAATATATATATATATATATTAGGGCTATGCTCATCAGCCATTTTTTTGCGATCCGAATAATTGACTAATTTTCTCCGTTCGATTCTGTTGCGCACGGTAGTGCTTGGAAAAGTAGTGGGGGCCGGACCAGCACCATGTAAAATACATGGCGTGGCCCTCACCACACTTTCCAAGCGTTACCTCACGCAGTGCAGTTTCAATGGCGGCCCCCTTAGCGCCGCAGTCTTTTTGAAGAAATAAAAGCACAAGTTAGGCTCTTGTGTATTTTTTGGGGGTATTAAGCTGTTTAGTAGTGGTTCAAATGAGGTAGGGTTATGGGGGGGGGGGGGGTGTATCAAGTTCGCCACTCGATGTCAGAAGATGGTGAGCATCGATCATGATACTTTCTCGAGCGCTCGATGTCCCGGCAATCGAGCACAGCCCTAATATATATACTGACATATATATGAATATAAGGTATATCTTACCTCCTGCAGCATGGATGTATGTCCCTAGTACTACATCACCAGAATGCTGGAGAGTGAGTCCTCGCCGGGCAGCCATGTTCTCTCCTAGGTTACCGACTACCATAGCAACCGCATCCGAAACTGTCTGCCCATCCTCCACCTGTATCTTACTTAAGCTCTCCTTGCCAATTTCAGTCTGCAAAGTGGAAAATATTTTTTCCTTATTAGTGCCAGTTTTCATCAGAGATAATTTTCCCTACTCAACTGCAATCAAGTCTTCTAGTCCATAATATGTATTTTAAATGAAATATATAAAGTTTAAAATCACTACCTGTCGATTACAGTATGAAAAGGGAAAACTTATTCACTGCCAATTTTCTGCAGAAAAAGTCAAAAACAATATTTAGAGACCTGATAAAAACAGAAATAAATGAATGAATAATAAATAAATATTAATGAGATAAAGCAAATCAATAAATAAATAGATAAATAAAAATAAATAGATAGATAAATTACAATATATGAATAAATACTACTGTAAATTCTCGAAAATTAAAACCACCCTAGGAATTTCGGCCACTAAAATTATTTTGCAAAACAGTTATTGGGAAATATGGAAATTTATCACTGGTAGCTATTTCACAAAGTATTGACAACTATTACTCTGCCTTGTCGGTATTCTCATAAAACATGGGCCATTCTCAACCCATAAAAATTGTAATTTTTAAAAAATGTCCCAAATTACTGGTAAATTACTGTAAGTGCTGTGTAGTGTCTTACCTTTCCTTGAGCTCCTGCCTTGCCCTGCTGTAGACAGGAGCTAGCTATACCAGACACAAGACGCTGAAACTTGGGATTCCTGGCGACAAAATCTGTTTCACAATTGATCTGTCGAAAAAAATTGATAAGTGTCAGGCTAAGCAATAACGTTAATGACAGGTAATTTTAAAATCCTGGCTAAGACCCTGTTTGCTGTAAAGAACTTACCCCTTATGCAGCTTGACGCTAATTTGGCCAATACAAAATGATGCAAAAAACCTGAAAAATCATTTAAACCCTGGCACATGGGTACTCATCTGAGAGTACTCCGCAAGAGCTATCTAATGGATACCAACATGACAGGGTTTAAGATGATTTTCAAAAACGTTTGCATCCTTGTTTTTTAGATGAAAGTAGCCCCAGCATTGGAAGGGTTGAATCACTGGAGTTCCCTACCTCCACTAAAGCTGCAGTGTTGTTCTCGATCATCAATCCCACGAGGCCCTGTGACATTGGACGACCTTGAAGCTTGGTGGCCTTCGACCAGCCCTCTTTCTGGGCCTCGTCTCGCAACCATTTTTCTGCCTGCAAAAACAAATCAATGTCAATAAACCAGATGTCACCTTCTTTCACGAAGGTTACACAAACAAAACAATGTTATGTTCGTTTTACTTTACCTTATTATTATTATGATTATAAATATTGTTATTGTCACAAATATTATCATTCAATTCCTCTTCTTATCATTATCATCATCATTATTTATCCATATTATTTTCATTATAATTATCATTATTATTTTTTATTATTATTATTATTATTATTATCATTATTATTATTATTATAATTATTACTATTTTTTTATCATTTTTATCCTTTAATCCACACAATTCCCTGGAGTTAGATGTCTTCAATAAAATTCTGCCTTGTTGTAATTGTCTTCATATGCAGTAATTGTACTTCTGTTCATCCAGAAGTCAATAATAATAGTTGGAGAATTGATATTTAGGATAGCGAGGCTCTTTTTGTATAGGAACAGTTCATTTTTCAGTAGGATTGGCAAAAAAACACTAGGGTAGGGGACAAAAACTAGGTAGGGTAGGGTAATAGGAAAAAATCACCTTTTTTAGGCCTTATCATTATTATTCTTATCATCATCATCATCATTATTATGTACAAACCTGTGGAAGATCATTATCAAATTTCTCGAGTGCCTTTTTGCAGTTAATAAATGGAAATCCTGTTTTCTTGCGAAGCTTGCTAAGGAGGTTTTTTTTTACAGCCTGTTGGAAGGATGAGGTGTGGATAAATCGTAACCCAGCCTTCACACTGAAAATACCTGAAAAATAAAAGAACTAGTCAGAAAAACAAACACACTGAAAGTGTAGGGGCCTCCAAAAAACATAAAAACCAATCATTCTTTTAAAGAGTTCCTCTAGGTATTGTCACTTGGACCTATGACCCTTTTGATAATAACTGGAGAATTAAAAATGATTTAAAAAAAACATTTAATGGATAGTTTTTGGTATTTTTTCATTTAACATTTCTCCACCAATCCTTTCACTGTAAAGCTTTTACTAAAATTGTCAGGCTCCTTTTGGCGAAATATGAATGAAAGTGGCCGCTACTACATGTATATCCACGTTGAAACTGAATTTCTCGCCCGTCCGTGGCTCAATTCTCGGCTCAGTCGCTTCCTGGCCATACCAAGCCGTGGCCACTACTATATCCAAGTTAAAACTGAATTTCTCGCCTGTCCGTGGGTCAATTTTAATGCGGTTTAGATCGATAGAACCGCCAGAATTCATTCTACTGGCCATTAAATTCTCGTCAAAATCAGTTGCGAAATATAAATTTTAAGACAGTTTAAAATCGTAATGTTTTGTATGCCATTAATTTCAATGCTGTATTTTGGTCAGAAGTAAAAAAAAAATGATGATATAATCCAAAGCTTCGCTCGCTTCCTGGCCATGCTACCATACCCACGTTAAAACTTAATTTCTTGCCTGTCCGTGGGTCAATTTTAATGCGGTTTAAATCGTTAGAACCGCCAGAATTCATTCTACTGGCCATTGAATTCTCGTTAAAATCGGTTGCGAAATGTAAGTTTTGCGAGTTTGAAATCGTAATAATTTGTATGCCATTAATTTACGGTCAATCAATGCTGTACATGTACGATGGTGCAAGTGTGAACGGCAGAAAAAAAAATCTATTTTTTTTCTCAACTGTCATTCCAAAAAAATTTTCCACCGTTTTCCAAAAACAGAAGAATTTTTTTTTTGAATATTTTGTCGCCTCTTTTTGTGCAAACTGATTATCTGTCTTCCTTTAGCACTTTCAAGGGAGCACTCATTATTTGAATTTAATGGTATGTGGTGACCAATATGGCATGTAAAAGTGGACAAAAAGACATTTTTTAATATTCATAATTAATATTGAATATTCATAAATGAATAAGGAATTTTGGTCAGAATTAAAATAAAAATCTAAACCCAAAGCTTCGCTCGCTTCCTGGCCATGCCAGCGTCATATTAGTTAAAATAATCAAACCTCCAGTCCAGCAATTCATGGGACTTTTGATGAAAATAATTACTGAAGTATACCTGAAAGTTATCATGCAACATTAACTATGCCGCAGAAGTATTCACACAGTATGCTGTACATGTTTGTTTGTTTTGTATCCGTAACCGCGTACTTCACTTTAAAAGTTCAGCAAGGTGACTGACTGGAAGTAAAAGCCAAGTTAAGGCAAAGGCAGAATGACAGGTGAGCGATAATAGGCAAATATACCCATGCCTCCAAACAATCAAGTGTTTTTAGTGCCATTTTAAGAAATATTGGCGAAATATCCCGTTATTAGAGATTTACACACTGAAGAAATGCAGACCTTTTAACATGGTGATCTATCTGGCTGTGAGTACCGATGAATTCGCCGATGCTTCCTGAGGTGATTTCCCGTGTGAAGGTCAGCTCGCCGGCAAGTTTCTATTTACAATAGATGGCGCCACTGTGCCCTGTCAAATTTGATTATTCTAATGAAATTATTGTATTTCCTCTATGTACCGCAAAATGCGGTTAGAGAGTAATAAAGTTCGTATTCGTATTCGTATTCGTATTCGTAGACAGCCGTTCATAAGGCCACTTTTTTCTATCTTAGGAAGAGGTTTTTCCCCAAAATCAACCGGATAGCAAGCTAAAAAAGTTTTTTAAAAGGTGAAAAGCCTGTTAAACAAGCTTAAACATGATGTTTTATTCTCAGAAACCCATGCATTTTGTTGGGTATGAATACAGGTATAGATATCTATATCCTTTCATATGGTTGGATATGCCATTTGTTAAAACATTTGAAAACCTACAGAATCAGTCAAGGAATTAACCAGTTAACTCTTCAACTTTGCTGACCTTTTTTCAATTTTAACTAAAACAGAAAAAGTGGCCTTACATGGCTCAGCGAGGGTGTTCAACAACTATCGTAAGCTCAGACAGAAAAAATAATCAGTGAATGATTTCTGGGAGTATCTCTCTGATGATTTTCATTTCAGAAAACTTCTCGTTATCAAGATATTTTACAATTAGAGAAAAAAAATCTGATTATTCTTTAAAAGCTTTTTTAGGAAAATTTTCGTTCAGCATCAAAAAATCTTTCTACAAAATATTTTGTGTACTATTTTTTCTGTCCATTAAAAATTACTCAGTAAAGTAATTCAGTAAAGTATCATTTTTTTAAATGCAAAAAAAAGACTTCCCTAGTACGAAAAATAATTCACTGAAATGAAAATTATTAACTTATTTGACTTTCAAAAGTATTCTTAATTATTTCACTGATATTCTTATGATATTATAAAGATGTTTGGATGGGATATCATGTATTAAGAAAGTTCTTCCGATTCAAGGAATAAGGACAAACTTTTCCAAGTAGATTTTTTTAATCCATTAGCAAGTACCCGTGATAAATGAATTTTGTTTGGTTTAGTAAATGATGTTACATATATTATACAAATAAACCAGAAAAATTACCGATAATTGCTGTGACTGTTACAGCGTGGCGTCTATGGTCACTACAGAGATGCCTATGCTTTTACTGAGAGATAATAAATTTAACGAATTTTATTACTGAACGAATATTTTCCTGAACTAAATTTTACTGAAAGAATATCTTACCGAATAAATGTTTTACTAAAAGATATTTTCACCGAATGAAAAAAAATAAACGATATCTTTTACTAAATGATTCTTTCTTACTTAACAAAAAGATGTAGCAAAAAATACTGAACGAGGAAATTTGAAAAACAAGACAACTTGAATTTAAATATGATTTTATATATGAGTATGAGATGAAAATATCTATATTTTTCTTTTGGCTTGGTGTTCTAAGTCGGCTGCTCATTTTACTGATGTCTCTGCTATAGCTTTTTCAATGAACCGTTACTATTTTCTGCATTTTTTTACTCTAGAGATTGGCTCGGCCACACGCACCTATAGTATAAAGGGCCTGCCCTCATGGCCGAGTGGCGCTGCCACTCACCTCTGGCTATCTCTCACCACTACTCCCCGGATTCGAATCCTGGCCAGGCATGTGAGAGAAAATGAGCAGGTGGCAGTTCTGGACGTTCGTGCGCCAATTCTCTGATTGTGGCTGTCTTGACAGCTATACCAATAATTTTAGCAGCGCTCACACATCTCCAGTAATATCTCTTAGCGGATTAAGTGGTCAACGAGTGATCACGTGACCACACAAATAACCCGACAGTGCGTTTATTACACACTTCTAAGCATTCTGTTATTATCGTCTGTCAGTGTAATGTTGAATCCGTGGCGTCGTTAGTGTTTAGGCGCCCTATATGTTGGTTATAGGCGTGATCTTTTACGGAATTTTTCTTGACGAAGTGTTGGGATACACCTATGTTGTTCGGTGATTGCGGCGAGTAGCGATGCGAAGTGATATAGTGACGGCATCGTCTGGTACTTTTTTTTTTTAATGTACAATGTGTTTTATCACGCTAAAAAAGATTTTATCATGATTGTCTGTCAATAAAATGCTGTAGATAAAATGTTGAATGTTTGGCGTCGCTTGTGTCTTAATCATAAAAAAATGGAGATTACCTGTTCGTTGTTGTTCGGCGACTCTCGCGACCGCGTGTATATAGACTATAGAGCCAGTCCTTCCAGTCGCGTGCGTTGCATTGGATAGACTGGTGTCAGTTCCTTTGAACTGTTGCGCGCCAACAATTAGGGGGAGGGGGCGGGGTAGGCTGGTGCCGTTCAGCTGGGTGGACTCGTGCATGAAGCACACATCATATCATGGGATCATATCTAACTACAGCAAAAGCTCGTTTGTTCAAGTTATCAATAGAGTGTAGTGAGATACAACTATAACAGCCATTGACATGCGGTCGCGGGCGCCTTTCTCCGCACAACTTCGCGTTTTCCATCAAAATATTTCATGCTCAATGCACACTTTCCCTCTAGAATTGAGTCCTTCTGGGTACACGTACTTCAATCTATTCGCATCCGCGGTGCACTAATGGTCCAACAACTTCACAAATAAAATAATTATTTAAACTTTTTAAAGAAGGAATTAAATGTAGTAAACGTAACTCCCGCTCTAAATGATGCTCTAACATGGTGCTCTCAACAGTCCCTTCTTTTATAAGTACAATACTTGTAAAAGACGTGATTTTTAAGAGCAACTGGCACATGCCACTGTCAGGTATGTCTCACTACACAGCTGTTATCAACGTTTCGTGTAGAAATGTGTGCAAGACCATGCATACGTTGAGATGATATTGCATGTTTTTTTGTACACACACATGTGTAATCGGGTTTTTATTTCACATAAATACATTTGTTATATTCCTTTCCATTTTTTACATATTTTGATATATGTATTCACAAAACGGTACAAAAGAAAAACATACACATATAAGACAATCGATACAAACAGAAATTCCACTGGCTGTAATATTTGTCTAGTTTATATTTTGGGCATTAGGAAGAGAGGTTTTAACCGTTTTATCTATATGGAACTACTAATGTTTTAGGTAGTTTTTGTGCGTAGTCCTGCTCCAAACTTTTCCCGTTATATCCTCCCGCCGTACTTCTTTATTTAACATTTTTACCCATTTTCCTTTGAAGCTACTGGTGTTCTTTGACAGTTTTCGCATAAAACTGCAAGCGTTGATGGATGGAACTAAACGATTTTTTTGTTTTTAAAGAATTTTTGGTTTATTCAGTACTTGCCAACTATGGCCATTGTGTAACAATACTGCACCGAGAATAATTGAGTTGAGAATTATTTAGTTTCCTATGCCTGTTTCCGGAGTCCATTTGTTTTATCAAACCGATGAAAGCCTTTATCTTACGATGGTTCTAGTACAGATGTCCTAGCTGCTACTTGTTTATGAGGGGTTTCTTGAAGGAAAGGACTAATCTTACCTTGTTTATTACTCTATATGTCGGCACGTAATTTATTGCGCTCAGGGTTTTGGAGATTAGTATTTCCTTTTTTCTCAGCTTAACGTTTTAGTTGGTGTGTTTATGAAACTTATCCCCTGATATCAAAAACTGGTAACACCAAAATCTAGTGTTTATTAATTTCGACAATACGGAACTAATTACACTGCAGTCGTGTTACATTACCCGCAACCATTAAGGCTGACAAGGACTAAGCCAGGATTTAGAAACAGGGTGTCCAAAACTGACAATTAATACATTTTGGCGTCCATTTTTTTACAAGGGGATAACAACATGCTGAGGTAACAACCATAAACGTATTTACTCAATAAAATAAGGCATAATAGTACAATGGCCTGGGATTTATATTGAGGTGAAAAAAACTTCAATCATAAGCTTGAAATTGACATTTTAAGAAATCTACATTCCAAAGATTTGGGTGTCTTGAGGGGTGATTTTAGTGTTTTTGGGTGTCCAAAAGATGATTGAGCACACTGGGCCTAATGTGATTGCAAGGTAATTGGTCTGGCTGCATCTCCCCGGTATCTACCTATTTCAAGTGGCCCTTACAGTCATTATAGATACATACAAGTACTGTTTCTTCCCAAGTGAGTCTCCCCATATACAGACCAGCGTGCACTCCCTTCAATATTTCCCCATGACTTTTGATTGTACTACTTATTGGCAAACTCAAAATAATTGGCAAACTCAACGCATGTTAATATTTATTCTCTTTATTCCAAGTGTATCTCATATGACGTGAAAAAATTCGAGTTCAGTTTTAGCATATACATATTTTTTACAATACAAAAATATAATTCAAGGTTGAAAAAGGTTTGTGGCGAAAATATAGAGCATGTATGATGATGACCCAGTGGAACAGGCAACTATATATGGTGGTCATACACGATTCTGCCACGTGTCACAGACAAATACTATACATTTAGCGGCAGATATAAGGAAGTTGCGGTGTATGTAATATATCCGAGGCATTGAGGAGCAACCAATACGGGATGTCACAGAACCCACATATTCAGAGATGTCTATATACAGTACCGACATTTAATTCCTGCATTAAATGCGTGGGCAGTCCGGGCATAATATACGACCACATACCCGATTTCCACCCAATTTCCTGGGCATGGATGCATGGATGACCTCAAAACTAATCGTAGCTTTGGTTCGCATGCTACGTGTGTCATTGATGTGCTTGCCTTATTTTTCTGACATGTTATCTGTGGGTGTTTGTACAACCAAGCACTGACAGACGTCCGGTCGACAGGTGCAGGAATTAAATGTCAGTACTGTAGCTTGTACCACAACTGACAGTCTGTCACAAATCACAGACCGATCGTAATAAACTTGCAATGACAATGTCATCAATGAGTTGGTGCAATACAATCAAACACAAACTCGCAACTTTATAAAATCATGTATTTTCTCTACGGCACACATGTGAGGAATTGGCGTGTCCTGGTTTTGAGAAAACTCGATTTTGTTTTGAAGTATGCACTTTTCCAGAAAGTAAAGATATTCACAGACAATGGATCAAATTGGTTTGGCCATATCAGGGAGTATTTGTGTGTCTGAGGGTCTTTCAAAGCTATATACTCACAAGATTTATGTGATGGCGTAACATACTTAAATCCCTATTAATCTTAGAAATTTTCAAATGCAAACGAAACATCTATCGTCGATATTTAATCACTTCAAGATGCATTGATCTACCAATGACATTTTGACGCATACATTATTCGCAATATGTACTTGTTGAAAAATGATCTGTATAAAATGAGTAAGAAACATGAGCCCATTAGATTTACTTATTTACAACCGCATATACCAATTTACATATAAAATATACACTTGCTATTTACACAATTTAATGAATCACTTAATATAATCAAAAACATATATATATATATATATATATATATATATATATATATATATATATATATATATATATATATATATATACATATATATATATATATATATATATATATATATATATATATATATATATTTATATATATATTATATATATATATATATATATATATATATATATATATATATATATATATATATATATATATATATATATATATATATATGGAGGGAATAGGCATATACTTGCATGGAATAGGCAATTTATCTATTTTTCTGCATGAATAGCTTAATACTTAAAGGGTAAATGGTGAGCATATTCTGTCATCCATTTTTGCCTGGGAGATATGAAGGTATCCAGTAAAAACGGAACACGTGAATAAAATGTCCATAAGATTCCTACAAAAGAAGTAATGGTATTACTATTGTATTAAGGATGCCCGCACCAGTTTTTTTTTTGTCCTCGGATTTTTTTAATTTTTGGATATGTTATATATTGTGGGACAAAACTAAAGGAAATTTAAAAATAAATTGGCTGTTTGGCTGATTTTTTTTGCTAGAGACAATTTTGTGATTTTTGAAAAGTGGCCATTTGAGGGAAAAGGGGCCGCCACATAGCGCATTTTAACATTTTAAGCTCATTCTGGGTTTTTCGTGCACAGAAAAATAAATTGTCGATCTTTATAAGCGTAAATTTGCATGCAGGTAAAAGAGTAGTTCCCCTTTTTGCTTGCACAGACTGTGTTTCAAAACCTACTATATTTTCTGCATAGCCTAAGTTGGAATGGTAGGGGTTGAGTTAAAAACCTTCACTTTTTTTCCAAAACGGACGATTATTTAAAGCAATTTATCACACGTAATGAATTGTAAAAAAAATCTTAGTCCGAAGGATTTTTTTATTTTTTGATATGTTGTTGCCGTGTAAATTTGCATTTCATATTTGAAATAAAAATGGGGGTGTTTCGAGCTACTTTTTTTGCTACAGAGCTATAAGTGAAAGGGTACGTTTTTTGCTTTTTTATGAAAATGGAAAGACAATGACGCACCCTTTGTTTCTCTATTGTTGTGGCAACAATAGGAGGGAACTCCCACTGTTGGAGTCGTGTTGCGCTCGCTAAGAAGCAAATATAGGGCAATATCTCACACATAATGAGTTGTAAAAAAATATTTAGTCCGAAGGATTTTTTTATTTTTTGATATGTTCTTGCTCTGTAAAATTGCATTCGATATATGTAAAAAAAATGGGGGTGTTCCGAGTTACTTTTCTTGCCACAGAGCTACGAGTGATAGGGTACGTTTTACGCTTTTTGGCAAGCAAAATTGTCAATGTCCCGTGGCAACAATAGGGAAATTCCATTTGTTAGAGTCGCCAGAGGGGTTACTTTCACGACCAGTCTCTACCTATGTCAGCTAAGTGTGTGCTGTTAGTGGAGACGACAACTTAAAGTGTTTATAAAGGGGGGGGGGGGGGGGTGGGGGGACCCGCCAATTTTATGCCTCCATAAAAGATTTTTAATTTATCAAGACCTCCCGCACAAATGGTTTTGAATTAATTATCTTAAATATCCCCATCCCCATACTTATGTATTTCTCTTTAAAATAGCGGCTATGGAGAAATATGCAAGCAACACAATACACTTATAAACAAGTCTTTATTACGGGGAAATGAAAAATTGTCACCAAGCGACTATAACGTCATAGCTGTGTAATTTCAATTTTTGCCGTCGGTTCTATTTCCATACATTTGAAGGGCCAATAAGTATTTTTTGTTATTGTACAGTATTGTATATTTATTGACTGTAACTTGGTTTACAAAAATCATACAAATACAAAATTATACATACGCAAACAGAAAAGAAATACAAATAATACAAAACTAACAAAGGTACAAACGGAAACACTCTTTTAAAGAAGAACTAAGTAAAATAAAGGAATTACAAAACGAAAGTTTGAACTAGAGGTATAACATAGGGGTACACAACTGAGAAGTAAGAGGGTACGAGAATAGAAAATTAGAAAAAGTGGTATTAACCCCTTTCTCCAGAACACTAGAGCTGTGCGTACGAAAATCGTAAGGAGATCTTTATATACATATCAGTGTCAACAGTACTAGTAAAAATTCTCACGCAAACTTATCTAGGTAATTTTGTCAGCACAACTCAATGGAGAAAAAAGATACGTTGAATTAGAGGAGAGCCCCACAAAAAGTGCACTTATAACGTCAGCTACTACCTCTAAATCATCAGAAAGAGAGCTAAAAAAGTATTCCATTTACATATTTCTACTTCTACCTCGTGTACAGATCCTATACATCTTACTCCCATAAGTGCATGTAATCTTCCAAAAGTCAATCATAATTTGAACATCAACAATATCACAGTATTTATCAAGTATAGTTGCAAGTATATCATCGGACAAATCCACTATTTGTTTTCCTATTTCACTTGGCATCTTATTAATTTCTGAGAACATTTCTCTCCTAATTTCATAAGTAGAGGTGAATTGTAGTATAGTATGTTTTGCATCTTCTAGAATAAAATCATCACATTGTTCACAGACTTTTTCACTAAAAGCATATAATTATCACATTTCAATAGACTCACGCCCGGGGGGTGGTGGGGCACTTGGGTATTTAGGGGGGCGCATACGCTCGTTATCAAAATTAAAAAAATACCCCTAAAGCACTGATTTCTGGTCAAAAAAGCACCCTTTTTTTAAGAAAACGCTGATTTTTTCGACTAAATAAACCCCTTCTTTTATCAAAAGACTGACATTGGATGAACAGGAACACGTATTTTAACTTAAGATTTTATAATCCTCTGCGTGTTTAGCGGCAGCAAGTGGCGGCAGCAAACTCGGAAGCCCAGTCACTTCGGGAGTCACTCGGCGTCAGAACCGCGTATATTTCGTGGATTGTAAGGGGATTTTGACCCCCATACTTCGTACCTGGGTACAAAAAAGTACCCTTCTTTTACAAAATCGCGGACATGCGGAGGTCTTAAAAAAGACCCCTTCTTTCGCGAAATACGTAACGCGGGTGCGGCCCCCCTCTGTACCTGAGTGCCCCCCCCCCCTTCCCGGGGACTCACGTTACATAAAATTCTAACCATAACCTCACATCTTCTCATGTACCCGTGTTCACTATCGGATATCTGCCACCACACACAGTGAACATTCATTTTCAAGTTTCATTCAGTTTTAAATAAAATGTATAAAATCTAATGAAATGAATGTGACTTTAAAGAAATGTCATTATGTGAGAGATGGACTGACATTAAAAAACGTAATAAATTCATCAGGTAACCACGTACGAACTAGTCTTTATCAAGTTACAAGCCCTGCCTGGAGGCTACTGGCAGTAAATTTGCATTCAGATGAGTTATATTGAATGCAAAATATAAACTATAAATGTCACCGATTCTTCATTGCTAGGACAATACTAGAAAAACAATTACTAGTATCTTTAATCGTCGATTGCTGTTGGTCCATAAGACATCAATACAACTGTAACAAAAAGATTGGGGCAGGCGATAATGATACTGTTAATGATACTCATAAGTCAGATGACGTTCGTCTATAAACGTGTACGCATATTTTTAGAGCGTGTTTTTCGACCAATTTCGACCTCTATATAAGTGAATGTTTACGACATGTAGTTATGCAATGTCCAAGGCCGAGCATTAAAGCACTGAAATGTTTGATATTTTGAAAAACATCAGCAGATACATTGGAACTATATTTAATGATAACTGTGCCGAAACATTCAATTGTTTGATAGGAAAGGAGACCAAAGACCTGGATAGAGATACTATGCATACCATATGGTTGATCTCTGAAATATTTCCCGGGGGGGGGGGGGGGGGGGGGGTGGCACTCAGGTACAGAGGGGGGTCGCCCCCGCATTACGTATTTCGCGAAAGAAGGGGTCTTTATTAAGACCTCCGCATGTCAGCGATTTTGTAAAAGAAGGGTACTTTCAAAAAATAAAAAATAATACTTTCCCGGTTTTCCTGATCCTTTACAGCTTTAACCATTTCACTTTTTTCAGCAATTAAGTTGAACGGCGAACAACACTGCATGAAAACGTAATTCATCCCCCCTTTTACGCACACTTATTGTAAAAGGTTCATGTTTTATTCTGGAAAATTTCGTTGCCTTTGTGCGAACGGCAGACAAATAATTGCTAAATCTCTCAACAGTACGCTACGGCGGGATTTATGTCGCATCCATCCCTGACGTTCATGTCATCACTCATACCTGACCCTAGTTCGAGCAACTCTAACTGTGGTATAGGCCGTTGCTTTCTATATGATGTTCTATTTGGCCTAATCACAGTTAGTTCTAAGCATTTAAAAAAGTGAACTCGCGCCGAGAAAACTGGGCGCTCATATTTATAACCTGAAACACCCCCCAAAACCAGTCACGTTCATATCCTACCTTATTTCTTTGTATAATTACATCTTTATTTGATAAAAATCCGTTGCCTGATGCCTGTATGGCACACTTTTAAAGTTGAGGCGATCAGGCCGGTGGAGTTTACGTCTCCATTTGCGGATGCTTAATATGCACGCATGCGCACATGCCGTACATGAAAAGGGAATCCCTAATTTCTAAACTAAACGCATGACAGCATATGGTCACACAGAACTTTTTAAAGTCACTTGTTACAACTTTCAACCCTCAAGAGCATGCTAAAACTCCTATATTAAGCTGCACGCCAGAGTATCGTATACTTCCTAAACTAAATATACCACTTTCTTGTAGTCATTTCCATGAAAACCGCTTTTATACTCAATTTTCTGCTGCAAGTGGAAATCTGTATGGCTGTCACATCTAGCGTCAACACTCCATCGTATACTGCTATTAGCTGGCTGCATTTGACCCATATAGATAAGGACCTGCATGCCAGTGCCGGCCAGGTGGGTAGCATTCTCTAGGGAGTGCGAATGACAGGAAGCATTGCTCCCAACCGTCCGGGCCACCACGGTACCGTGGTGGCCAGGACGGTTGGTACTGTGGCCATATCCTGTAATGGAGCAGTGGACGTGTGCGGATGAGCTGCCCAACGTGAAAAATAAAGACATATTTCAGGTTTGGCACAACATATTTCTAAGATTTTCCACCTTTGTCATATTTCTCTACCTTTGTGTATTTTATTTTTCACGTTGGGCAGCTCATCCGCACACGTCCACTGCTCGTTTAGTCTTAGAAGACCAACTTCTTTTCTTAATCCAAGGTTTAGTTTAGAAATTGGGGATTCCCTTTTCATGTACGGCATGTGCGCATGCGTGCATATTAAGCATCCGCAAATGGAGACGTAAACTCCACCGGCCTGATCGCCTCAACTTTATAAGTGTGCCATACAGGCATCAGGCAACGGATTTTTATCAAATAAAGATGTAATTATACAAAGAAATAAGGTAGGATATGAACGTGACTGGTTTTGGGGGGTGTTTCAGGTTATAAATATGAGCGCCCAGTTTTCTCGGCGCGAGTTCACTTTTTTAAATGCTTAGAACTCTAACTGTGATTAGGCCAAATAGAACATCATATAGAAAGCAACGGCCTATACCACAGTTAGAGTTGCTCGAACTAACCTGACCCCCGTAATATGCGCAACAATGGGACGTCTCCAACAATCGAAAAATAAACTGGTGCGGGCATCCTTAAGAATACTGATTAAAACCATACTGTAATAAACACTATATGTAATAACTAAAAACGAGAGAAAAATGAGAACACATTTCTTTTTGTACTGCCTACTCAATCGTTTCATTTAGCATTATTACAGTATACTATTGCGATTGCATCCGTATACACAGTTTTCGTGGTTTTCCTAGTACATGAACCTTCCAGAGGTTTACATGAAACAAACCAGGTAGTTATAGCTATTTACATAAGCATATGTATTTAGAAATATACCACTCTTAAATGCAAGGGGAGAAATGCAATTGCTTGGATAATATATAACAAAGTTGATTTCTTGGTTAACATATCACTTATTGACTTTTACATTACTCTTCACTCTTGCCACGAACATCTTGATAATCATAAAAGAGTGTAACATTTTTCGTCTTGGTTTTAATGCTACCCTGCAACATACTTGTTTGGCCATTCTATTCTCACATTCAAAACATACAGATTACTGATAAACCATCTTATCATAATGATAATGAATGGCTCTATCTGGTAAAATAATCACAGATGGTTGTTGCTTCTTTTCTCACCTATACTTACTCATATATTGCTCTTTATCATGAAATGTATATTAAAATGTAATCAGTCTTCACTGTTAGCAAATGGGATGATTCGATTCATTCCATGTGACTTTCAGATAAACCTGCCCTGCCAGGGAGAGAAGTAGGGCAACACAACCTTATAATATGACATTTCTGCCTTTCTATGATATGACACCCATGCCCTGCCCCAGTTTTCAGCAATTTCATGTTCAATGGACTTATTAACATACAAGTTTGATATGTCTTTATAATGGAGCACTAATACATGCCTTATTGACCTTTTCTCCTGGGCTGACCTTCAGACCTATCTGGCCCTTAAGCCAGGCCACCAGCCCCCAGGCCTATGACAAATGCTCATATCCTCCAGTCGAAAAGGCCAATAAGGCTTTAGTGTAAGACTTTCCCTCTCTTGGTTAACACACTGGGTGAGAAGAATAGGTATTTCTCGTAATTCACGACATCAAAAATCCCTAACAGAGTGAAAAGGTAAAAAACTATCAAAGTCTCCCTATGACAAGGCATTTGCTGCACAAAGCGACAATCCTTCTCTGAGTGGTGTGAGGCGTTGACCTGGTGGTGCGCTGGCCATGTTTGAATCCTATTAAGGGTGTGTGAGAAAGTTGCCACGACTTGGGAGTAGAAGGTGGTTTTTACCAGGACTACCGGTTTCCCCTCCTCCACCTAAAACAGACTAGTTACAAGAAATCCTGTTCATGACTTAAAAATGATAATAAACGAAATTCAGATAGCACTGAGCAAAGTTCACATGAGTTATTGCTCAGGCAATTTCTGCAATATGCATAGAGTTGACTTAAAAAGTATATTCAGGAAGTGACAGGTTTGACCTTTTAGGAATCTGCGACAGGCATTCCATTTCCATCATCATTAACAAAGGCTACATTGTCATACGTATTGTGATTGTTCCCACCACGAGCACGTGACCTAGACCTAGAAGTTGCTCCGCTTCTGTAGCTCATAGTTTCATAGTCATCCTCATCCTCATCATCGGATAATTTAGGTTTTTCGTAAAGTGCGTTTGCATTGTTTTCCTCCTCGTATCCGGGCAGCATGGCGTGGCCGAAGCTCTCCTCGTATGTAGGTGGCGCCTGCGGCAGCCCCCATGCTTGCCATGTTGTCGTAATGAGGAGAGAGGTCATCGATGTCATCCTTTTCTGGCACGAAGTCCAATGAGTCTTTCTCCTTTGCAGCTTGGACCTGCAAAATATGCAACATATACCATTAATAAACAGGAAACATAAGCTTTAGAGAAAAGTGCTGTGAAAAAACTTCTCTGTGTCGTGTGAGAAAGTTGTCAGTGACTTTGGGTTAGGAGCTGGCAAGTCACGACTTAGTGACAAAAAATCGAAATTCCAAAACTAATCATCTTTTTGCAGTTATAATTGTACTCCATAGCAAATGGATTGGGTAATTTAATATTCTCTCCGTGTTTACTCAATATTTTCAAATAGTAATGCATCTCATTCTTATCACCTTGTGGTAGTCATCATGTATGTTTTTGCAGTACATGTACAAATATGTCAATACTGACATATACCACTTTGGATTTTTGATATCTATTTGCGAGTAGAAAAACGCACAATCTTAATCTTGTATGAATATCTTGATATGTTGTGAAAATTACACTCTGTGTTATTTATCGTGCGGTTGAACAAGCAAGTAAAAACAACGTTTTCAAACTTAAAAAATAGTACACTATAGAAAAGACAAAATGAAATGATAGGTAATTTAGAAAGTAACAAAATACAATATTGTACCTGGAAAGCATCATGAATTAGGTTCACATACTATTCATTGCATTTAACCTATTCATATCTGTGCAATGCACACGCACACACACATGAAGATATAATGGCAAAAAAAGCAATATGGTGTGCATTGTCGACTTAAAGCTGATGGTCGTGGCAGGTTCAATAACCCCTCTTCAACTACTATCTGTCATACATCCCGGCTGGGCTACATGAAAAGGTGCCAGTCAACGAGGCTTAAGCTGTGGTTTTCACCGGAAACTTTGGTTTCCTCCAACACTCACAACTGGCTAGATGATTTAGATGTGGCAGAAAGAGTAACGATAATTCAAAGTTCAACTAAGTACTGCTGTGATACAATATTTGATATGTTCTGAGTTCAATAGTTACGCATTTGCAAATTTCAAATTCAATTAAGTATTACTATACTACACTATCTGATATGTTCTGAGTTAAATTGTTTCGCATTTGGGGTTGTATGGATAACAGTATCATTATGGAATCTGTGAATCAATAACGTCATATCAGTTTAAAATACGTCTGAACGTAATGATTTAAGACTATTATGATACAGAAAACAAATGTAGATCATGCAATTCAGAGTCAAAGTAATCATATGCTCATGATTAAAATATATTTAAATATATATATATATATATATATATATATATATATATTATATATATATATATATATATATATATATATATATATATATATATATATATATGTGTGTGTGTGTTGTACATATACTTATTTGTGTGTGTGTTTTGTATGCATGCATGTGTGTGTCTATGTATGTATGTGAGACCTTATGTTCTTTTTTCTTAGGACCATTTTCAAGGTTACCTCAATGATATTTTGTAAATTTGCGAAGTCGCCTAAAGCTTAATTGTTCTGGCCAAATGCGTCATCCTTTCAAAATGTTGTAATGATGATTTATATTGAAGCTAAGGTTAGCTCGTAACATGTGCCTTTTGCTTGATACTCGTGCAACTAAAGAACGATCCTAAAACTACTGTATAGCATCATTAATCCATCATCTTTACAGTGGGAGAGTATATATATATATATATATATATATATATATATATATATATATATATATATATATATATATATATATATATATATGTGTGTGTGTGTATATATATACTAGTATATATATATACTAGTATATATATATATATATATATATATATATATATATATATATATATTTATATATATATATATATATATATATATATATATATATATATATATATATATATATATATATATATATATATATATATATATATATATATATATATATATATATGGCACGAGTATTGAGTGCAGGGTACAGTTGTGTCTTTTGTCGGGATCTAAATTAGCAGATTCAGGTCGTAATAGCTCATAAATCTTGTAACTATGTCATTGTTATTAGGAAAAATGTGCACTAAACAACACAGGAATCACTAGTACCATCAAGAAACAATTCCTCTACACTCCTTCACACAACGAGGAAAATGTGCACTGAACAACACTGCAATCACTAGTATCATCAATAAACAGTTTTCTAAAGCCTGTTACACTATGAGGAAAAAGGTGCGCTGAACAACACAGGAAACACGGTCTTACTTCCAAAA
>OZ012699.1:14430387-14465387 GCA_963942565.1 Maea johnstoni | reverse complement strand
TAGGGTAGGACACATAAATGCAAGCACTAAATACAATTTAACCCTCATGCAGCTGGTGGCTGATGCGGCCAACAAAAAGTGATGAAAAAGCCTGAAAATGATTGAAACCCAGGCACATGGGTTACTCATCCGAGAGTACTCAGGCGAGAGCTTTCCAATGAATACCAACATGCCAGGGTTGAGATGATTTTCAAAAAGCTTTGCATCCTTGTGCTTTGGACGAAAGTAGCCTCGGCATTGAAAGGGTTACTACTAAACATACTAGTTCCGGATTTCAACTGCTCGTGACCTGGTTATGAACAACCCTGCGCGATGCATGCGGGTTAGAATACAGAGAACTTTTCTCTCCTATTGTAAACACAATATTCCAGTCCTGATTGTACCTTATCATCTTAGAATAGACTTCTTAGATGGGAATACACCACTAGCAGTTGCGTTACCTTGACCTTGCCGCTAGGGTAACGTAATACATTTAGCTATCAGATATAGGGCCTAATTAGTGCGCTTTCAACGAAAGATCCCCACCGGTAGCAACTGGCATCTTCAATTCACTGACTCTCAAACCTCAGGCTTCACTTAGTATCTGATCACAAGGCATTATCAGAAAATAGGAGACACACTTTACAAAGACCATAGCAGAAGCATGGCTAGGATTGTCTCAAGAAATTTGTAATTTCGATTATCGTCAGTATTTTTGCAACATTTAAAATAAAGTGTGACTACCCAGTTATAAGTGGCGGAGGAAACCAAAGTGACTTGCGAAAAACCACGACCTGACCCCAAGTCACTGTTAACTTTCTGACATGCCCCGACCCAGAGATGCCGTAAGGTCATCCTTTCTCAGAAACGAATAAAACTTGCTACTAAATGTATGGAACGGGAGGCCACCAGTTCATATGTTCGTCCCATACTTCATGAAAAGGTGTACAGTCTATCTATGTATATTTATAACCTTTGCAGCACACACACGAGTAAACAAAACGTAGTTCAATCAAACTTAAAGGGGTGAATTCCCCAAGGATAAAGGTACACAACGTCATTTTGTGCCTCAGATGCAGCAAAAAACTGGTCTCGTGCGTTGTTTAATACCAACAAAAGCATTACTTCTGTATTGACATGTTCACAAAAATTTTGACTTCGAGAGGCATATTACGAACGAATCATATAAGATTGAGGATGTTTTTCTCTGATTTATACCTATATTGTGCAAACTGACACGGTAAAGGTATATTGGAACTTTGCCAAAATGTTTATGCAACGTGTTTGCATTGAAATAATATCTCGTACATCGATTAAAGCTAAATATTTAATAACAAATGTTGAAGGTCACGGCATAAAAGACGTGTGCTACTTACTTAAATCCATTCACGTATGCCATTGCAAGCTTCGAGGAAACCTCCATAAAGCAATATTTTGAAAAAAATATTTGACTGAAAATTATCGCCACTGTTGGGTTTAGAAACCCCTCTTTAAAAAAGTATTCTGATTAATTATCCGCGCCAGCAGATGTGCACGTGAGAACTTTGCCAGTGACCAGCGGTTGTTTTCCGGGGCTAACCGTTTTTCACCAACACAAACCCATGCCTGGCTCGATATGACGCAAAGGTTTAAACGTCAGTACAAATTTTTAATTTCCAAATGGAAGCATCGCTATTTCTATCATTTATTGGGCAACTAATGAGTGACAATAACCATATTTCTAAATTGAAGACAAAGTTGTCATACCATTCTAATGGTATCCGTTATATGATCATTTCATTCAAAATAATATACTCAGAATATGACCTTGTAAAGCTATTAACTGTTTAGCAGGTTCCAATTCACTGAAATGTAAACATTCCCTATGTTGTAGTACCAGCAATGGGAAGTAGATGGCACCACGTGTTTCTTCTATCTTTATTGGTTTCCTTCTCAAAGCGAGCCCTCTATCCACCTGGTGAGGTATATGCAAACTAATTTGGTGTCCGGTAATGAAGAAACTTTTTTAAAATCTTACTTTTAAGTTCGAAAAAGTGTTTTGTTTATCGCATATCAAACAATCCAACCCAAAAAGTTATTGATAGCGAGAAACTGCTTTTAAACTGGTAAATATCTTCAAGATACACACTCTTATCACCTGCTCTGCTATGATTCTTGATGCTGATTGGTCAATAGGTGTTAGATCTGGAGCCGTTCACCCATTGCAGATTCAATACCACACGGCAGAATTCAATACCACCATTTGGAGAACCAATTTAATTTGATATCACCACTCTGACAGCATAGAGGTCACCAGCCTCGTTCTGACCTCCAGGGTGCGCATGGGCATTGTATGAAAATGGCCGAGAACACGTGCTCGTCGGTTCGTCGCTTCGACGTCATTTTTCGTCGTAGTTGACTGAATAGCGGTAAAATTGCATGGAACTTCAAGATAAGACTAGTCAGAACGGATATGGATTGTTTTTGTTGATTTTCCCCGTGCTTTTCTGTCAAATTAGCGGCAGTGAGCCTGCGCTGGCTCTCTGGTTGGGGCCGGTCCTCCTGTAGTACTGAGATTCTCCTCACGCCGGTCACGGCTCATTGCGATGTATTTGTTCTTTTTTTCTTAGCATGAAAGAGCAGGTGATAAATTCGTTACGCCCTGTTGGAAAGTGGAATACGGCCTGCTATCCATCCTCAGTCATCCAGATCCCACTCGGCTCCGCCTCGTGAGATCTGGATGACTTAGGTTGGATATCAGGCCGTATTCCACTTTCCAACAGGGCGTAACTAATAATATCATATGCAATAGATATAAATACAAAAACACACTAGACAAGTCTAGTATAGAATGCCACATACTAAAGAAATATTCCATGCGATCCTTTGTTCCAGCCCAATATTTTTCAGTTATCATGTATTTTTTAAATATCATTTTCATATGTAATAGATTGCAGTGGTTAACAGTAATTCTGTAACAACTTCATAACTAGAAGAAGGAGGGTTTTTTTTGTATATGCAGACGACACAGAACGCATGAATGATGATATGAAATGAATATAAATATAGACAATAAAGAGTAAGAAATGAAGGTTTCCGGTGGCTGCCCAGGTTTACAGAGGAACCAAAACCTTACCCCGACCTGTGATTGAATTCTGGACCCCTTGCCTCCCAGCACACATGCCGGCGATCTTGCCACTGTGCCATTGAGTCTGGTATTAAAAAACTGGCAACTTTCTGGTAACTAGAGAAACTTGACGACGTCAGACACAATACCCATATTAGCCTAGAATCTAGGCTAGTATGGATGGCGAGATCGCGGGAGGTACTGAACTGGGGCAATTATAATTGAATAACAAGCTGTTTCCTGGGGCACTTAAACACACCAAATTAGAGTGAGTTAATTAGTAAGCGTGAAGGAATGCTAATTTGTCTCAAATTTCAGCCCGTACTATTCTCGCACCTTCCAAGATCCGGTAATTAAATGTTGTTGAGATTTGAATATTGAAATAACGTTCATCGTCACTTCTTCTGCCATTTTGAAGGCAAGTTCATGACTAGCCAGTTTTAGAAGGTAGAATGAATGAATGAATGAATGAATGAATGAATGAGGACCACCCACCAAGTTACCGGTGACTTGGGGTTAGCAGTTGCATTTTTTTTAGCACTCCGGTTTCATGCTCCATTAGCCAACTAATGCCTTTATAGCACAAAAACGTCGTGACAATTTTGGTGATATATGTTTGATAACAGCATGTCTTCATTACCTTTTAAGGCAAAATGTTTATCCGAACACAACCAACAACTCTCCTCCTAATGTCTTGTGAATTCATGCTCAATATGTTAGTTATTGTCGAGAGTAGCATTAATTCTGATGGCACTTGGATATGGCCTATCATGAAATGGTTAACAACTCGTTAGGCACGATTCTGCTTCAATACGACAGAAAAAAGTGACGACCATCAACATCCCACCCATAACGGCTGTTCTGTCCGGGAAAGTTAATTTCCCTCAACTCTGAATGGTCAAAATCATTAAAGTGTATAGAAATGATACAGGATAATAACTTTGGTCTCCGAATTGTTACCATATTTTGTGGTTTTCACCACTTGCGGGAATTACAATTTAAAAAGCGTTTGCCAGTTCACATTGTAATAGTGTATAATCAACCTCATCGCACGATGGGAATTGAGATGTAATATTGTGACTGACATTCAAACTAATTAATTATTAACACAAACAGTTTATCACTAGGTAAGGCAACATTGATCATGGGGCAATAATAACAGAACCTTATCAAGGAGGGGTCTGGGTGTAATTTCACACACACACACACACACACACACACACACACACACACATATATATATATATATATATATATATATATATATATATATATATATATATATATATATATATATATATATAATATATAATATATATATATATATATATAGATAGATATATATATATATATATATATATATATATATATATATATATATATATATATATATATATATATATATATCGAAGAGTGAAAGGCTGCACCTATATTCATTTAACACATAGTACTAATACACTGAATTTCCAGGTTAGTAATAAACAAAAGATGAGTGTGCGGTTTGTTAATGAAAAAGGCAAATCTGACTGCTATTTCTCAAGATATGCATAAGCGATCCATCCCACTATACCTAATCCCGTACCATAACCACCGGGCTTGAACCAAAACGTGATTGAATATAGAGGTAGTGAATTACTTGGCTCTTTGTGTCGGCATGCAGGGCACTCCACTTATGGGTCACGCTATAAATATAGACACACGCTTCAAGGGGAACCTTTGGAGGTGAGGAAAATACCCTGTCCCTCGGAGGCGACATAATCAACCCATCTTGCATTCAAGACATACAGAAATGCACATGGTCATTTTCATAAAAAATACCAGCAGTCTTTTTCACCAACTATTATTTCACCTTACCATATCAAAACAAAGAGTGAAAATCATGATCAGACCAGGAAGTAATACGATGTGCAATGGCCAGCTTTTCTAAAAACTCCTAGGTTGTTGCAATGACTTTGCTGGTACAGCGGCTAATACACACGGTGTCATACTCAGCGACGCCCCAGACGTGCTCAAAATATCGGGTTCATGTTAAAGATACTCTAATTGCGACCTAACGAGTTATATATAGAAATAGACAAATAGGAAAGCCTCATACCCTTCGAGAGGTAAAGGCCTTGTTGAGAACCCAAATGTTGCTGGAAGAATATCAATCGAGTATAGAAGGGACGGATGAAACTTTCCTGAAATCATGGGAAACTATATATAGATTTATTTATTGACTTGAGAGAGTAAAATAAACCTCTTTTTCCAGATAATATATATGATAGTATGTATGTTTTGTTTTATGTTTCTGTTGCTATTTATGATTGGTTACATGTTTTTCAGGTTGTGTATGAGTAAAGATTTGCGAATATCATGTTACAGAGGAATACTTGATCTATGAATGTGAAAAATGGAAAATAAAAACCAGCAGTTGCGAAATTAAAAAAAAAAATGTTAAAGATACCACTTTTCTCCACTTGGGCTAAATGGCACCCCTCGTTGAATGCGCAATCAGCCCAAATACTACACACACACACACACACACACACACACACACACACACACACACACACATATATATATATATATATATATATATATATATATATATATATATATATATTATATATATATATATATATATATATATATATATATATATATATATATATATATATATATATATATATATATATATATAAAGAGAGAGAGATAGTCACGAATTGGTTTAATACATAGTAAGGGCTTATCTTATTCATCATACTGTGCAACCCCCCTATCTGGAAGTTCCTACTATTGTTGTTATTTCAGCTAGTCCCGTGGGTGAATAACCCATATATGTGGAGTTACGAAACTAAGAAGTGTTAACCCATTCACATCTGCAGCCTGCATGCGGTCTGGCATGAATGATGACCTCTCAATCACTACGCAATATATTATTGTATTTCGAGATATAATGCTGGTTCTGTTATGTGGGTTTAACAGATTCTTTTCAGATGTTGTGCAGCATGTTTTTACAGCATATTCAAATGGACTAAAGGGTTTCTCACGTACACACGCTCGTGAGGGCGCATCAGGTTTCTTTACTCTATCACTGTTAACTGACAACCACAAGCCTTACTGCGCATCATTAATTCGCCATGTTATTATTTACCCTTTCACAGCTGGTGGCTAACTTATGGTCAACATGGAAAGATGATAAACAGTTCGGAAATGACTGGAACCCTGGCGCAGGGGCACTCATCCGAGAGTGCTCAACAAGAGCTTTCCTATGAATACCCACAAGACTTGGTCCCAAGTTGTTGCACACTTGTACATTGGACGTAAGTAACCTCAGCATCAGAAGGGTCTGTCTCTTTTTAAATCCCTGCGGCGTGCCCTGAGCCATTAACAGATTAGGGAAGGAAAAAGGGTTTTGATTTTGCTCATCAACCGTAACTACATTCGGTAGGGAGAAGCAGAGAGTAGATTTCACTTCTCAAAGATGGGACATATACTTTAAATACATTTTATAACCTCGCTTGAGAACAAACTATTTGCATCATATCTAGGCTTAACGCATTTACATCTGGTGCATACACGACACATGACACTTTTGGGAATATCTTGATAACAAAGGAACATTTTGAGGGAAAAAATACCAATAGGTATTGTTCCTGTTATGTTTATCGTTTCCTCTCCAAATATGTTTTAGAAAGTTCCTTTGCTAATGAGTAATGGTCAAGGATGTCATACAAACTCTGCACTCCTGGCGCAAAAGGGCCACACGACGTGAATCCTCTCTACGGGCTCACGGAGGCATGCGATCGTGACATCAGCAGCTTTTACCTATAGCAGGACTTTTTGCGTTTTACTTTTTAGCTGGCCTGGCTTGCATCCTCTAGCAATTGCAGATTTAAAACAAAATAACTGTCCTTGTTTCTCCACCAGAAGTTACTAGTGCTATTTCTACTCTTCCGTCTACGTTCCCGTAGGATATAGAATATTCCTGTATGATAAGTTACGAATGGGACTTATTTTCTTTGTGTGTACATAAATCAGGGCCTAGAACAACTTTTCTAACACGCACGTGAAAAAATGCGGGTTGACCCTTTAAGTCATAATACGATCAAAAACAGATGCATGGGGCAGGAACTAAAGTCTTACTTGCCCACACAATTAGGTTTTACATCGTCAAATTATGCAACCATTATCGCCCTATTATACAAAGGCCATGCCCTGAGAAACAAGACCAAAACAAATCCGATGCATTGCAATGCACTCTGCTACCGTACAGTTGGAGCAGTGCTTTCTGTCAAACAATATACCTGATATCTGCCGTGCAGTGTACAGATCGATCTTGGTTATGTCATACACCCTGCACAGCACAGGTATAAATTTATATATATAAATATATATATATATATATATATATATATATATATATATATATATATATATATATATATATATATATATATATATGTATATATGTATACGTACACATACACTTCTGTAACACATGACAAGGCTCATTACAGGTGATGCCCGATGTACTCCCAAACAGTTTGAAACTAACTACGACATTAAGGTTGAACCATAAGAACTGTTAAAGACCTACCTGTGCAGTACCCAATTAGCCCAGGTATCAGCAGTATGACGGTAATCAGTGTACTTCTCCCTTCCATCTTCCTGAAACTGCTGGTATATATCTGGTATCTCACTGCATGGCCTGCCTGTCAGTTAAAGATGAAGGTTTCAGGCCTTGACAACTAAGTACGTACTCCGCCTCCAGTCTCTTTTGTATTGACCATATATAACATGCCCAGGTATATTTACCTGCGCACCAGGAGCTTGGGATGCCGTAAGAAATAGACTGGCGAACCAGTTCCTCGACTAGCGGTGATGTCACAGCAGTGATGTTCCTGTTATGTTGCGATGGGAAGGGGGAATATTGGAATTTCGTTTATCGTTCCCTTTTCTGCCCTAGTCAGAAGTCGTGACTAGGCAGTTGATGCCTAGGATGCCAATAGGCACCAAGCACTTTACGTGGCATGTGATTGATAGACTGTAACCATTCTAGATTACAGAATAGAGAGCAGTGGATCCATCGTGTAAGCCTCGGAGTGGGGAGTGAATTCCTTTTAATAATTCCTATGTGAATTCCTTTCACATAGATCGCATGAACACACACACACACGCACATATATATATATATATATATATATATATATATATATATATATATATATATATATATATATATATATATATATATATATATATATATATATATATATATATATAGCAGCACAGCAACAGTAGTAGTAGTAGTAGTAGTAGTAGTATAGGCATCAGTATTATTTTTATTATCATCATTATTACTCTTATCATTATTATTATTATTATCATTATTATTATTAGTATTATTATTAGCCTTGTTATTGCTATTATTATTACTATTATTATTATTATTAGTAGTAGTAAGAGTAGTAGTAGTAGTAGTAGTAGTAGTAGTAGTAGTAGTAGTAGTAGTAGTATTAATTATTTATTTTTAGCATTATATCAACATTATTATTTTGATGATGATGATGATCACACTAGTAGTATTGGCATTATTTAGCATGATTATTATTACTATTACAACTATTATTATTATTATTACTATTATTATTATTATTATTAATATTATTATTATTATTCATCTTTTTATTTTTATTATCATTATTATTATCCTTGTTATTACAAGGATGATAATGATTGGCAACTCTTGCTTTTTTGAATATTTATTTGAAGTTCTCTGAGTTCACTTAATTGCATTTAAAACTCACTACTAACTGCAATCTTATTGTACCTGATTGGTACTTTAAAATATGATTAAAGACTTAAGCTCGTCTTCTATATTTGAATTAACTGCATCCTGAAGCAAGGTGCTAGGATAGGTATAATTCTTATTAACACCAAAATTACTTAAGATTATTTTGAAATTGCAGCTAGCTCACTTAATTGCTCTTTGAAATAAGCACAAGGGATAGGTTACATTCAAATTAACTAAAACGGAAAAATTAGTTACAGTTAGATCTTGCAGTTCATCCTACATGAAGTCCAACATGTATCATTATTATTATTATTATTATTGTTATTATTGTTGTTGTTGTTGGTATCATTATCATTTCAATTAACTTCAGTTACTTTGATTATTATAAAATTGCAGCTAGCTCACTTAATTACTTTTTTTTAGATAAGCCCACGGTATAGGTTACATTACCCTTAACTTAAAAGGCAAATTTAGTTATATAAACATCTAGCAGCTCATCATTCATAAAGTCCAACATGTACTATTATTATTATTATAATTATTATCATTATTGTTATTGTTGTTGCTGTTGTTCTTAGTCTTTATTATCATTATTATTATCATCATAAATGTCATTTTGATGAAGATCACAGTAGTAGTAGTAGTAGTAGTAGTAGTAGTAGTAGTAGTAGTAGTAGTAGTAGTAGTAGTAGTACTGGCATTATCTATCATGATTATAATTACTAATATAAGTATTGTTATTGATAATGTAAACATTATTATTATTATTATCATCATTATTACTATCATTATTATTATTATTATCATCATTATTATTGACTTGTTATAAAATGATAATACTCATATGTTCTATATGGCATCTGTGTGATGAATCATGAATAAAGGTCATTTAAAAGACATCATTCTTTGAAATATGCTTGATAAGAGAGAATCTACTACTACTACTGTGATCATTATCAAAATAACAATTTTGATGATGATGAAAAAAATAAATGTATAATGATAATAATAATAATAATAATAATGACAATAAGAACAACAACAACAATGATAATAATAAAAATAATAATAATAATAATAATAATAATAATAATAATAATAATAATAATAATAATAATAATACAAATAATAAGTGCATGTTGGACTTTATTAACGATGAACTGCTAGATCTTACTATAGCCAAATTAACCTTATAAGTTAAGTGCAATGTGCAATATCCCTTGGGCTTATTTTTTTTAAATGCAATTAAGTGAGCTAATTAATCAACATATTCAAAGTAACTTTTTAGTTAAATGGAATGATACCAATCTTAGCACCTTGTTCCAGGATGCAATTATGTGAGATGACTGGAATTCTAATAGAGGAGATAAGCTAAAGCCTCTAATCATATTTTAAATAACCATTCAAGTAAAATAAGATTGTAGATGGTAGTAGTGATTTCTTAATGTAATTATGTTAGCTCACATAACTTCAAATAAACATCCAAAGAAACAAGAATTGACAATTTCCCTGAAATAAGCTCAGAAACCAGTATGCCACAACTACTACTATTACTACTACTACTACCACTACTACTACTACTACTACTACTACTACTGTAATAACCATCATCCTCCTTGTAAAAAGGATTATAATAACAATAATAATGATAATAGTAATAATAATCATGATAAATTTGCCATTACTACTACTACTACTACCGTGATCATAATCAAAATAACAATTACGATAATAATTATAATAATGATAATAATGATAATTGCTTATAATAAAAATGACAATAATAATGATAATAATGATAATGATTATGATAATAATGATGCCTATACGAAGAGTAGTAGTAGTAGTAGTAGTAGTAGTGCTACTACTACTACTACTACTACTACTACTACTACTACTACTACTACTAGTACTACTACTACTGCTGCTGCTCCTGCTGCTGCTACTACTACTACTACTACTACTACTACTACTACTACTACTACTACTACTACTAATAGGAGGGTCATTTTTGACTAGTTTACTGGACGCATTTCAGAGGGACTGTTGAATGACAATTACCTTTGTTTTATGCTTAGTTGAGTGTTATTTATGATTCCCGATTATTAAAGTAATGAGGATTTGCTCCAAACTCAGTATTGTGCTGAATAATCCATGCTCACCCAAAATGTATTGCTTGATGATGCTGATTATCAGTATCATAATGATCGTTTATCATTTTCATTGTTATCATTGGAGGTAATAGTTGGGATAGAGTACAATAAGTGATTAGTAGTAGGAGTGTAATTAGTAGTAGAGTCTTAGTAGTGGTATTTTAATTTATGGTAACATTATTTTACAAAATTAGTGGTAAGAGTCACAGTAGTAGTAGTAGTAGTAGTAGTAGTAGTAGTAGTAGTAGTAGTAGTAGCAGCAGCAACAGTAGTAGTAGTAGTAGTAGTAGTAGTATAGGCATCAGTATTATTTTTATTATCATCATTATTATCATTATTACTCTTATCATTATTATTATCATTATTATTATCATTATTATTATTATTATTATTATTATTAGTATTATTATTAGCCTTATTATTGCTATTATTATTATTATTATTAGTATTATTATTATTAGTAGTAGTAGTAGTAGTAGTAGTAGTAGTATTAATTATTTATTTTTAGCATTATATCAACATTATTATTTTGATGATGATGATGATCACACTAGTAGTATTGGCATTATTTAGCATGATTATTATTACTATTATTATTATTATTATTATTATTATTATTAATATTATTATTATTATTCATCTTTTTATTTTTATTATCATTATTATTATCCTTGTTATTACAAGGATGATAATGATTGGCAACTCTTGCTTTTTTGAATATTTATTTGAAGTTCTCTGAGTTCACTTAATTGCATTTAAAACTCACTACTAACTGCAATCTTATTGTACCTGATTGGTACTTTAAAATATGATTAAAGACTTAAGCTCGTCTTCTATATTTGAATTAACTGCATCCTGAAGCAAGGTGCTAGGATAGGTATAATTCTTATTAACACCAAAATTACTTAAGATTATTTTGAAATTGCAGCTAGCTCACTTAATTGCTCTTTGAAATAAGCACAAGGGATAGGTTACATTCAAATTAACTAAAAAGGAAAAATTTGTTACTGTTAGATCCAACATGTATCATTATTATTATTATTACTATTATTATTGTTATTATTGTTGTTGTTGTTGGTATCATTATCATTTCAATTAACTTCAGTTACTTTGATTATTATAAAATTGCAGCTAGCTCACTTAATTACTTTTTTTTAGATAAGCCCACGGTATAGGTTACATTACCCTTAACTTAAAAGGCAAATTTAGTTATATAAACATCTAGCAGCTCATCATTCATAAAGTCCAACATGTACTATTATTATTATTATAATTATTATCATTATTGTTATTGTTGTTGCTGTTGTTCTTAGTCTTTATTATCATTATTATTATCATCATAAATGTCATTTTGATGAAGATCACAGTAGTAGTAGTAGTAGTAGTAGTAGTAGTAGTAGTAGTAGTAGTAGTAGTAGTAGTAGTACTGGCATTATCTATCATGATTATAATTACTAATATAAGTATTGTTATTGATAATGTAAACATTATTATTATTATTATCATCATTATTACTATCATTATTATTATTATTATCATCATTATTATTGACTTGTTATAAAATGATAATACTCATATGTTCTATATGGCATCTGTGTGATGAATCATGAATAAAGGTCATTTAAAAGACATCATTCTTTGAAATATGCTTGATAAGAGAGAATCTACTACTACTACTGTGATCATTATCAAAATAACAATTTTGATGATGATGAAAAAAATAAATGTATAATGATAATAATAATAATAATAATAATGACAATAAGAACAACAACAACAATGATAATAATAAAAATAATAATAATAATAATAATAATAATAATAATAATAATAATAATAATACAAATAATAAGTGCATGTTGGACTTTATTAACGATGAACTGCTAGATCTTACTATAGCCAAATTAACCTTATAAGTTAAGTGCAATGTGCAATATCCCTTGGGCTTATTTTTTTTAAATGCAATTAAGTGAGCTAATTAATCAACATATTCAAAGTAACTTTTTAGTTAATTGGAATGATACCAATCTTAGCACCTTGTTCCAGGATGCAATTATGTGAGATGACTGGAATTCTAATAGAGGAGATAAGCTAAAGCCTCTAATCATATTTTAAATAACCATTCAAGTAAAATAAGATTGTAGATGGTAGTAGTGATTTCTTAATGTAATTATGTTAGCTCACATACCTTCAAATAAACATCCAAAGAAACAAGAATTGACAATTTCCCTGAAATAAGCTCAGAAACCAGTATGCCACAACTACTACTATTACTACTACTACTACCACTACTACTACTACTACTACTACTACTACTACTGTAATAACCATCATCCTCCTTGTAAAAAGGATTATAATAACAATAATAATGATAATAGTAATAATAATCATGATAAATTTGCCATTACTACTACTACTACTACCGTGATCATAATCAAAATAACAATTACGATAATAATTATAATAATGATAATAATGATAATTGCTTATAATAAAAATGACAATAATAATGATAATAATGATAATGATTATGATAATAATGATGCCTATACGAAGAGTAGTAGTAGTAGTAGTAGTAGTGCTACTACTACTACTACTACTACTACTACTACTACTACTACCACTACTACTACTACTACTAGTACTACTACTACTACTACTGCTGCTGCTCCTGCTGCTGCTGCTACTACTACTACTACTACTACTACTACTACTACTACTACTACTACTACTACTACTACTACTACTAATAGGAGGGTCATTTTTGACTAGTTTACTGGACGCATTTCAGAGGGACTGTTGAATGACAATTACCTTTGTTTTATGCTTAGTTGAGTGTTATTTATGATTCCCGATTATTAAAGTAATGAGGATTTGCTCCAAACTCAGTATTGTGCTGAATAATCCATGCTCACCCAAAATGTATTGCTTGATGATGCTGATTATCAGTATCATAATGATCGTTTATCATTTTCATTGTTATCATTGGAGGTAATAGTTGGGATAGAGTACAATAAGTGATTAGTAGTAGGAGTGTAATTAGTAGTAGAGTCTTAGTAGTGGTATTTTAATTTATGGTAACATTATTTTACAAAATTAGTGGTAAGAGTCACAGTAGTAGTAGTAGTAGTAGTAGTAGTAGTAGTAGTAGTAGTAGTAGTAGTAGTAGTAGCAGCAGCAGCAACAGTAGTAGTAGTAGTAGTAGTAGTAGTAGTATAGGCATCAGTATTATTTTTATTATCATCATTATTATCATTTTTACTCTTATCATTATTATTATCATTATTATTATCATTATTATTATCATTATTATTATTATTATTAGTATTATTATTAGCCTTATTATTGCTATTATTATTATTATTATTATTATTATTATTATTATTATTAGTAGTAGTAGTAGTAGTAGTAGTATTAATTATTTATTTTTAGCATTATATCAACATTATTATTTTGATGATGATGATGATCACACTAGTAGTATTGGCATTATTTAGCATGATTATTATTACTATTATTATTATTATTATTATTATTATTATTATTATTATTAATATTATTATTATTATTCATCTTTTTATTTTTATTATCATTATTATTATCCTTGTTATTACAAGGATGATAATGATTGGCAACTCTTGCTTTTTTGAATATTTATTTGAAGTTCTCTGAGTTCACTTAATTGCATTTAAAACTCACTACTAACTGCAATCTTATTGTACCTGATTGGTACTTTAAAATATGATTAAAGACTTAAGCTCGTCTTCTATATTTGAATTAACTGCATCCTGAAGCAAGGTGCTAGGATAGGTATAATTCTTATTAACACCAAAATTACTTAAGATTATTTTGAAATTGCAGCTAGCTCACTTAATTGCTCTTTGAAATAAGCACAAGGGATAGGTTACATTCAAATTAACTAAAAAGGAAAAATTTGTTACTGTTAGATCCAACATGTATCATTATTATTATTATTACTATTATTATTGTTATTATTGTTGTTGTTGTTGGTATCATTATCATTTCAATTAACTTCAGTTACTTTGATTATTATAAAATTGCAGCTAGCTCACTTAATTACTTTTTTTTAGATAAGCCCACGGTATAGGTTACATTACCCTTAACTTAAAAGGCAAATTTAGTTATATAAACATCTAGCAGATCATCATTCATAAATTCCAACATGTACTATTATTATCATTATAATAATTATTATTATTGTTGTTGCTGTTGTTCTTAGTCTTTATTATCATTATTATTATCATCATAAATGTCATTTTGATGAAGATCACAGTAGTAGTAGTAGTAGTAGTAGTAGTAGTAGTAGTAGTAGTAGTAGTAGTAGTAGTAGTAGTAGTAGTAATACTAGTAGTAGTAGTAGTAGTAGTAGTAGTAGTAGTAGTAGTAGTAGTAGTAGTAGTAGTACTGGCATTATCTATCATGATTATAATTACTAATATAAGTATTGTTATTGATAATGTAAACATTATTATTATTATTATCATCATTATTACTATCATTATTATTATTATTATCATCATTATTATTGACTTGTTATAAAATGATAATACTCATATGTTCTATATGACATCTGTGTGATGAATCATGAATAAAGGTCATCTAAAAGACATCATTCTTTGAAATATGCTTGATAAGAGAGAATCTACTACTACTACTGTGATCATTATCAAAATAACAATTTTGATGATGATGAAAAAAATAAATGTATAATGATAATAATAATAATAATAATAATAATGACAATAAGAACAACAACAACAATGATGATAATAAAAATAATAATAATAATAATAATAATAATACAAATAATAAGTGCATGTTGGACTACTACTACTACTACTACTACTACTACTGTAATCACCATCATCCTCCTTGTAAAAAGGATTATAATAACAATAATAATGATAATAGTAATAATAATCATGATAAATTTGCCATTACTACTACTACTACCGTGATCATAATCGAAATAGCAATTATGATAATAATTATAATAATAATAATAATGATAATTGCTTATAATAAAAATGACAATAATAATGATAATAATTATAATGATTATGATAATAATGATGATAATACTGATGCCTATACGAAGAGAAGTAGTAGTAGTAGTAGTAGTAGTAGTAGTAGTAGTAGTAGTAGTAGTAGTAGTAGTAGTAGTAGTAGTAGTAGTAGTAGTGCTACTACTACTACTACTACTACTACTACTACTACTACTACTACCACTACTACTACTACTACTACTACTACTACTTCTACTGCTGCTCCTGCTGCTGCTACTACTACTACTACTACTACTACTACTACTACTACTACTACTACTACTTCTACTGCTGCTCCTGCTGCTGCTGCTGTTGTTCCTACTACTACCTATAATGATAACAATGAAAATGATAAATGATCATTATGATACTAATTGTCATCATCTCCAAGCGATAATTATTGGGTGAACATGGATTAATCAGCACAATATCAAGTATTGAGCCGAATCGTCATTTTTTTAATAGTCAGGAATCATAAGCAGTACTCGACTAAGTATAAAAAAAGGTAATTGTCATTCAACAATCCCTCTGAAATGCGTCCAGTAAACTAGTCAAAAATGACCCTCCTATTTTCAGGGACTTAGGCAAATCCCTGGAAATTTTAGGGATTTAGTCAAATCCCTGAGTGAAACCCTGAAAGTTTTAGGGATTTGACTAAATCCCTGGTCTGACACTCTTACTGTAACATATATACCTATGAGAGAGAGAGAGAGTTCTGTGTGCTGCCACCTATTATCGTATCTTTACACTATCCACTGTTCAATGTCAGACTAAACTTGGGCGTACGCGACGTGATGCTAGTGCGGTGTGCTCATGGCAGTTTTATTTCTAGATAAACCTCAGACTAGCTTGAGTGGTGTGAATCGTTGCTGATAAGTAAAGGTATTGAAAATTAAATAACATCATTCAAGGATGGGACCACACCAAATGGTATAACTACCGCCGTTAATCAACAAATGAATTGGTAAAGTATTAGAAAATTATCCGGACCTGTAATCACCGAAAAATCCTATATTCAAGTTGTGCTTTCAATACTATCGATTTTCGCATACCAATCTGTACTTATGATATAATTGTATTGTTCCATATGGCAAATCACCAACATACAATAACATTCAATGCGCCAAACTGTACTACCACCTAGATCCTTACCTATTACAATTGTTTTAATGCATACTTAGTATTTGGTTAAACCTACTGACTTGGTCCTGTTTTCTCTTTGTTATCACAGAATTCAGTGTCAGATTCCACAAAACTCATTCTGTGTAGTTCGCATTTGTGGCAACCTTATAATGCAGGATTCTATATTGCATATATTCCATGTGCATGATTATGTTTGATTTGTGTTTAATGATAAAGGCCTGCTCTATTTCATAATTGGTAAATTTCTCTCCTGTTTTGGTCTTCCATTTTGTTACAGTATTTGTTATAATGTTTACCATGCCGCTGTTATATATGTCATAAAGCTTGCTTACCCCTTTTTAACCTATGTTGATGATTGAATTTAAGAAGGGGTTCCACATACTGACTTTCCATGAACTTCAATATCTTTAATATATCGGTTCAATATGATTCTTATCGCACCATATCCAAGAAATAAGTTTCCCGTGTCTTTCTGCCATATTTATGAATTCTGTCTTCTCAAACAGGACATCTCCCAATAAAAGTATCTCTATGTTCACCCAATATTTTTATGCCATATTGTTAAACGGACTTTTGTCCCATATTGACATCCCTCTGAAATATATTGTTGATTTTGGTCTAAATTCATTTGAGATTTCATGAATGGCGTTAGCAACACATTTCAAGATGGAAGTGTCATTTTTATTGTATCTTTTCATGTGTATTGCCTCTGTAGACAAATTGATTGATACCAAGTGTAATTGGAAAGATTCTCCAAAAAGCCGTTCCTAGATAGCACCCTTCTGAACCAAGTTATTTCAAATGTTACAGAGAATATTTCAAAATTGTGTAGTTTCTTGCCTCCCTCTGTTATTTTCGCCTTAATGATTTCTTTTCTTAATCTACGCCTCCCTTTCACTTACTCTAAGACCCCTGACATCCCTACATTCCTTGATAACTGTCGACAAAATCTCGGCACCCAGTACAAACAGATCACCAGTAATGGGATACCCTTGTCTTACAACCGCACTCAAGGACAATTTTTTCTGAAAAGAAACGCTTCTGCTCCATTTTAAAAAATGACTGAGTCTGTACATTTTTCACCACATTCACCGGTTTATCCACAAAGAGAGAGACTTTTAAACATTTTAGTATAACATCCCATTCCATAGGATCAAAAGATCCGGGGTAGTCCGCTACCCTCTGCGGCCCCTGTTTGTATTTGTTTTCATGATGACGTATCATATCATATCAAGGATCAACCTTGTTTTCTCACCTATTGAACGTCCAGGAACAAATCCTGCTTGGTCAGAGTGTATTAATTTTTTTTAAACAGATCTCATTATTTCAGAGATAATTTAGGATTTTTTTATATACAAAGTTTGTCATTGGATGCCAGTGTTTTTTTCTAAATCCATAGGAACTTCTCCGTCCTTAGGAATGCAAGCTATTTATTATTAAGTCAGGAATTTTGTTGATTTTGATGTAGTCTAGTATTACTTTGTGAATTGATTGTGAAAATGTAAAAAGCTTTGTTTTTACCTTTGTGTATTGCTTTTTTGGGGTTTTTATACCCCTTCTTTAGCCATGAGTGCTCTTGGTCTGATTTGTGCAGCTTGAGCATATATTCCATATTTTTTCAAGTCTAGATTTTAAAGCCTCTAAGAGAGTTTTGGTTTGTTCTATTTTTTCCTTCGTGTAATATATTGAGTTCAGTGATTAGCTGTTTCTCCACTAGAATCATTAATTTTAAGATTTCACCATTTGATGTTTTAACAAAGTTATAACAGGGTTATAAGGTGAACATGCATACGTGCTCTTTATCAAATTGACCTCTTTTTATTAGGATACACAGCTCTTATCCTCCAATAAAGAATTGTTTTAGCATCCATGATGCTTCTCCTCTCTTAGATTTAGTGATATCAAAGGGTAGCCTTATAGTGTAGTAGTGTTCTATATGAGTGAGGGTTATGTAGTCTCCAAATGTCAGCACTGCATTTATCTTTTAGTTTCTAAATTTCTTTTTAAATCGCTTTTATTCAGTTCCATGAGCTATGCTGGACCTCACATAAAACAAATACATACAGCTGCTTTTAAGCAAGTAGGTATTTCAGTAAGAATATATGTATATATATATATATACATATATATATATATATATATATATATATATATATGTATGTATGTATATATATATATATATATATATATATATATATATATATATACATATATATATATATATATATATATATATATATATATACATATATATATATATATATACATATATATATATATATATATTCATATATATATATATATATATATATATATATATATATATATATATATATATATATAATTTTTGAATATGCATGCCTGATTATCTTGATGATCAATAACGATAATTCCTTTGCTGCACAGCCATGTTACTGCTCTACTGATCGCTTGCAGTCCACTAGACAACTGGCACAGGAACTAAATATCTTTATTGTACACCTTTCTAGAGGAATATGTACTACTTCAGAAATAGTACAACATCTAAGAAGCTAGAAGTATTGACGATCAAATTCCAAATAAACCACGTTGTAAAAACATCAAATTTTGAAACCCGACAAACTAAAATTATTTAGAGTCGAATCTGAAATAAACCAAGTCATGAAATATATCTAAATTACCTGCTACCTCAGTGAAAAATGCGCGCAGTAACTGATATGAGTATCATTGAAATAGAGGTTCCATCACGAGTGCGTGGAAAGAGGAGGTAGTGATTTTGTGTCCTGAGACGAGGCTTGCCGAGTCCCCAGACACAAAATCACTCACGAGTTTCTTCCACAATAAAAAGAGAGATTAACACGTTTTACCGTGAAGTAATCTAGCTAGAATAAGTCAGCCAAAGGCCACCTATGCACTAGTTCAACAGTGATAATGCGCGCGTGTCGTGACGTGCACCAATTCAAGTATTCAAGTATTCAAGTATTCAAGTATGTTTATTGACTGTACAATCGACGGTACAAAATCATATCAAATACGGAAACGAAATCATAACAATTGCGAAAACATGGAAGAAAGAATAACCCATAATGGGAACCGAACATAATAGCAACTGAAAAGTAACTAGAAAACTGAAATTGCTAACATACTAAATAACCACGGTAAAATAAAAATACCGACGTGGTAAATTAAATACAGGAATACATACTCAGTACTAGGTACTGTCTTAAGGTGGATCAATACATAAAGTCGGTACGACTAACTGGTGTCACCTTAAGAGGTAGCTTAAGGCATACGGAGAGCAAAATAACACAGATTATCTGTTATTGATAACATGTTTGTACATGCGAGTTATATACCGGCCAGTTATGGCCCAGAGTTTAATCATCGATTCAAACGGAGTGTTCTCCGGATGTTTTCCCATGACTACATTGAAAAACTCCTGGGGTTCCGAAATTACCCTCTGTACCTCAGGATCGTCTATGGCATTAAGAACATCGCGCATCTCTGATCTAGTACCCTCATAGTAGGGACATTGCATGACTATATGCCAAATATCTTCTTTAACCCATTGATCGCAGGCTGTACATATCTTGTGACTGTGACTCAGTTTCTTAAGTCTATAATCGTTTGCTTTAAGCAAGCTGGCATCACATACCAATTTAGCCATAGACTCGCATATACCCACCATAGAGGGCACTAGATCAGATAGCACCCACCAAGTGATGCAGCGTGGTTTGTCACTAACACGATGTAAAATGGAGTCTTTATGAGTTATAGAGTATTCTGCATCTTCCATTTCCCATGCTATACTCCAGACATTCTTACACCATTCGGACTTGCTCAAGTGACACCCATTTTCAATCATGTTGCGACAGACATCTAACATACCAAAATCAGCGCACGTATTGAGGATCTCGAAAGTAGGACAAGAATGTACATTCCGTCTACCTTCCTCTAGGTTATTAAAATACGTTTCGGACCTGGCGTTGAAAATCTGCTTACAGATAGAGTTATCCTGCATGACTAAAATAGTCCTAAGAAAAAGCATTTTCTTCACCTTGATAAACTTAAGTATGTCGATCCAACCTAGAGGGCTTACAGCGCTGAAGTTGGGAGACCTTTTGGGGAAACGTTGGCAACGCCTACTAACATACCTTTGAAACTTGCTTAGCAATTCATTTTCGTCGGGTTGTAAAACCCAGAGTTCTGAACCGTAAGAAACGATAGGTACGATGATGGCCCAGTAGACATTAGAACACACATTAAAACATACACCGTCTTTCTTTATGCCAATACTAGCTATGGCATTGAAGGCTCGTCTGCCGCGGCTAATACGGTCTTCCGTCCTAGGGGTAGTATCACTGAAAAGGCAATTCTTTATGCCCACGTGATCGTACTCGATTCGTTCCTTAACCTTTTCTGTCCCCAGCTGAAAATTACGGAATTTGGAATTTCTACTAGCTTCCCTCTTATTTTCGCCGTATGTCATAACAGCGCTTTTGCTAGCATTGTAGTAAAAGCGCCATTTGCAAGAATACTTATAGACGATCTTAAGGACTTGGTCCATATTGAACTTAGAAAGACTACACAAAGAGAGGTCGTCAGCGTAGCCTACTGGGCTAGCAGGGATATTGATGATACGACTGACGAAACCAGATGTCTCAATTTCTCTAAGCAGGGGGTCTATGAAGGCGGCATACTTCAAAAGGGACAGAAATCCCCCTTGATGTATTCCGCACTTCATAGTGTACCAATCGGAGTAGGTATCAGCTAGGCGAACTTTGCAACGGAAATTCTCGTAGCACTTGTAAAGGATGCGCCACGTCTTACCGTTGAGGCCAGCTCGGCGTAGTTGGTAGAACAAGCCATCGGTCCAGACACTATCAAAAGCTTTCGCCGCGTCAAAGTACGCGACGAAAACCTTGCGTTTAGTGTCCAGACCGGTGGCTATTGATTCTTGCAAAATGTAAGCAGAGTGCAGACAAGAAGAGCCTTTCCGGCACGCGCCTTGAAGTGGGGAGATAACTCCTGCTTCATCCCACCAATCCTTAATTCTCTCCCATATGATGACTTCGAACAACTTATTCATACAGGTGAGAAGCGTTATACCTCTGTAGTTATTAACGTCAAGAGGACAGAGGTTTTTTCCTTTATAAAGAGGAATTTGCGTACCACGGCGGAAATTGTCAGGCACATACTCAGTCTCAAGTATGCTATTGTAAAGGAGGCTAAGTAAGTAAATGGTATTGTCACCTGCATGAATAAGATGTTCGGTTGTTAAGCCATCACATCCAGCGGCTTTTCTCTTCTTCAGCACTTTAAGACCTTTCCTAATCTCCTCGTTAGAAAAGTCATCACGCAAGAATTCGTCATTACTCCTATTTTCGGACCAAATTTTGACTTGTTGGGTAACATTCTCAAAATGTTCTAGATCAAACTTGGGGGACTCCCTAGGTAAGGAAATTTTTTCGAAATGATCTCTCCATACGTTAACTACTGAATCTATATCGTAGACCACTTCACCAGATGGTTGGCGTATGGCGTAGACGTCGTTTTGACCGGATTGTCTCGACTTTTTGATCTTTCTCCAAAACCTGTTCTTATTAGAATGGGCGTCACGAATTATTCCGTCAATTTCATTTCTTTCGTAGTCTTTCTGAACCCTCCGCAATTCTCTCATAAAGTTTTTCTTAGCTTGCTTGTGGTTAAGATAAAGAGGATTTTCGCCTCTAGGGCGTTTGGCTTCTTTCCACAGCTTGTGACACTCGACTTTGGCTCGTTTCAACTCAGTGAGATGGAGGTTCCAGAAAGGACGGACATTCTTACGAAATCTAGAACGTGGAAGTTCGTTACTAGCAGTGGTAAGGTTGTGAACCATCTGGTTGATGCACTCGTCAATAGATTCAGGGCTCTTCGGTGAAGAGTTAAAAGAGACCCTGAGATCATAGCTATTACGGCTGACTAATTCTTGATACTTGGCAATGACATTAGGTTTGTCCCATTTAACTCTCCCTACTGGGCGAGGTGAAGCGACCATCCTAGGAATACAACCTAAATTAAGTACGGTGCAAATAGCATAGTGGTCAGACGTGTTAAGTTCGTCCTCTTGAAGGACTTCACAATTTATCAAACTATTCCGCAAACCTTCAGGTATAGCTACATAATCTATAGTAGAAGACCCCATCCCGCCTCTAAAAGTGTTGATGGGACCGGAAGCATTGCTACTGAGGTTAGCCGGAAATAAAGAAAATTCGGTGAAGAATTTGTTAACAATGGTACCTTGTTTAGTAGGCTTTCTGTTAGATCTAGGACCTCCCAAATGGCCAACGTCACCATTGAAGTCGCCGCACAATTGTTTTCCTTAGAAATTGGCGCCAGATCACGTACGTGCCGCCTGTTCAAATCCATGCGCGCCATTGTCAGGTCTACTGTTGGAGCAGCAGAAAATTCCCCGTATCTACCAGGCCCAAATTTCATACCTTCAAAACCAACTTTTAAAGCATATTCAAAGTTCATTTTTGGTATAAACATTTAGGAAAACGTCCAAATCCTGCGGCACATACTTTGGGTATCATTTTCATGGATGTTTATTCTAACTTTTACAGATTTTAGCAATTACTATAGTTTGACATTTAACCTCTCTTAAGACAACGCCCAAAGACCCCGGGGGGAGGGGGTCACTTAGGTATTTAGGGGGGTGCATACGCTCGTTATCAAAATTAAAAAATACCCCTAAAGCACTGATTTCTGGCCAAAAAAGCACCCTTATTTTAAAAAAACGCTGACTTTTTCCACTAAAAAGACACCCCTTCTTTTATCAAAACACTGACATTGGATGAACGGGAACACGTATTTTAACTTTAGATTTTATAGTCCTCTGCCTGTTTAGCGGCAGCAGACTCGGTAGTTCAGACATAAACATCGACACTAACAACTTGATGCATAAGTAAGGTTCAATATTGTTGAACTACAGACTCGGAAGCCCAGCCAATTCGGGAGTCACTAGGCGTTAGAGCCGCGTATACTTCGTAAGGGGATTTTCAACCCCCATTCTTCGTATCTGGGTACAAAAAAGTACCCTTCTTTTAAAAAATCGCGGACATGCGGAGGTCTTAAAAAAGGCCCCTTCCTCCACGAAATACGTAACGCAGGTGAGGCCCCCTCTATCCCTGAATGCCACCGCCGGGCCAAAGACAACTTCTCTTTTTAATTATTCTAACCATAGGACACACCTCAGAGTGGGAGAAGCTGTGTTCCACTACCCATGGTTAAAATCAACACAAAAATCAACACAAATGACATTATTCTACGATTTGCATTATAGTCTACTAGCCAAAAAGGTGAACCTTGCAATGTGGATTCCTGCATGCTTTGTTGAATTACATATTAGATTTTTCTATCGTGATTATAACTGATTGAGCGTAACGAATGCATTACCTCTCACACTAAGAAGTCTACACATATTAATATTCTCTCTTATACTTAGAACATAATTTAGGAGGTTTAAGGTCAGTAAAATAGCTTTCCCTCGTGTCCAAACTTCCACATCACACAAAGAGACCTCACACAAAATCTGGGAAATACCGAATTTCATAAGAACCGTATTCTGTTCTTTTTTATGGCAGTAGAGGTGGTCATAGTTCAACCAACAGAGTTTCGAGATGGGGAATTTCCACAAAGCAGCACGGTGGTCAATGCGATGATGCAAGAAATACAAGCACTTAGAGCAAGATTGTTAGAAATGGAGAGCAGGCAAAGAGAGATCCAGACCAGGCAAGGAGAGATACAGAGCAGGCAAAGAGAGATGGTTACCAGACAAGCAAGTAACCTGGCTATACTGAATTCAATGTTTAAACTCTTGAGAAATTTGTCTGCAAAACAGCTGCCCTGTCCAATGTACTTCCAACCAAACGACACCTTCCCTCAAGTACTGCTACTATTTCAGCCAATCAAACCTAAACTGGCACCAGGTTAGACAGAGGTGCTTGGCCATGGAAGCTTACCTGGTGGAGGTGGAGTCTAAGGAAGAACACGATTTCATAAGGGCCACAGTCGCAGCTCGTGGAAGCCCTTATCACTGGCCGGGCGGCAGTGATACCCTTCATGAAGGGGTTTTTCATTGGTCGTACAGCGGTCGTGCTTTCACCTATACCAACTGGCATACAAGGCAACCTGATACTTACAAAAACCATGAAGATTGTGTTTTGACATGGACTGATTTAAGATGGAACGGTAGAGGTTGTCAACACCCTATGTACGTATTTCATTTGTGAAGCTAACTGATTTTTATACATACTTGTAGTAGATTTGAGGAACTACTATATGTAAGCCATTTCCATACGAAATGCAATGTTTGGTTTGAACTTTAGAAATAACACATTCAAAAAGGCAATATTTGAAATAGAATTGACCCCACACGATTAAAAAAGGGGGTGCAATATTTTCACCGTACTGTTTTGGTATCAGGATATTAATATATGTGTCATGCAGGTATGCCTAGGTGCTGCAGCGTTTGTTTGGAGTATCACTTATGGCAAATGGTTTCCAGCGAAAATAACTTGCAAAAATGGACAACTCCTTTAAACTCCAGATGCCATTGAATGGTACGAGCAGAGATATACAAGTGAACATAGGACCAACCCCAAAATATGCTTAACTTTGTAAAACATTTTCTGTATGGAAAAAACTACAAATGCTTTTGATAGAGTATGTAAGTCACACTCTTTAAAACGAGATACGTGTTGACATAAAAAGTGTAAGCAATTGCTTTTGTACAGATAAGGTAAAAATGGCCTTTGATTCACACAAGATCATCGTGCTGCTGAAACAAGTATTCTTTATACGCCTAGCTCTGTTCAGGGGTGTTTAAACTTTTTATGCTGCTGCTAGTAATGTGACTATCCTCTGTTAGTTAATAAAGAAGGAAGAAAGGAATTGTTTTTATGACGCCATCTCTTTAGGACTAGTTCCAAGGAGTATTTCAGTACCATAATAGTGCTCCACAATGGCGGACATATATAAAGTGGGTTTGCAACAGATCCAAAGCTTAATTCAACACACGGCTTCCCAGTACTAACTTAATCAATGTCATTGCATGATAAAAACTAAAATCTTTCATTTTTGTTCAGTATTTATCTAGATAATTTTGTCATAAATGCTCTCATGAGGGACATAAACTGTTTTTGGTTCATTTATCTCTGTTGAATAGAATTTGTCACGTCATCTTTGTGTTTGGGTTTTTCATTTAACTAAGTACACTTTTCAAAAACATCAACCTGATTGCATCAGGTTGAAAAATAGTTTTATGTCTCTGACCTGGAATGCAGAATTCCAAACCGGATACATCTGGGTTGAAGCCTGATACTATCTGGGTTAATTTTCTCATTGACCACCAATATTATTGTCAATAATGACTATGTACGTACATAGAACGTTTGATTCGTACATAAAACGTTCTTTGTATGTTTGTTGTACGTCCAGTGCCCACTTGTTAGAAGGACACCTTGTGCATGATAAGACCACTTCCAAAATATCGCAGAGGTAATTCCGGTCAAACAAAGTACTGTATATAGAATATATATATAAATATACTGTAGAACACACATATGACGCGTGTCCCAAATTGGGGAGTTTTCGCATCATGGCATATCTTAATGTTAGCGACAGTAGCCGCCGCTGACAGCGCCAGTCCAGTAAGAAAAAAGTACAGCGTTTTTATATATACTGTAGAACACGAAATTCACGCGTGTCCCAAGTATAGCGAATTGGGGAGTTTTGCATCATAGCATATCTTTATATTAGCGTCTCTTTACCGTAGCCGCCGCCGCTGACAGCGCCATCTGTTGCAAAAAAGACAAACTAATTTGAGCGTTTAAAGTGTTTAAAATCTAGCTTTAAATGATGTTAAAAGTTACAGTATTTAAAATCACAGTCCAGGTTGACAGAAGCCATAATACTGAGCTCTTAATCTAATGTTGCCAGAGTGAAGCAACCAGATGGACTTTCTAAATTTGGCATTTGTTTGTGTGTAAACAGGGCCGCCGGAACAATAGCTGGGCACCTATCCTTCTGGTTGCTATGTGCAACACTCACTCAGTATTCTGACTTCTGTCAACCTGGACTGTGACTTTTTAAATACTGTAACTTTTAACATCATTTAAAGCTAGATTTTCAAGACTTTTATCAAAATGAATTGAGGCCAGAAAAACACAAAAAAAGAATGGTTCAAGAAGGGCTACGTATGCTTCATGTTCGTACTAGTGGCGCTAGGGTTTCAGCAGGGCTACGTATCTTCTATTAGATTTACTAGTGGCGCTATCTAGCAGCCACCACTAAAACGAAAATTGACGTCAGCGCCACCAGTGGCTAAAAAAAGACAAAAGCACAGCGTTTTTATATATAGCGAAGCGGCACCAGACGCTATGTACGCTATATATAAACATGCAGAAATTTCGTGTTCTACAGTATTGAAGGGGAACCACATGCTATGTACGCTATATATAAACAGACACGTACATTGTGTTTTCTACAGTATATAGATATATATAATACACACATATATATACATATATATATATATATATATATATATATATATATATATATATATATATACATATATATATATATATACATATATATATATATATATATACATACACACATATATATATATATATATATATATATATATATATATATATATATATATATATATATATATATATATATATATATATATATATATATATAATCTTCAGGTAATTACTAGAATGAACGAATAAGCGTTTAAAGGCACATCGACACACAAAGGTCATTTAGTGCCATAAGATATTAGCAAAAGTGGTCCTTTGCCCTTGTAGAAGAACAATGACAAAGCACAATTATTTGAGTTGAAAGAAGAAAAAGAGGGAGAGTAAGAGCAGAGCCTTCAGACCCAAAGAGGACAAAGGAATATTTTAGATGCAGGAGGGAAGTGCAAGCTACTATTGCACACCTAATGGTCTGCCCTCAGATGTGGAGAGCTAAATACCATGTGGCTTCGAGGCATGGTTGATTAATATTCTGACTCAAAATTCAGCAAGGCCTAAGTGCTAAACTTACCTTGCAGACGCAATAACAACTTGCAACCAACCAACCTTAGCCAACAAGCCAAACAGGTAAACCGTGCAAAGCCAACCAGGCCAAAATAGCCAAAAAGGCCAAATAGCACAAACAAACCAAACTAGCCAAACAGCTCAAGCTGAACAGGCCAAGCTACACAAGCGATACTGGCCAGCCAGATCATCTGGGCCGAATAGACCAAGCCAATCAGTCGAAACGGACCAAATCAGCCAAATGGGGAGTTTGTCCCAACGGGTTAACAGGGTCCAATCTACTGGACAGCTGGCCAAATCCGCAAAACGGGACCCAGCAAACTGGACAGCAGGCCAAATCCACCAACCAGTGCCCAATAAACTGAACGGCAGGCCAAATTCTATGACCAGGGCCCAACAAACTGGACCGTAGGCCAAATCTCCCGAACGGGGCCCAACAAACTAGAAATCAGGCCAAATCTCCCAACCACGGCCCAACAAACTTGGTTAACCTGGTCAAGCAAACAAGCAGGTCAAGCCAGCAGGGACACCGTGCCAAGATTAAGGGCCAAGCCAACCGAGCCAAATAGGCTAACGATCCAAGCAAACTGGGTGAAAAGGATCAAATCCTACCAACCAAAATCATTATCCTTGGTTGAATAGGATTTTTCAGGCCATTTGTACTTGGGTTTTCATTTGAATAAGTACACGTTTGAAAAACATCAACCTGATTGCATCACTAAATAACTGTCTGCAATAAAAAAAAATAGTTATAAAGTTCTGACATAGAGGACATAATTCCAACCCGGATACGTCTGGGTTGAAACCTGAGTGAATCCTGGTTAACTTCTCCTTGACAACCAGCATAATAGTCAACACGGATGCATCTAAGATGAAAAATAGTTTTATTTTGCTCTGACGTGCAGGGCATAATTCCAACCCGGATGCGTTTGGGTTGAAACCTAAATAAATCTTTGTTAACTTCTCCTTGACAATTAGCATTACAATCAATACGGATGCATCTAAGATGAAAAATGGTTTTATTTTGCTCTGACGTGCAGGGCAAAATTCCAAACCGGATACGTCTGGGTTGAAACCCTGATAGATCCGGGTTAATTTTCTCATTAACAACCGTTATCATAGTCATTAATGAACAAGGGTTGTTATGCCAGCAAGCTATAAATATAAACCATTTCACTTCTCTCAAGTATATCAGATGAAAAGGGTATCTCTACCTTCCACAGTGCCTCTCTATACCATAGTGTTTAGTTTGCTGAAAGTTGTGAACATGGGGCAGGTTCAGCTTCTATTTGTTGTCCTATGTCTGGCAGTAGCTATGGCCATCACCCAACCAGATGTGCGAAACCAGCCACGCAAACTGGGTGAAAAGGGCCAAATACGACCACTTAGAGCAAGTGTCTCAGAGAGACATACTAGCTTGCTAAGAGACGTGCAGGCCAAGGTAGCAGAGCTGCGTCGCACGCAAGTAGTGATGGAGATCAGGCAAGTAGATATGGGGGCCAGGATAGAAGAGACACGGAGCAGGCAAGTAAAGATGGAGGCCAGGCAAGTAGAGATGCAGAGCCAGCAAAAAGAGATACAGCTCAGGCAAAAAGCGATGGAAATCAAACAAGTAAGTAGTGTGGCACTACTGAATTCATTGTTTGAACTCGTTAGAAACGTGTCAGGAAAACAACTATGGTGTCCACAGTCGTTCCAACCAAACTACTCCCTCAAGTCCTGCTACTATTTCAGCGAAACAAAACTAAACTGGTACCAGGCCCGCCAGAGGTGCTTGGAAATGCAAGGTTACCTGGTAGAGGTGGAGTCTAAGGAAGAGGATGACTTCATAAAGGCCACAATCGCAGCTCGTGGAAGCCCTAACCACTGGCTTGGCGGCAGTGATGCCCTTCAGGAAGGGGTTTTTCGTTGGTCGCACAGCGGTCGAGCTTTTACCTATACTAACTGGTACAGAGGACAACCTGATAATAGCGCAAACCTTGAAGATTGTGTTGTGACATGGGCTGATGCAACATGGAATGATGGACAATGTGGATTCACTACGTATTTCATTTGTGAAGCTAACTGATTCTCATACATATATGTAGTTTATTTATGAAAGCACTTAGCCATTTGCATCTGAAATGAAATGTTTGGTTTAAACTGTGAACAACTTTGAACATTACTAATTCAAAACAGTAATAGTTGAACATAAATTGACCCCATTCGATTAGTTATTAGAGGGTGCAACATTCACTCTACTGTTCTGCTATCAGGATATTTTTATATGAGCCAGAAAATGCGTGTTCTAAAAATGCCTGGGTGCAGCTGCGTTTGTTTCGAGTATCACTAGTGAAAATACATAGCAAAAATGCACTACTCCTTTGAACTCAAAATTCCATTGGATGGTGCGAGATATATAAGTGAACATAGGACCAACTACAAATATGCTATATATATCAGAAATATATAACCGTACTAATCAACACTGCATTAGGAGAAGGCATGATCAAGCATGGGATGATGCACATTGTGACTTCTCTACCTTTTTCATTTGTGAAAGGAACTGATAACAATCAGTGCACATATGGTCTGAAATACAAGCATAAGGTTTGAACTTTAAATACACCATCAAGAACAGTAATATCAGAGAAAGATGTTTGACCATGTAAGAATGCCGACTCCCATAGTATTTTCTTCACAGCACTGCTTTGTTAATGGCATATTTCTATGTATGCTAGACAATGTACTATGCAGGTTGCTCATGTCTGGGCGCCATTGACTCCATGATTGTGTGTGTGCTAGCCGAAAGTGAAGTTTATCATTAGTCATATAGAGCTTGGATGAATAAACGATATTTACTTCTCTGTATAGAGGTCCAGCTTTCACCTATACTAAGTGGCATACACGAAAAGGATTATAATTACAAAAACCATGAAGATGCGTTTGGACAAGGACTGATTTGGAGTTGAATGACAGTTGTGACTTCCCTGCCTATTTCATTTGTGAAGTTAAATGATTTCCATGCCTAGTTCATTTTTGAAACAATTAAGTAAGCCGTTTGCATTTGAAATGCTCTTGGAGTGTTCTGTCTGAACCGTAAACAACTTTGAACAGGACTCACCAAAATGACTTGAACCTGCAAGATTGAAATCTTGGGTTGCATACCATTTCAACCTTTCAGTAATATTCATTTGAAAATAAGGGGTAACAGTATTTTCACTGTACTGGTCTGCAATCAAGATATTTCTATACGTGCCAGACAATGTGTGTTACAGATATGCCTAGGTGCTGCTACGTTTGTTTGGAGCATCACTTATGACAAATGGTACCTAGCGGAAATACATTGCAAAAATGGACAACTCCTTTGAACTCCAAAATGCCATTGGATGGTGCGAGCAGAGATATACAAGTGAACATAGGACAAAGTGAACATAATGACAAAATATCCTCGCAGGAATGCCAACTCCGATAGTATTTTCTTTGTAGCACTGCTTTGTTAATGGGATATTTCTGTGTATGCTAGATAATGTAATATGCAGGCTATTCATGTCTGGGCGCCATTGACTCCATAATTCTGTGTGTGCTAGCCGGAAGCTAAGTTAAAGTTTTATTAGTCATACAGAGTTTGCATTAATAAATGATATTTAGCTCTTTGTATAGAGCTTTCACCTATACTAAGTGGCATACACAAAAAAAATGATGATTACAAAAACCATGAAGATGCGTTTGGACATGGACTGATTTGGAATGGAATGGCATTTGTGACTACGTATTTCATTTGCTAAGATAAATGAATTCCATGCATATTTCATTTGTGAAACTATTAAGTAAGCCATATGCATTTGAAATGCTCTTGGAGTGTTTGGTCTGAACTGTGAGCAACTTTGAACATGACTCGCTCAAATGACTTGACACTGCAAAATCAAAATCTTGGGTTGCAACCTTTTCAGTGATATTTGATTAAAAATTAGGGGTTACAGTATTTTCACTGTACTGTTTTGCTATCAAGATATTTCTATGTGCAAGACAATGTGTGTTATAGATATGTCTGGGTGCTGTTGCTTTTGTCTTGAGCAGACAAATATTTTCCAGTGGAAATGCATTGCAAAAATGGACAGGTCCTTCGAACTCTAGAATGCCATTGGATGGTGTGAGCAGAGATATACAAGTGAACATAGGACATAAGGAACATAATGACAAAATGTCCATTTTCTACGTGGGAAAACTGCATAGATCTGCTTTTGATAGAGTATGTAGGTCACACTCTTTTAAAATGAGATACGTGTTGACATAGTAAGTGTAAGCAATGGCTTGTGTACAGGTTTGATTCACACATGATCAACGCCCTGCTGAAACGAAACTTCTCTTTGCACCTAACTCTGTTCAGGGGTAATTAAACCTTTTATGCTGCTGATGATAATGTTACTGTCCTCTGCTACTAAATAAAAAAGAACTAGTTTCAAGGAGTCTTTCAGTTGTCTATGTACCGTAACAGCAATCCAATGTGGTGCACATCTATTAAGTGGGTTGGCAGCAGGTCCGAAGCTCAATTTAATAAAGACTCCCTCATTAGATGAGTTAATCAGTGAGTCCAGCCAATTCAAGTAAGTCGGAGTATATACAACTTATAGTAAGAAAATAATGCGAAGTTCATTCCAATAAGCCCTACGCATCCACATATCCTATGAAAGAAAATAATGCAGTTTCTAGTATAGCCTATATGTTTGTCCCCTCTATTGCACAAGATTATGAGAATCATGTTTCCAGTGTGAAAGGAAACAGGTAAGAATGATTTGTTGTATCACTAACCCAGAATGCCACCAAGGGGGTCTATAGATTTTGTCATAGATAAGGAGTTTAATACTATATAAAGGTTATATTTCCCAGGACTTTTATTTCCTGCAAAATGAAGATTTAGACTTTTTCCCGTTTTTAAATTTTTCCGGCCCTAACACAACTGCATTTATATCAAATTTAGCGATAATGTTACCAATCATTTTGGCTCCTCTGGTGTCAATGCAGACGGCCGTTTTGTGTGTTTCTCAATTGAACTGGCTCTATTGTTTAGCGCATTAATAGCACATAGAGACGCATTTCACCAACATGGCCTGGTTCGTGGGCAGGTTGACAAGTTGTCTGCGAGGGACTGTGAGTACTGCAAGCATGTATCGCTGGTTTAAGGAGGCACAATTCCCAAACCTGCCCAAAATTGGTATCGCTATTACTCGATCTGAATACTTCTTTTTCTATTGTTTTTATATCTATTTCATAAAATTTATATGTACATAAATACATTTTCATTCATTTAAAGATTCATTTAAAGATTCATTTACTGACATGAAACTAGTACTCATAACGTAACGAATTCATATCGTAACACACATTGAGGATTCAGACTCGGACACATCGTCTGCCACACTATACCAACAAAAATGATTAAAGATAACGTTTTTATTTTTACCATCTCAAACCCATTAGGTTAATTCGGGAAGATTAAATAGACGTTAACATTACCCGTTATACAGTAATGATGCATGCTTCTGGCCCCTGTCCTTGATATGGTAGTGAGAAGGGGGGTATGATCAAAGCAGTGATAGGGTCGTAGTCATAATCGTTTAAGTGTTTTGCTTATAATTTGGGAAGTTTATGCTCGGCCCTCAACCTACAACAAATAGTCCAAGACCCAACAACTAAAAATACAATATCAATTGACCACATTCACACAGACATCACACACATAAACATTGCTGGAACAATAAAACATACTACTCACAGCATAAAAGACCCAAACTGAGGATTACCCTACACCTAAAAACTAAAAGAAAAAGAAATGAAAAAGGAACAAAGAAAAGAAAATGACCCTTAACTCATAAAGTCGTAAAAAAACTGAAAATTAAAGAATGCTAAGGCCTAGCAACTAAACGATCTTGTCTACACGATGGCATCCCTCTTGTTTGTAGTATTTATTCAACAATTTTGACATAGATGCTCTCATAAGAGACAAGAACTATTTTTTTCAAATTGGTTCAGTTACCATAGGGTGCAGGCAGGAATTAATATCCTCTGTTGAATAGAATGTGTCAGGTCGTCGTTGTATTTAGGGAATTTCATTTAACTAAGTAGACTTTTTAGAAACATCTACCTGATTGCATCACTAAAATAACTGTCTGCTTCTTAGAAAATAGTTTTAAAACACGAGGGGGACAAAATTCCAACACGGTTGCATCCGGGTTGAAAAATAGGCTCATAGCTCTGACGTGGAGGGCAAAAATTCCGACATGGATGCATCCAGGTTGAAACTCGAATAAATCTGGGTTAACTTTCTCCTTGGCAAACAGCATTATAGTCATTATTGAACAGGGGTTGCTATGCCACAATGCTATGAAATAAACTATTTCACATCTCTCAAGTATACTAGATGAATGACTCTTGTGCCAGCTAAGGTGGCAACCCCTTCACCTATCTGGTCATCATTTACATATAATGTACTGATTAACCTAACGGAATTCTGGGCTTATGACTTACTTACTGGCTGCAGGAGCAGTAACACATCATAATATGTACTAGATATACTGCTATAGTCTTGTGGCCACCCCATATACCCTCTGTATAGTGAACCCCGATATTCATGTCAGCTAATTCACGTATACATCTTCTCTAGTAAGTATAATTAATGAAGAGTACCTGTATTTCTAGTATTCTAACTCTTCTCTCCAA
>OZ012699.1:14395387-14425387 GCA_963942565.1 Maea johnstoni | reverse complement strand
TGTGGCAACGGAGTTTACCCGTTGCAAAGGATAGGGCGTCCTCTCTTATAATATATATATATATATATATATATATATATATATATATATATATATATATATATATATATATATATATATATATATATATATATATATGTTTATATATATATGTATGTTTATATTTATATATATATGTATATATATATATATATATGTATATATATATATATATATATGTATATATATATATATATATGTATATATATATATATATATATATATATATATATATATATATATATATATGTATATATGCCCCCACTGTTGGTACATACAATAATCTGTGCATTCATACATTTTCTTTACAAATGTGTTTTTTTTGTTTTTCTCATACTGATATCATTGCAGTCCCCATTTCTTAGTGATGAACCTATTGTGGCACATGTCATGTAGGATAGCAATTGTAGAAACAATGAATAGAATGAATGAGTGTATAAATAAGGCACATCGACACACAAGTAACATATAGTGCCATAAAATATTACCAAAATGTGGTCTTTTGTCATCGATGAAGAACAAGGACAAAGCATAATTATTCTAGGCGAGAGAAGAAAAAGAGATAGTAAGAGCAGAGCCATCAGAACCAAAGAGGACCAAGGGATATTTTAGATGCAGGGTATCCATAAACAGATCCACACATCCCCCTTCTTTAATAGTGCGAGCAGGGCGCCTCAGCAGGTTAGGGAGGTGCCATAAGGTGCGCCCAGTGCGAGGAAACAAAATACAAGAACATTGCATTTAAAACTTCCATTTCTATTTTTTTACAAGTTCATTTCATGTATGAAATTTACAAAAAATTCATCCTGGATTATGAATACATGCTCACATACATTGATTACTAGACTAGGCTCCTAGTCCCTGTAATGTTCACCTTCCCTTATGTGTTGACCAAGCACTGTGGTGTGGTACCAGGTTTGGTAGATAGATGGCACCACCTGCTCCTCCTATCTCTATATGTCATAATCAAACTGAATCCTGGTGAGATAAATGTAAACTAATTGACCACTGTGGCTAACTTCACTATTTGGTGCTTGGTAAAAGAAAAAAAATAACAGAAAAATACATATGACAGCCTAGAAATCTAGGCTAATTGATTACCTGAGCTGCATTCCCAAACTCTTAGTAATGGACCTATTGTGGTACATGTCATGTAGGATAGCAATATATTAGAAACAAAATAGAAGTACAGTGCATTTAAAACTTCTTTTTCAATTTTGTTGCAAGTTCATTTCACATATAAAAATTTACAAATAAAATTTGATCCTGGATTATAAATGCATGTTCACATACATTGATTAAAATAGCTGCATTTCAGCTATAATTTAGAGCAACATTCATAATGAATTTTATTGCATTTATATCTCAGGCAGAATTAGCCTGGGTAATTCATGCAAGGTTGTTCATGATGCAACACGGACACAGCTGACGCAGACAGACACCGGTGAGAGGAACGATGTGGAAGATAAACTGTAGAGGACATTTCAAGAAAACTATCCTAAAAAGTGAATTGGACTCTGAGAAGGACAAATGAATTTTGCACTCAAGAATGAGTTACTACTGTTCGAAAAAGATAGAAATTCATCAAATTGAACAACTACCGAGAAATCTCACGGTTATTCTCACCAGTCATCAAGGCGAGTGTACCAATTTAAGCGCAAATGTAGATAGGCTCCATTTTGAGAGAAATGAATCATAAGATAGGAAAACAGTACTAAATCTTGAGATTCAAGATTTATTTAAATGATAGACATACTTGTAAGAAAGAAAATCATCAAGGAAAGAATACTATAATACAATTAAAACTCATGGATACTATAGAAGAGGTGGTGTAATGTGTTAGGTGATATATATATATATATATATATACATATATATATATATATATATATATATATATATATATATATATATATATATATATATATATATATATATATATATATATGTATCTGTATACTTGTAATTTTGTCTCAGTATGGGGGCCAAACTTACCGATGGAGATACTGCTATCATAAAACACATACAGCTGTCTCCAAGTTGAATATTCCACTATAATATCACGCAGAAAGACCAAGACCAGCAATAGCTCCCCAAAATGCTGATATGGTAAGAACCTCTCAAGCAAAGGTTCCTGATGTCAGTGACAGGAGGGAAAATGTCCTCATTATTTCCAGAATACACATTCTATGGATTGGGCACCCTGACCTAAGGTTGCATGCATTCCATACAGATGTCACACACATTGAGACAGTCATCACCAAAGACATCTTTATTACTGCATTTGATTACTAAACCATATATTGACCAATACTTAAGCAGTATCATCGTTGATGATCATCATCTTCTCACATGAATGGCTCCACCCTTTACAGCTGCTCACAACAGTATTTGATTTGCTCCAGATCACAATAGTTTAAAACTTTACCTTTGCAATTTGACAGAAATAGACACTGGTTTGATACTAAACGAATGCATCTGAACTTTCCACTTGTAAAACAAGAGCCAACTAAAAGGGATATACTGGCCGGAGATATGAAACTGAAGGGTGTCCACTGTCGCATTGCTGCATCAGCATATTGCAACAGATGCCTCAAAACCTGTGGCAAGAACAATCCTTAACCACGGTTTTATACAGGGAACTTTCCAAAAGCATGACCAAATGATTCTATTTGATGTTTCACTTGCATCTTTAAATACTGATTGTTTGTAGAAAATGTGTAAACTCCATTTATCGATGCCACCTATTGATTGATGTCTTCATTATTGCTATTAAAGCTGATATGGTGGTGCCATCTGGTGGCAATATTCAAACTTATTTTTCCGGACATCCCTGAGGTCCAGGACTCGTAAAATCTGGACACCCCTGTAACTCCATCACTATTTGTTACTAAGATTATTACTCTGACGTTTCCATCTAATTCAAGAAAAAAGTGTTCCATTTTGACGAGGATGCATTGTATAACAATTTATACATCACAGTATATTTACAGTGTAAATAACAACAACATTTTTCATTGCTTTCTAACTTCAAAGCACTTTTGTTTGTATAATAATTATAAGGAATGGGCTTTACATCATTCTCCTTACATAATCAATATAAAATCAATTTACACAACAAAATATATTTACATTTCATAGATTCAATATGACAACAAATACCATTCCTTGCTTTTATACTTTAAAGCACTCTTCTCTTTGTTATCGTTGAAAGCGATGGGTTTCACACTATTACTAGTCCTGAGTTTCAAAATATTTTTGTTTGGAGTTCCATGTATATCCGTTATTTGTTTTTCCATTTTCTGCTTATTCAATATGGTGTTTTCTTCTTTTCTCTTCAGACCCTCCAATTTCTGGTTCTGAGCCAGAGCCAGTGACAGCTGTTCTCTCAACTGACGGTTCTCCATTTCCAGGTTTTTATAGTTAGATCCAGTGAACCTAGGTATAGAGGAAGAGAGAGAAAAATCAGTCATCATTTTCATGACAAAAGTGCTGTTTCATAATAAAATTAATTTGAATTTAGACTGTCATGTATCTGCCATATTTAGGTTAATTTGTGACTAGCCAGTTGTCATTTAAAAAGGAAAATGCAGTTCCCAGCCAAAACCACCACCTACCCCAAGTCACTGGCAATATTCGCATGTGTCCATGCCAGTATTGGAACCCAGGCAGAGGTGAGAGACAGCAAGCAGTTAGACAGTGCATTGCCTTGGTCAACTCAGCCATAAGGGTAGGCCCTGGTTATAGACTTAAAGAAAAAGTAATGCTACTTAATTAAAGTTGAGGATACAGAGGAGGTTCAAGGAGTTTGATGTAATTCCTTTACACCTTTGTGATGGACAATTAAAAAAGCTGATTGGCTGGTCACAGCTGTAATGGGTTGGTCAACCTTTCATGGCACAGGGAATTCTCTGCAGTCTTGATATACTTGACAACCCAAGAGTACTACATACCCTTGAAGTTGTTGGACAATTCTGTAGTTCTCCTCGTGGGCTTTGAGGAGTTGTTCTCGCAGGATGGCGATCTCTCTGTCCCTGGCGTCCCTCTCCTGCTGGAGTCGCACCACTTGCTGATGAGCCGAAACGAACAAGGATGAATCAGACTTTGTTCCCAGCTTCTGCCACTCAAACTGCTCCAAACTGTCAACCAAAAGAAAAAAAAAAGAAAATCAGATTTATATTATATGCTACAAAGTTGTTCCATCACAAATATAATTTCCAAATCCCGAAACATTAAAAAAATGTTGCACTGAATTTTTGAGTTGCCTATATGAGACAACTGGTTCAATAACATGGTACCAGGTGGCACTACCAAGTAAGCTTTAATGTAAAAAATAAAGATCTGGACCGATAAATACAATCTAATGGAGTTCGCATATTTAATGGTATCTGATATCTAATACAGGAATGATCTGAAGAGTTGCTAGTTGCATGGCCTTCATTTTGAAGTGTCTGTCACACGCTGTTGTGACATTGTGACAATTGGACATCCCTGTTCAAATTGTTTTTAGATGTTCTTGACTACATTACCTTGAGTCAGTCTTTTTGACAGGTGGGGCGCACCAGCTGGCACGGTTTCCTGACGACGTAGATTCCTGGCTCTGTGTGAAGGGATTACCTATATTAGGTACTTCCGTCAGAGGCTCCTGAGACAATATAATGAAAAGAAGAAATTAGTTTGAGACCTCAAATCATCATTGGGCCACCACTTATCTATGTACTGTATTTCATCTTTTTGCAAAGGATAAACTATCATTTTAAATTGATTTTTGACAATTTCTTTTTAATATTTTGACTCAAAGCAAATTCTCTCTAGAGAAATGGTCATACTTGAAATGGCTTAGTATTCATCTCTTATAGAAGAAAATTGATGCAGTAAAAACTTTTTTTTCATCTTACCTCTGATACACTCTGAGCATCCTCTTCATGACCACTATCAGGATGTACGAATCTTTGCTGAAAAACACCAGAGAAATAAAAAGTGAGCAATACTTCAGGCCAAAACATGTAGCATCTAGCTCATTAGCCATGATCAGAAATATTCACTTGTTATCTCAACAATTGCCTGGGTTTGAATCCTTGGTTGCTTTCGCCTGGTACTCTGGTCTCCTCAACCACTTCCGTAATTATCAAATGAAAAAAACAACATCTTTATACTTTAAGAGATTTATAACCTTGCCTGTGGGGAGAACAATATGAATAAAAATTGCAACAGGTCCATTTTTATCATCTTGCATACACATCTCAATGAAGGTTGTGCTAGGACCAAAATATACTCACTGCATTGTTTATTTTCCGTACCAAGGTTTTAAACAACCCCTTTTCTCTCTCCGTCTGTGCTAATTGCTTGTCTTTTGTCTGTTTTAACTTCGATAACTAAAAAGACAAATAAGTTGTTAGTTAGTAACCATCATCTATACTAGACATTTAAGGTGTAACACATTATCTTGGATTCTAATACATCATAACACATGTATATATATATATATATATATATATATATATATATATATATATATATATATATATATATATATATATATATATATATATATATATATATATACATATATATTCACACACACACACAAACATATACAAAGGTGTGTGTATGTGGAGGGGGTCTGGTCAGTTTATAAGTTTGTAAGTCTATTGCCCCAGCTCAATTTGTAACAGGGACAAAAAATGGTTGTATTGTTGAACCCCAGGTGGCAGCACTTACTTTGGTTATGGATACAGCTGATTTGTGGTTCACTGGACCCCTCCAGCACTTCTGTTCCTTACTGTACTTATAGTCATCCAGTTCTGCCTTGGTCTGTAATAACAAAGGCATATTGTGAATATGATATCTATCATATCAGTGTAATAAAATGACTAGTTCCCGAATGGCAGACCTGTGAGTTGTTATTGAAGATGTTATTGAAACATTTTTCCCCACAGCAACCAGAAGCATAATTGGGAAAATCTTTGAAGGAGAAATTTTAATCAGGAAATACCAACTACTCTCAAATATTTTGTGATCTAATAATCAATTTACCTATTTGTTGTCAAAATGTAGCATAAGTCATGACAACAATTTCTAGAGGAACTCACATGCAATAAAACACATGCAACCCTGACTACTTTAAAAATATGTGGGTTTGTTTGAGGTTTAGCAATAAAAGGACGATTTTGATTGACAACATAGAACTCTCGCTTCAAGGAATTACCTTGCTCTTAAATCTTAAACACCTTGGAAAGCTGCTCACTAGGTATAATTTTTAAATTTGCCTCAATTATGATGAAGTATTGTGAGTTGATGGACAGAAAATGAAATCAGTAATAACTCTGTTATTCTTTTATCAAGTTTAATTGATTATAGTAGCAGGTGTTTTTATGATAAAGATTCTATGACTAGTTAAGTTTTAAATTAAGAAACATATAGTAACCTATATAAACAAAGCTCACCAACCTATAGTCAGCAAGCACTATTTAACACTTCTGGTGCTACTTTCTTCCAAGGAAAAAGAACCCAAGACTTTTTGATAACCATCTAAACTACCTTGTCTTGTGGGTATTCATTGGAAAGCTCTTGTGTGCTAATTTAAGAGATGAGTTCCCAGGTGCCTGGGTTTCAGTCATTTTTCAGCTTTTTCACATTATTTTGTATTAACCAAATTAGCTTTTGGCATCCAAAGGATTAAATACTTTCACCATGCACTCACCAGCTTCAGAGGAGTATTATTGCCGACTGAGTCTATTCTTGGCCCAGACTGAACTGATCCACCTTTTGGCAGAGTTAGTTGGGGCATTATGATGAATATCCTGAAAAAAATAGAATACAAAATCATCTTAGTACAGACAAAATACTGTATACCGTTTTAATTTTGTGCATATAAAGTAATGAGTTCAGCAGGAAGCTGCATTTCATATGCAGTTAAATTTTTGTACAAGGTGTTAAATGAAAAGGTATCATATCAGCGTGTTGTATGGAACTAGCATAGGGATCGGATGACAAAATAATAAATAAAAACAAAAATAATTCAATAAATGCATACTCTAGAGGTGCACAAAGTATGCATTAATTAACCCATTAACACTTATGAGTTGTTCCTGAAAGCCGTCTGGATCTTCGATGATTTTTACGATAATATGAAAATTAAGAATGATTTTAGGAAAAATTCGAAGGAGAGTTGTTGATAATATTCTGCTGAATATTTCTCCATCAAATATTTTATAAACTATGCTTTTGCCTGCAAGATTTCATCAAAATTGTCAGGCTGCTTTTGGCCGCTATAAGCATTAATGGGTTAAACTGCCACTGTGCCACAATATTAAGCACACAACTACACAATAAATCTAGGTATTCATAGTAGATCCACCTGGTGACAAGCTTGAGAACCACTTATCACCACAGATCAGTGTCAAAAACTGCAGTGCTCCAGATATAGTGCTGAGACTGAATTGTTAGAAATGTTAGGCTTATTTAATCACTGAACATTTCAAATTATTAATTATTTACAAACATTGACATGTAGTTAATTTTAGAAATCAATTCAGCATTAAAAGTGCGACTTTGATATCAGTGGCTGTGGCATCTAATTTGATAGGACTGCATGAATTTGGAATTTTTTTTTTCATCACATTTATGCCATATTGAGGCGAATTGTGACTAGCTAGTTGTAAGTAGTGGAGGAAACCGGAGTACCCAGCGAAAACCATCGCCTAACCCCAAGTCACTGATAACTTTCTCACATTTGACAGGACTGAAACTTGAAAGATTAGCTTTGAAACATCTAATCAGGTGCCCATAATGTGATAATTGATTTATCATGAGCTATATTAATCATCCTAGCACTTGAGTTCAGAGACTGTTTATCTGGACTTACATCCATCCTGACTGTCCTATTGATAATTAATGTAAACAAAATCAGGCTGCTTTTAGTTTTACGCCACTCTCTATTAATACACTTGTCCATTGATGACCAACTCATGCAGCATTTTAAGTTATACATATCCTGAAAATATCAGGTACCTTGAGTTCAGGGGCTGCATGATTATCTGGACTTACATCCATCCTGACTGTCCTATTGATAATGTAACCATGCTCCTCTAAGTGATTCACTAACACCCCTCTCTATTTATTCCCTAGTTCCTTTTTGATCAGCTCATGTAAAGTAACATATAAAGCATCATGAAAATCTCTGGTATTTTTGCATCTGAAATAGGCCTCCTTCAGATTTTGCTTATTTGTTTTCTTTTTGATGTGCCAGTATCTAAGGGCACCTGTCAAAATTGGCACTTGTCAAAACTGCCACCTGTGACATTTTGATATATATAACCTATCATACTTGCACAACCATCAAATATGTGTTGGCATTGCATCAGTGACTGACATTGAAATATATACTTATACCTGCTTGTGCTACACCCGCGTGAATCTGGCCCTGACACAGCATTGAAAGCTACTTTGTAGCAAGTTGTTGCCAAGTTTTTCAGTGTACCTGCTTGACATTTCACGCCTGGAAATAACAAAGCAATAATCCGCGCTGTATAAAAAAGTCCTTTATATTTCAATATCGAAGTGGCTTAGAAAGAATGCTCATTTTTGGCGATAAATAAAAAAAACTTAAAGATTGATTGTTTTTTACCAAAAGGAATGAATAGCTTAGAGAAACCATAATCTATTCCTCTTCAATATCACTCCGCGTATACCTGAAACTACTTTTACCATAGGTTGTGCTGCACGAGATGATTTCCCACAATCAAATCGCCGCAAAGTGAATTCTTATGTACTTACGTATATCAGATTTCTGGGACTCCTTTGAGTAACTCACCATAATAAATAGTTGTGAATCAATTTATTTTACAGCAGTTTTTTGCGACATATCATGATATCTGATATCATATTATCGTCCGTGCAACTGTGAATCGGGTGACCGGAGTCTACTCCCCATAGCCGCCATCTTGTGGGCATTCACATGGAGGAATCTCACTGAAAGTTGGCGAAACTATTGACTTATCTTGGGATTCTAGGCAACATTCGGTAAAAGATGACGGGCAGATTGCCAGCGGTCGTGATAGACAATGGAACTGGGTAGGTATTTTGTGGCAAGTCCATTTCATTTGTAGGAATCACGAGAAAGTTTTCTGATCGATGTGAAGTTAGTCTGCAAATTCATTTCCTGTTTGCGGACGAGGAAGTGATACCGGCATATTCCATTTTTTACATCAGTTTGATCTACGTCCGCTTTTAGCTCCCTCAAAACATTCCAAACTTATCGTTTCGAAATCCGTAATCTCGACAATTGCATACGATGTGCTGAGATTCAGTATTTGAACTCTGAAGTAGAGAGATATCCCAAATAATGATGCTTATGATAACGCCCCACTCTGCCTATGGCATTGCCATTGGATTGGTCACTGAGTGACTGACTGTTGTGCCATGGTCTAGAGATGAATCACCGCTTTCATTAAGCCAGAGATCAACAACTATAGCAACCCTAGGCTCTTACCTATATGTGACCAAGGCAAGTGCAATCAAAGGTGGACGCAAGTGCAATATGCATACAGATACAGCATATCTAAGAGAATTAGATGGATGAAAAAAAAAACTCATTAACTGACAGCTAACAGTAACAGTTCACTTCCTTGCTGAGTTTGTTTCTGCCATTTAATATGGCGAGGAAGCAAGGCTTTAAATGCTCGCGCAGCTCGATGATATTTCTGCATTCCCCTTCAAATGCAGTCACAAAGTTACGAATTAATTATCGTGATTCTTTACTTGTAAAACCCCTTGATATGAGCTTTATATTTGTGTAACGACCACACAGTACGAGAAGCGATTGACCGGAAATATCGATGGCAAAAAATACTATTTCAACGCAGGTGTTGCAAAATCATCATTTCGCAACAGATTTCAACAAGAATTTAAAAAAAAAGTACTTTCAAACCGCATTGAAATTGATCCATGGATAGACGAGTAGGCCTAATTCATTTTCGCTGTGTCGCTCACTGCATAAACAATGGCGCTAGTGTTGACATATCACTGTAGATGGCGTTGTGATAGCTTTTTGCATGACGTCATTGCTAGTGCTAGTACGATCAATCAGCGGCTCGAGCTATTGCTCGTATTGCTGCCGCTGGCGAGCACTCGACCTGCCATTACAGCTCGCCGAGTTCGGCGAAAATGTAAATAAAGCCACATCGTCAATCATCGCCATGTTTTTTGTCTTGCTTACGTCTTTCCCACGTGGGATCCCATCGAGATCGCACAATAGCAGGACGTGATTGGCTTAGGCAAGCATGGGCCTGTTCTAATTAGCGTGATTGACAGCAATTTACGTTGCTCATTGGCTTAGGCAGGCATGGGGCGGTTCTAAATTAGCGTGATTGACGGCAATTAATTTTGTAGTGTTGGGACGATCATCGATTATAATCGATAATCAATCATTTACCTCTCTGATTCTGATTAATCGATTACGAAACTGGCAATCGATAATAATCGGAAAAGGTGACACCTAGTGGCAAAATAAAGAATTAAATGACAGACAAGTTGTCAGCTTTCTAGCTATGAAACTAAGCTCCAAAAACACTTCAAAACCAAGTTAAGGTAGGTGCTAATAGCAAGTAATTGTCATAGACTATCACTTATTATTAGGCTCTAGACCTCTAGTACCCAATTACTGCAAAAGTGCGATAAACTGATTATGATCGATAATCGATCGTTTGTCTGTAACTGATTATCGATCATGAAATTGCAACCGATTCCCAACCCTATAATTTTGCTCAGCTGTTGATTTTGCATGTGCAATGAGTAGTTAGGGCTCGTTATATGTCGATTAATCGCTCGGCAGTTTCAGCGATCGCTCGAGCCGTTTTTTAGCGGCGAATCCGAACACTAGTCATTGCACGTGGCGGACTTCCTTCGTACCATGACTTCATTCTGGTGCCACACTCCGCTGATAGAGAAGGCCATTTGTTGTCTGATCTTTGGCCTTCCAAATGTTATTTAAATACAATTTAAAGGAAACAATCCATATTTTTTGAGTAATTAAGCAATATTTAATACATGAAAAGATCTGGCGGCAAAATGTGCTCTTAAAGCAAAAAGTGATGTTCATTTCACGCAAGATTATCGTCAAGCGAGACAGGAGACGAAGTGCGGACGGAAGTGTGGACACTGTTTTATAGTACTTTCATAGTACACTGCCATCATTTTGTTTCAACACTCACCTTTGACAGAGGAGGCATCGTTATAGATACTGGCAGTGAGTTTAACCTACAGGGTCTTAGTTTAGATGTAAATGTGACAGTGCGATATCAGTTTCATAAAACTATTAGCATCTGAAGTAGCATAACTTGTAGGTATATAAAGTGATATTTACCACTAATAACTTAGAATGTTTGAAAATATATTTTTTAAACTAATGGTAACAGCAACTCATTCATAATGTATATCTCACAAGCAGAGACTTAGCCAGGATCCGTCTTACCTGTCTTTTGGACAGATAGTTTCCTGAAAAACACCTTTTTGGACAGGCAAAATTTTCTCTGAAGAAATTTTAATTCAAACTTTTTTGGGGTAACCAACTTTTTTCCTAACAATTTACCTGTAAGATGTAGATGGAATAAGGGTTTGAAGTAGCTGAGTAGCTAAATCTGGATGGGCATAATTTTTGGAATTGCTGTTTTGGACAGGCATTTTTGAAATCCTGACTTAGACCATGCTCACAAGATATTATGTACATACATTTTTACTTACAAGTTCTTTGTCAATTCAGGCATATACACATGTGCGTGAATGAGTTAAATGGTTACATTCACTGTAATTGTGTCATGTAGGTCAGACCAGCATTTTATTGTCAATGGAAGTATCAATGCAACTAACACATTTAAAATAGCTGAGGGTCAGTCAATTTGAAATCGCCCTGGGCTATTTGGTAAGCTTGCCTGTGAAATAGCCCAGTGGCTTTAAATACAGAGAAAATGCTGCAATACTGTATATAGTGTAATTAGCATTTTTAGCGATATGCTGGCTATGATCCTGTTTTGACTTTTTCATCTTAATTGTATTTTCAAGCCTATAGACCTTTACCCATGGCCATGTTTCAATTATAATGGCCCATTTCAAAAAGTCATGAGAATTGGATTTAGTTAACTACCGTAGTACCAAGTTTAAATAATATTTAAATCTCGGAAAAGGATGGGGCTTTTGGCTCTTTCATATATAAATCAACGAGCAATCAACTGGAGTGATTTGAAAATAACGCATTGCCAATCAGAATCCCTGCAAAGAAGCCCTGCAATGTATAATCCTGAAATCTGAGGGCCACAGCAATAGCATCGGCCCAGGAGGTGGGACTATGCTGTAAATGCATTGAAAAGGGGGAAGGGAGACTCATTGGGGCTGCAGGCACCAACATAATTTTAAGAACTAACTTGCCTTGTCGGGCAAGTAGTTAATAGTTTTGACTTGCCCGAAATAAGTTATAACATATGCTAGAAAGGCATGTATTGTTGATCATGGATTTGAAGATTTGAATACCATTTTCATTTCAGTTTTGTTGCATATTTCTGGGTATTTGGCCATCTGGGTATCTGGCCATTCATTATAAAAGAAATGTGTATAGTGTTCAGAAAATCAGCTGGGCAAGTGAAAACTAAAATGTACTTGTCCGAAAGCCCTTTTTTCAAAAAATCACTTGCCGGGGCAAGCAGGCTAGTACTTATGTCGGTGCCTGAGCTGGATCTTGCCACACTAGATGCTCACCTGCTGCCAAAATGTCGTTTAAAAGTGCTACCATAAATTCTCGGAAATTTAGACCACCCTAGGAAATTATTTTCAGGGTATTTTAAGAAAACATGAGCCACCCTGAACCCATAAAAATCTTAATTATTAAAAAGTGGCCCAAATTACTGAGAATAAACAGTATACAGTATGCAATAGGAACGGGATAATTTTGGTTTAATCAAAAAACACTATCGGTGACAGCTAGTGCTCGGACGATTACTCGTATGGTCAAGCATTCGGTCGTCACGCCATGCTCCACCCACGGTCGACCATGGCAAGGAATGGTCGACCGAAAACGAGTATAATGCATTAGCGCTAGTCTGTCTAAAACCAAAAATAGTACACAATGCAAGTAACTTACCACGCCGCTAACCTAATCCCTGACTTCCTATCTATCGAATTATGTACAATAAAATGAAAATAAACTTACCTTTATGTTGTTGTTGCTGTTGTTTTCTTCACCCTGTCCACCCAGCGCTTCGGCGTTGTAAACAACGTGGCTAACTGCGCATGTACTTATTCTATTACTTCTGGGGGACCGGCGCCGCTCCTGAATTGTCCCAACATGGTCGACCATGGTCGAGTATCGGTCGGCAGCTGCTGCCGATTACTCGACCATGATATTTTCAACGATTCCGAGCACTAGTGACAGCCCTGCTGTTTTCCTAAATATTTAGGCTTGTTTGTTTGTGTTTCAGGTATACCAAGATGGGGTATGCGGGTAATACCGAACCCCAGTTCATCATGCCCTCGGCCATTGCCATTAAAGAGGCTACCAAGGTCGGCGACACAGCAACTAGGAGAATCGGCAAGGGAATTGATGACCTTGACTTCTTCATAGGAGACGAGGCCTTAGATGCTGTAAACTATTCTGTAAAGGTGAGTTGAAGATTCCATGAGCTATTTTGAAGGGTTCTAAAAACAATTATTCATGTTTGGCACATGACCTAAAGGCAACCAGGCAATTTGGGTGAAATCTTTCATGCTAAAGCATAACTGGAAAAATATATGAAGCAGAAATGTTAATCAGAACAGTAAAACTGTCCTTCATATATGTTGCAAAATAATTCTGAATATAATAAGTTATATAATAGAAAGTATCATAGATCCTGATGTCGATTTCAAGAGAATCTCTTATTAAAGCATTATTGTGTTATAAGTCTTGGTTTGGAGCGGAGTCATTAGGCTACATGTATGCCATGTTGGAGCAATTTGTATCCGTGATTAAACAGCTTTTCTACACCAGTTATATTATATATAGCCATAGCCTACACTTGTCTGAGGAATTTCCATATTTTATCCTTTTTTCAGTGGCCAATTCGTCATGGTATAGTTGATGACTGGGATCTCATGGAAAGATTCTGGGAGCAGGCCATCTTTAAATACCTTAGGGCAGAACCAGAGGACCATTATTTTCTACTGGTAAGTCTTCAAGTGCTGTTCATTTTTTACACAAATATTCAACATTTTTATCTTATGCATCGGTAGGTAGGTTTTCAAAACGTGATGGAATGTCTTGTTTATAAATGAGTATTTAGTTTATTTTTTGTCTGTCAAATTCCTAATATCCTGGTGCCACTTCATGAGTATTGAAGGAATAGTGGTTCAATCAAGAATCTATCTAGGCACCCACGTAAGTGCTTGCCATGGCAAGTAAAAAATTACTGTTGGGCAGGTAACGTAGTCTCTTGCTCGACCCAGCATGACAAGTTAAAGATTCCAATCTCCTAGATTTATTGACTGAGATAAAGTAAATTACCTTATCAGTTTGGTACAGGTATATCTGGGTGAAAATGAGTACATGTATATATACATCTCAAGTGTACATACTTAAATCCATTTGCATCTGGAGTGTATGCATGGTCTGATAACTCTTAACCACAAATAGCATAAGATTTTAAAGATATCTCAAGAGGGATTTCAAATCATGACTGGCAGTGTGGCACATGAACATTTATTGACAAATTCAAAATACTGCTTTTTATGAAAATATTAACAAATGTTTCAGACTATATGTATGCTACAGATCTGAATGTGTTTATAAGAACATTTTTCACTTCAAAAGGGGCTTGATCAAAATTTCAATGTCTTGCCAAGCAAGCCCATAATTTTGCCTGGCAAGTAAATTCTGCTGTTAACTTAGACTAGATGGCAAGAAAGTTTATGGATACATTTCGGTCCCTGAAATGGATGTTGCGTATCAATGTCAATGATATGTTTTTGCTTATCTCTTACAGACAGAGCCTCCTCTTAACACGCCAGAAAACCGTGAGTTCACTGCTGAAATCATGTTCGAGTCCTTCAACGTGCCAGGCCTATATATTGCTGTGCAGGTGAGTGTGGAAAATATCATTGGTTCGATGAGTTTGTGTGGGCCTGCTCCGATAGTCAGAGACAGTCTAAGGTCTTGCCAATAACTCTTCGCTCTCTTTCATTAGTCATTAACGTCCCAGATACAATCTGACCGTGGTGATGGTAGAAAGTTTAATACCACCAAAGCACTCTGGAAAACACAATAACTGTGACAAAAGCATATTTTGTAAAATATTTGAAAAGGAAATGTTATTCAGAACTCTACCTACAACTCCGGCTTGAAAATTTTATGAATTCATGTACCATTTATTTTCAAAAGTATCATAGAACCAGACTCATTCGTGCCTGGAAATCACTTGTCATCTCAACCTATGATACTTTGATATGAAAACAACTCTGGAATTGAGCATAATGTCATAAAACAGATTTTAAGGAGAATTGTGGGTTAGGTTAATGAGAAACTTATCTCCATCAAATACCAGGTGTAAAATACTCTGAGCTCAAAGATAACTTGAGGTTGTTTTTGGCTGCTGTGCAGGCATGATTGGGTTAAAAAAGGAGCTCAGGCATGAATGGGTTAAAGGCTATGAGATTCTGACCCAGTTTCATTTATCAGTCAGTCAGACCGCTATCTGGTTAGCCATATCCTCGCTGTAGATTAGGCTATCAGCCCAGCTGACCTATATAACCTGTATGCGGGACCTTAGCCAGCACAGTGTCTGGGCAACATTTAGACACCCCTACACTCAAATTTCAAACTTAGGACAGCCACTTTTTTCGTGAATTTTCTTAAAAAAAGTCAATTTCAGGGTAAGTGCTGAAAAAGTTCCACCTCAATATAATACCTTTAATATTACACAAGGATACTGTGCCTCTCTTAATAGGTAAATGCTTGTTTGTGCTTGTATTCTAAATTCTAAATATATTGTGTTCTCCCTTTAGAAATAGGATGTCCAAAAATATTTAATTCATATTTTTGGCCTCCCGAGTTATCCTGGCTAAGACCCTGCCTATATGGGTATGCATACTAATTATGCAGCTGACCTATATATCATAATGTACACATTAGAATCATGGTATATGGAGGGTATTAAATGATAGGGTAATCGGTATAGATAATTGACAAACATACCATTGGCACTATGCTGACATCTCTCTAAAGATATCATTCTTTCTCTCTCTCTCTCTCTCTCTCTCTCTCTCTCTCTCTCTCTCTCTCTCTCTCTCTCTCTCTCCCCCCCCCCCCCTCTCTCTCTCTCTCTCTCTCTCTCTCTCTCTCTCTCTCTCTCTCTCTCTCTCTCTCCCCCCCCCTCTCTCTCTCTCTCTCTCTCTCTCTCTCTCTCTCTCTCTCTCTCTCTCTTGAATTGTAATATTCTAATAGTATGAGAGCATGAGCACTAATATCTATTTTTGTGATTATTCTTCAGGCTGTGCTTGCCCTAGCTGCGTCCTGGACATCAAGGCAGGTGGGAGAGAGGACGTTGACCGGTACTGTCATAGACTCAGGGGACGGCGTGACCCATGTGATACCTGTGGTAAGTTGCAATATCAGCCCTCACACAGGGTGGATGGCAGGGACCCGGCCAGGACTGGTCCTGTCTGTCTTTTGGATGGGCAGTTTCCTGAATACTCATATTTGGACAGCTATAAATCTCTATGAAAAACTTTCAATTTTAATTTTTATGGGGTAATGACCACATATTATACTAACTAACTATCTTTTAGGACATAGCTGAAGTGTAAATTGACCTTTTTGGCACAATATGATATTATATGAAGTTGCTAGGAGTTAAAGTAGAGAAATAGCTAAATCTGGACGTGTATACGTTTTGTAATTGCTGTTTTGGACAGGCATCTTTGAAATCCTGGCTAAGACCCAGGTGTATGGGTTTCGGGTATCTGAATAAACCCTTGAAAAACCAGACCCTAGGAGGCCGGAATATTTTTAAATGGAATTGCTGAAGTTTTAGTTTTGAGCATGTGATTTGATATTTTCACCGTAATAGATATTGCCATGACAGTGCATACAAGTACTAAGCCAATATCAGTCCAACCTGTCTTGTGGAAAAACTCCTCTTCAGACAGGTAAAAATTTGTAGGAAACAGGGCATGATAATTGTTCATTGATTCCATTTAAATACTGTTATTTTCTATTGTTTCATGCTAACATATTATTGGGAGGTATTTCAAGCTGGTTGAGATTCATGTGTTGTTATTGTCCATTATTTCAGGCTGAAGGCTATGTAATTGGGAGCTGTATAAAGCACATTCCCATCGCTGGTCGAGACATTACCTACTTCATCCAGCAGCTGCTGAGAGAGCGAGAGCTAGACATCCCCCCAGAGCAATCACTAGAAACTGCCAAGGCTATCAAGGTGAGTTCTAACTCAATAGAAAAACAATACAAAATAATGGAATACAAAATTAACATATTCTTGTCCTCAATCTTATCATATTAGGGAAATATCATGTTTCTTTTAACTAATTATTTCATTTCTAATCATAATCATGCAAAAATCAATAAAAAAAACTTTCCATTTATAAGACAAAATAAATTCTATATAGCGATTTCAATGGAAGAAAAATAATCTTGAAAATTGCTCAACTATCAGATTCATTAAGACATCTTTAATCCTTAAAACAAAGATGTAAGATAAAGTTCTGATGAACATCTTTCCTTGAAATATTTTCTAAAAATTGCATTTGTTGACAAAATAGCTAGAGCCAGGGTCCAATTTCACTGGCCTTAGCAAGTAGATAATATTGGTGCCTACTACCAGGGGTGAATCACACCCCATCCCGTAATTATATTAAACTATTTATTTGAACCGATTTTTATGCTTATTTCCTTATTCTTTTCAGGAAAGATATTGTTATGTTTGTCCAGAGATAGTGAAAGAATTCAACAAATACGACTCAGATCCAGAAAAATGGGTTAAAAAATATGAAAGTCACAACCCTGTCACTAAAAAACCTTTCAGTGCGGATGTGGGTTATGAAAGATTTTTAGGACCAGAAATTTTCTTCCACCCCGAGGTAAGTTATTATCATAAGATACCCACTAACAGTCACAGAGGTGCAATGATAACTCTTTTAGGATCTTTGGTAATATTGGATTCTTTGCTGATAAACTGAGAACTGACTTTCATTGGAGACGTCAAAGTACCAGGGAAGTCAATTTTGTATTGTTAAGCAGTACCGGTATAACAGTTCTTAAATGCTACGATACTATTTCCCATGTATAGTATCATAATCCCTTAGTCTAAGCCTGCCTAGAACTTCCCTGGAAAAGAATTGTACTTAGAATTACTTTTTATTAAGTTACAAATTCACAAAAAGTATCTTAAATATGTGGATATACAATTTATCAGTAAAGTAAGGTTTTTATATGTTGGAAGTTTGCACAGGTTCATTTCCAAATAGTTTATTTTTAAATAAATGTATTGAGCTACTATCTGAGTATTAGTAGAATGTAATGCAATGTGATTCTATTTCAGTTTGCCAATCCTGATTTCACCACTCCTATCTCAGAAACAGTAGATGGGGTTATACAAAATTGCCCCATAGATGTACGTAGAGGTTTATACAAGGTGAGTACATTTTTTTTCAAGAAATTCTTATCAGAATGGTCCTTTCCTGTTTACTGCTGTTGATACTTTAAACGAAAATGGAGATATTTTTGGCACAAATTTTCTAATCATGTTTCTTTTGAAAATAATGTTGCAATTAAGCAAAAAAGAACAATGTTTCGAGTAACAGAAATCATGCATAGCATGTCTGTAAACAATTGGTTACAAAGATATTATCAAGGACAGTTTTGGTTATATGCATGAATTGGTTAACCGAATAAGAATTAAATTGTCTGATCTCAAAAATGATGTAAAGAGTTATCTTTGTTTGTTTCACAGGCACACATAGGTAATTGCGGCCTAAATAGGAATGTTTGTCTTTTAGAATTCCTTTTAGAATTATTTTTCAATTCGCCCAAAGCAACCCTGGTACTATATATACAGGGAATATGAATGGCGATACAAAAGATGATCAATAACTATGTTATATGTACACAAATGTAGGTTGCAAATATTTTGTATGTACAGGAATAAATTATTAGAAGGCTCCTCAAGTTATTCAATGTATAAATGCATCATTAGTGTGATTGTTCAAATCGTATGGTTAAAATATCAAAGAGTTTTTCTTTCCATTCAGAATGTTGTTTTATCTGGAGGCTCAACTATGTTCCGTGATTTTGGCCGTCGACTACAGCGAGACCTCAAGAGGTCTGTGGATGCCAGACTGAGGCTCAGCGAAGAACTCAGCGGAGGAAGAATAAAGGTACACATCTTTTACTACTGTAAACATGTTTAATTTGGAGTGCTAAAAATTTTGCTTTACAACCCTCCTGCAGGGTAATTGTGCTACTTTAAATTTGCGCATTCAATCACTCAAACAAAGTAGGATATTTATTTGAAGGATGTTATTTTTGTGTGGGGGGGGGGGGGGGGGGGGCAACTAAACCCCACTCAACCCCATCAATATAATCCCCATGTCATTATATAGGGAAATTATGCCTTATTGCAATAAGTAAAACAATATTTATGGTTGTAATCTGCATATATTGTAATCTTCCTTGAAAAATAGCCGCCCAACTACGATACACTTGTCAATTTTGAACTCCCAGTCTCTAAATCCAAAGAGCCTGCAAAATATTACCTGCTTATTTTGTCAGTGGTTTTGATTGGTGATACAATCATTATGATACAGTGTCCTAGAGTTACGAAAATGTAAGTCTGAAAATTGGCTATTGTTAATCTTTTGGGTGTCTTTTCTTCCATGGAGACCACAATGTATTCAGATATCATAGGCATGTACTTAACCCAATGGGTAGCGTGACCCTAGAGTGTTTGCCTGCATCTAGCAACTGAACTCAATGTTTTACGGTTAACTTTATTACTCTTTTCTCTTTATTTGCAGCCCAAGCCAATAGAATGTCAAGTAATTAGTCACTCAATGCAGCGCTATGCAGTCTGGTTCGGGGGCAGTATGTTAGCTTCAACGGTAAGAACCTAAACCTTGACGAGTAGAAAAACTCTCATTTTCCATGGGCTGTTGCATTGTGGGATTCGGGCACCGTGCCGTAGCTACAATCCCATAATTCCTCCCTGTGTAAATCAACTGTTTGGATCTAGACCATAGCCATGGCATTGATCAACCCCATCTTGCAATAAAACAGCCCACACACACTTACACAGGCAAATTTTTATGGGCCCATACATGTGCTGTGAAGTTACCGGCCGTTTACGGGCACATGCCTGTTGTAGGTGTCCAACTGGCCCGGCATTATTGGTCCATTTGATAGCAATGTCCTTACGAAATTGTAACATACCTTTTGCTAGCCTGTAAAGATTTACCTGTGTATTACTGTAGTTCTTTTTGTTCAGATGGGCAAGTAATACTTTGAGATTCGTTAAAGTATGTACTTGCCTATTGTTGATTATTTGTATTTTCTACCTCGATGTATGTTGTACAGTTCTCATTCGGAATTTTCCTTTTCATACACTGTTTATCTAGCCAAACCCTAAGCATTATATTTACTTCTTTTTATATCTAACTTGAAAAGTGTACCAGCCCAAAAATACGGTCCACCCTGATTAAGTCATGATTTGCTCACCAGGTGGCCTAGTTATGGTTCTAGTTGATAAGGTGACCAACATTTGGGGCCATCCATGATCGGTCACAGAAAATAACTCTTTATTTTATGCATTATGCAAAAGATACATTCCACAACAGAGCAAAACATTATCTAATTAAACCATTGTTTAAGGGCCTTGCGTATGATTTGAAACTGTATATCCAAAGGGGGGCATCATTAAAATTAAGTTAAAATTTTGATGGCTAAATATTCAAAATAGTCAATAAATAAACGTCTTTCTTAGTAGTGCTTATCAAGAAAATGTTTGTCATTTATAAAGTTTGTTCCGGAAGACCTAACATTATTATTTACCTGAAATTGACATAATTAGAGTTTTGTACCAAATACTAGGGTCACCTGGTGTGCTAGTAAGAAGTTTTCCCATTGGCCTGTGCTGGTTGCATACAACAAATTAAGTTGTAATGTTTTATGCAGCTGGGCCTTTTTTCAGATGGTCCCTTGATGAGCTTTGCCTTTCAAGTCGGCTCTCTCCTGGAAAAATTCCTCTAGAAATTTTGTTCCTTTGTTATGCAAATCTTATTTATTTATACCTGTGATATCTGCCACTCTTTATTTCAGTATTGTGTTCTTGGGTGCTGAATTGTTATTTTAACTTGTACACATGCCTTATCTACTGCGTCTCATTTCAGTGTTGTGTCCTAGGATTTTGCTCATTATTTTCTCTGTATGTGATTGAAATATCCCAAGGAATCTGTGGTATGCGAGAGATATTTCTGAGGTGTTGCAAGGCAAAACGAATCAGCTCCGATGGAATAGCACTTGCATCACACCATCCCTTGGTTCTGTGTAGCTTGTGTCACTGGGGCTGCCTTTCACCAATCACAGCTAACCCTTCAATTCTTTAATGCTAAAGGTGGCCAAAGAAATCTGTATAGATGGTAACATATGTGCAGGAAGAGTATTAATTGGGGGAACATTTCAATTTTTTTTTTTAATTTCTTGAATACTTAGTTATCGTCAGAAGTATTGTAGATTCAGACAAAATTTCTCATTGGCTATTTGGAGCAAAATTTTCTGAGCAGGAAGGCTGGACTTGTTGTCTGCTTTTTCTAGCTCCCAGGAGTATAGGGTACATAAATGGAACAGTAGTCATAATAAAAAATAAAGGGTAAAGAATAGCTTGGCTGTGCACTCACCCAAGATTTCAGGTAAATGACTTCAAGATTGCTTAAGTTCTTCATGGTTTTGGTAGCCCAGTTTACTGTGGCTCAAATACTGCTGTTTGCCTTCTATAATGCACCTTTTGAGACTGTGATTGGTGAAAGGTTGTTGATGGTATCTGTTGTGTCATTTAATATCTACCCATTATTTCCACCTGTACATCTGCAATTTCCACCATTTTTCTTTCCAGTACTGTGGCTTTTGCAACACCCCTATCGTTCTCATCTGCAATGTCCACCATGTTTCATTTCAGTCTTTGCAACACCCCTGTTGTTGTCTGCTGCGATGTCCACAATTTTTGCATTCCAGTACAGGGCTCGAAATTAGGGGGAGCCGGGAACTCCTTTGAATTCTCTTGCGGCTCCCTCAAATTTCTGCTGGGAGCCCAAAGACGTACTGGTTTCTATACCCAATGTCTCTGAGGTAGCTTTAGAAGATGCAATTGGTCTCCCTGGATAAAATCTTAATTTCGAGCCCTGCAATACTCCATCTTAGCAACATCCCTGTTGTTGTCTGCTGCGATGTCCACCATTTTTGCATTTCAGTACTGTCAGACTCCCCCTGTGGTCGTTGTCATCATCATTATTGTCATTATTATGCCGTTGAGTTGACCTCGCTGGTTTTAATTTCTCTACTTCTTGTCTTCTCTCTCCATCCTCCTCCTCCTCCTGCTCGTGGTTACGATCATCACTGTGGTGGTTGTAGCCTGAGTTTTACCAGGTGTGTCACACCAAGGCAGATTACAATGAGTACGGACCCTCCATCTGTAGGCACAGTCCGGTCTTTGGGAGTATAATCTAATCAGTCGCAGCAGTGAAAGGTGCAGCAGCTTCTCAGATATCATCTACTTCTCCTTCTCCCTACCACGCTGCATGGTTTTGTTGTTTATTAGTTATACCGACCAGCCAACCACATTCTGCCAACTGACCCAGAAGCACACCTCCAAATTAACCTATGCCTCTACTACTAGTACTGGTAGAATCACTTTAGGTTCAATTGGTATTGTATCAGCGACCAACCTATAAGCACCCTCTATAATAAACACCAGCCCTTACTTGTCTTGATAGATTCATTTTAGGTTCAGTTGGCTTTGTAAGTTTCATTTTTCAGACCGGCCTATATAAAACACCCCTTGGAATTAACTCCACCCCCAAATAGTAGAATAGCTTCAGGCTCAAGTGGTCTGTTGTTCAGATTGAAAACAGACTTTTATTAGTAGATGCCCCATCCCCCCCCCCCCCCCCTCCAGTTTTACTGACAGACCAACACAACTTGGAATAAATCCTTACACTTTCTCACTATCATTATTTAGTAATGATTCCTTGTATACTAGGTCTGAGGTTAGAGATCATACTTTGCCTCCTCCACATTTTACTGAATAGCCAACACAGCTTGAAATAAACGCCCATGCTAGTAGATAGCAATTCCTTTTTCAGTTGTTCAACTGGCCTGAGGCTCTGTTGTTTGAAAACACACTTTTATCGATAGACTTTGACCCCCCACCATGATAATAACCAACATACTCATAGTGAATGTGAAAAAAAGTCTTCGAAAACCTCAGTTAAGTTAAACTTTGCTGTTCATTTTCCATCATCATATCAGTTAAGGTTTGCATTTTCACTTTCAAAACTCTGCCCCCACCCTCCCCCCCCCCCCCTCTCATATGATCAATATCCCTTGCTATCTGAAATTTTGAATTTAATTTGAGAGTATCTAGTTTAAGCCCCCTCAGTCTTAGATACAGCATCCCCTGTTGAAAGTGCTTGTTATTTTGTGTTGAGAGCTTAGCACCAATCTTATTTATAACCCTCAGGTCTGAATTCTTTATTTTAACAGGCATGTTGAGCTACTCCTATTGTTGTTGTATCCTCCCTTAGCTAACTATAACCACTTAACAGGCATGTTGTTCAGTTAGAGAGGGCGTTGTATAATTTTTATTACATTCTTAGTTACAAAATATTCTGTTAAGCCTGCTTGTTCTTTCACTTAGGCAGTATTTTAATGATCTAAATTCCCTGTCAGTAGTATATTAGTACCACATTCCCAGCTAGTCAAACACTTTGCCTTTGATAGGTCTATATAGGGAAGCTCTTGCTTTTTTGTAAGGAAGGAAATAGGAATAAAGTCTTGGTATAATTAGGAATGAATATGGAATATGGATACATGGTTTTGTTGGAAATTGATAGGAAAAATGAATATTTGGTTGTTTAGGGAATGAATAGGGAAAGTGAATCCTTGGTTTTGTTGGAGAGGAATAGGGAAATTGAAATCTTAGTTACGTTGGACATGAATAGGAAAAAATGAATTCTTGGTTACTTTGAATGAATATGTTAAAAATGAATTCTTAGTTTTATTGTGAAACGGTAGGGTGAATCCAAGGGTTAGTAAGGAAGTGAAAGGCTAGTGAATGTTTGACGGTACATGGAACTCTCATCCTTTTCTACTTTCCCCCCATTCCTTGCTTTTTCAGCAATTTCACCTTCATCCCCATTAAGGACTTATTTCAAAACATGCTCTCCTTTACAAATTGCTTACTGCCTTAGTTTTTTGGGTTTTCATCTCATATTCAGTCTCAATTGAAGCACTTTTTTATTCCATGGTTATTATTATACTATCTCCTAGTTGTAGTATAGTGGTATCCTCATTCAGCATTGTCCTTCTCAGTTGAGAATTTAAATCCTCTGTTGGTGGCCTAAATTCATGCAAAAAGTTGCCCCGCCCCTAGGCCCAAATTTGACTAGTTCTAACCAGTAGTATTTATAGTATATGGAACAATCATGTCAAATTAAGATATATGGCATCACAATTTTAGGGGGCCAGAATGATTACAAAGAACTTACGCCCTTAAAAGAGCCTTAATTTAGTACCATGTATTTTTGCCTCAATTTCTTGCATGACCACATAACCAGCATTAATACACGCCCCCTATTGATATCAAATTTAACTGGATTACTGAGTTTTTCATAACCTTTCTTTGCTCCACAACCCTGAGTTCGTTTTTTTTTCTCAGTTTTGGAGAGGGTTGAGGTTTCTCACTCTTATTGTCGTTACTTTGACTTTTGCATTCATTCAGTTCAGGGAATTTTTGATGTCTTTGGTTTGAGTGCAGCCTGTATGTTGTTGCTTTTATCAATTCATCCATGTTAAATATGTTACCATATGCTTTTGATACTCGGCTTTTGTCTTAGGGTAATTCCTTATAATGCTGTACAACCCCTCTGTCCTGGAACATGAATAGCTTCATATCAAGCCCAGAGGCAGACATGTTTTGCTTAACTCTTAACCCTTCCAATGCTGAGGCTACTTTTGTCCAAAGTAGAAAGACGTAAAGATTTTTGAAAACCATCTAAACCCTGTCATGTTGGTATTATCCAAATAGCTCTCACTGAGTGCTCTCAGATGAGTACCAATTTGCCAGGGTTTCAGTCATTTTTCAACTTTTTTGCATCATTTTGTATTGGCAAAATTAGCCACCAGCGCCAGCATAAGGGTCAAACCCTTTTGTGGTGCACTGGTAGTAAGTTGAAGAGTCCAAGGGTTCTGTGCCCAAGCCCGTGCTCCACTTTTAATTGAGCATGTTGTTGTTTATTTTAGCTTGTCTAGGTGTTCCTGCTGCATGCTGACATGAAAGGGTTTCTGGTAACCGTTTATATTAACCCAGTCATGCTTCGAGCTAAAGTGGAAAATTGTCGTCTGCATTTATGATACTTTCTGAAATAACTTTGGAATCGATAATGAATTTACAAAATATTTTAAGGGTAGTTGTAGGCCAAGATCTGATCAATATTTCTCCATCAAATATTTGTCTGAAGGTGCTTTTGTCAAAAAGATATCACCAAAACAGGCGGGGCTTTTTTGGCCGCTTTAGGCATGAATGACTTAATACATTTATGCCTATTGCTGCTAAAACAATGCTAGCATGGACTCTCTGACAAAGCCAAACTTTGGAATTATTTCAATAAGAAATCTTCATCAGGACATAAGCTAAAAATCTCTTCCAACTATTTTGTTAAACTAAGTCTGATTCCCAAGTTATTTACACAAGCCTCAACGGTGCAGATGACACTTGTCTGGGAAGTCTTCAGGCATACATGGTCTACACCATTCAGGCAGAAATATTCTTGTCTTCTGAACCTATGATATTTTGAACAAACAAACAAAAAACACTACAAAATAGATTTTTTTAAATCAAAATGTTTGTATTAGAGTTGTGGGTTGGTTTCTGATCAATATTTTACCTTCAAATATTTGCTGAAAAATGACTAAATCATTGTCAAAATGGTCAGCATTTTAGTGCACTACAGGCATGACTGGTTTAACCCATTCATGTCTGTAAAATGTAAAATGACTTGACTCTTTTGGTGCAATCTTTCCAAGTTAGCATCATTTCTTCAATGGAATTACTCTATTCTCATTTAATGATTTACCTTTTCTATCAGTGTCTAAATTAAGTTCATGGGTATATGCATCTTTGTGCAGCGAAGATACCAGAAACAAAAAGAAACTAAAAGAAACAAAAAGTTTCTTAATAACTATTAAAAAAAGTTACCAGAAACACATTCTACCTGTTTTTTCAGTGTGAGAAGTCTTGATTTTATTTCTAGGTATTGTTGCATTTCTGGGCTAGAGCAGAAGCAGTTGCCTTTGTTCAGCTTTAATTTTCAGGTTTGAGATTCTATTTTAGACCAGTACTGTACTAGACGAATGCCGAGTGTCAGTGGGTTAAAACCAGATTTGTACTAGTCTAACAGCATGGTTGATGTTTTAATTTTATGTGTGTGCTCTTTTTTTTTACTAACGTAAAGCATTTTGATCCATTTATGCTTCCATGGAATATTTTATGTTGTTGCTATGATATCATGAAAATGAATTGGTGATGAGGTAATTTGGATGCATTTTCAAGGGAAAGAGTTAAAATACATTTTGATATACCTTTCTCCAAATATTTGCTTAATTAGATGCTAGCTATTTTGGAACTCTGGGGATGAGTGGTTAACCAATTTATACTCATATATCCCTGGTATTCTCATCTCTGGATGAATTTCTAACGGAAACCTCCAAAATCTAATAAATTTACAAACTCTTACCTATATTTTTCCATATTTTATATATTATATGTGTGTGTGTGTGTGTAAATTTTTTTTTATATATATATATATATATATATATATAAATATATATATATATATATATATATATATATATATATATATATATATATATGTGTATATACATATATATATATATATATATATATATATATATATATATATATATATATATATATATATATATATATATATATATATATATATATATGTATATACAGTCAAACCTCTATTAAGCGACCACTCAAGGGAAATGTCAAAAGTGGTCTTTTAAAGAGGTGGTCTCTTAAGAAGGGGTTGAGGGTCTGAGCGAGGTTATGAAAAAACAAAGAATTTCCAACAATGACCTGGAATTATTGAGGTTGTTATGTTTATCTGCGTTTTTTGAAATTTCTTCATTAAAATTTGAAGAATAGACAATTCAACAAAATGAAAGTTGAACTATATCATTAATTGAGGACCCTCAGAAATGATATACTTTCACATTTTTACCGATTATTTCATTATTTTATTGTGCCCTTTCCAATATAAAAGGTGTCTAGGCATTCAAGTGGCCGTTGAATAAAGGACCATTTACTCGTAGGGATAAGATTTCATGGCCGTTGGTTGCGTCAAGCAAGTGGTCACTTAATCAAGGTAAAATATACAGGAAATAGGCTTGGGGGGATTTGAAACGGTCGTTAAAGGCAAGTGGTCGTTTAAGAGAAGTGGTCGTTGAGGCAAGTTTGACTGTATATATATATATGTATATATATATATGTATATATATTATATTCACACACACACATCAGACCTTTACTATTTTCACAACATTTATGACTCTGCTAAGATTGGGTATGCTTATTGCTAGCCAGCTGCCAATGTATTTGATGAGAATATTTTCTCTCTTTTGAAAAAAAATCCATATAACAATATTGTGTCCTTGTTACTTTCAGCCCGAGTTCTACCAAGTGTGTCACACCAAGGCGGACTATGACGAGTACGGACCCTCCATCTGCCGCCACAACCCCGTCTTCGGCGTCATGGGTTAACCACCGTACCCGCACCCTTTAGCCGCAGCAGCAGGGAACAGCGTGGTGCGCCCAGTCACATGACACTAAGACCCGTTAGCGCGGCTGTTACTATAATGGACTGGCTTGTGGCACGGTGCTATCTTGCCCACTCATGCCTGAAGCACCCACAAATGCCTTAACCATGTTTGGCATTATTTTGCGGTCAGAGCACTTCTTAAAAATTCCAAAATTATGTTATCAAGTATGAAAGGACTAGACAACACTTGTCAATGAGATCTTCAGGCATGAATGGGTCAATATTTGAGATCTTAATCAAGGGATCTCTTGAGTATCTTGAGTAAAGTGATGTGCATACAGAACATGTTAGTAAGGTGTGGACGTATACATATATACATATATACATATATATATATATATATATATATATATATATATATATATATATATATATATATGTATATGTATATATACACCTTGAGCAGCAATAGTTAATGGTTAGGTGTGAGCTGGATGAAGCGGTGGCCACGCATACAGGTCTTAGTGATGTGACTGGCATTGTCATGTGATTGACACGTATCCATAGATACATGGTCACATGACTGCGAAGATCAAACAATATTTAGGGCATGGAAGAATTAGACTATCCGGCAGGTTACAATGTTACCTTTAAAACTTCTTGAGGAATAATTCTTTTATGCCAATGTTTTGTATGGAATGGGACTGTGTACAACTGATAGTGCTTCCAAATATTATGAACAGATGCTGACAGGCGATGTATGTTCTGAGGGAGAGTGATTATTTCCTCTGGTAGCCTGTCTTTGGCTAGAGTTGTGTGGTCCTTAACACATTCTTTTAGGTAGCGTCACTTATAGTTTGGCTGAGCCATGCATGCAGCACCAGATGACCGCGATATTCTCACTCTCGCAGATCTTGGAAACATTTATTCTGGGACGTCGGATTCTTAAAATCCTCTCAATCTTTGGAAAAAAATCTTATTCAAAATAAATATTAAGTTGTTCTGCACATGAAGATATTACCAATGTAGTCTAGGCTTCTTTGGGTGCTGCAGGCATTAATGGATTACTTCATATTTCAACCATAAATATTCATCAGAACCCAACCTATGACTCTACATGAAATATTTTGTAAACTCGTACTTAATTCCTAAGTTATTTTCAAACGTATGACAGGTACGAACACTACCTTCCCAAATGGGATCTCCAGTCACGAGTCGGGCAATATATATATATATATATATATATATATATATATATATATATATATATATATATATATATATATATATATATTTGAATTCAACCTGGGTTGCGAGTCAAACATGCTTCGCTGCAAGGGCGCTAATTGGTACTAATTGTCTTCAACAATAACTTTATTGAAAGTTACATTATTGTATATAAACTACCTAAAAGCACTCAGGTGATTTATTATAAAATAATAGAGTGAATGATGCCCAGTACCCCAAGGAACTTAACCATCTTTTGCCTCACTACACCAAGCTGTGGCACCAGTACCTGGTGTTAAATGATTGCCTTAAGAGCACCAAAATTGCTGGTAAGAATGAAAAAAAAGGCCCTTAAGGGAATAACTGTAATGCACCCTTGTACATCAAAGGCATGAATGGTGCTGTATGATCAGATATCAATTATCAAATGCTTGATCCCCAAGTTATTAATGCAACACTCAGGTTTAACAGGGTAGAACTTGTGGGGTTGGAAATTACACCATTAACGCTTTGTGCATTTGGTGATTGAAATCAAGGAATTGCCGTAGGATTTATCTATCATGAGGGAGAAAAATTTAACATTATCATCAATCAATATACCTTCATTACTGTCCGCTGTGCTCATGTGTTTATGTGAAAGTT
>OZ012699.1:14292887-14390387 GCA_963942565.1 Maea johnstoni | reverse complement strand
CGCACTCACCCACTTGGCAAAAATCTAAGAATATAAAAAAGACATACATGGTTTATATATTAAGAGATCAAGTGCAAAGAATTCATCAATCTATTAAACCAAATCAAACCTTTCAATTATATCTTCCAATAATTTCATTTTAATTGAATTTTAAGGCTGCTCCAAAATGCTAGTGGTCCAAAACATTTCCACTGACTCGCAGCCCTGTCAAAGATCCTTTTTGTTTTTAAAACTTTTTTATTTTCCTTGGCACCAGGTTAAGCTGGACCACATTCATCAATAACAGTAGTACAAATAATTCTGATAAGAAGTGATAACTGGTTACATGTATGTATGGTATTGAAACCATAATTGTATAACATTGTTATAACATTTTGCACAATAAAGCTATATAAAAGATCAGTTTTCTATGTATTCTGTGTATATACCCCATCTTTGCATAAATACTCTTTCTTTATCTTTTAGCTGGAAACTAAATTTTTCATAGCTGTGCATATTTTTAACCGTGGATTTTATGTATGAAAGAGATGGTCTTATTTCTCTGATCTTTGAAACAAAAATGCACTTTTTTGTATTTAGAATAATTGTATTTACCCAATATGAACACTCAAAATCTCCTAAAATTTTTTTTTCATCAGTGATTGTGTACATATCAATACCAATGTCTTGTATCCAGGATTCAACTTGAGTCCATATCCCACTTGAAACCTCACATTGAATGAGCATGTGTTCATTAGAGTCTTTTTCTTTTTTACAAAGCCCACAAATGTCTGATTCCTTTATACCAATTTTGTGTAACACATTATTGGTATAAAATCTTCTATGCAATGTCCTGAATTGTATATATCTGAGATAAGTATCATCTATTATTAAGATCTTATTGAAAGATCTACCCATAGATAATGATGATATACTCAGGTCCATTTTTTCATTCCACTTGTCTGAGGTCTCAAATAGAATATTTGTGTTTTTTCCCAGCATAATCTTATAAATATTGGATACCCCTTTTTTGTCTAAAGACAGTACCGAATTTAAATATGAATTTGTAGGCATTATTGGGATATGTCTAGGTAACTCCTTCTGGTCAAGATGACTTCTTATTGTTTTGCAAAAAGCACCATACTCCAGAAAGTTTGTTTTAATATTGAATTTATTTTCAAAGGTTTTTAAGGAGTGGGGTTTCATATCATCATCTAGTAAATCACTAATTATTTGTACTCCATTTTCTAACCAATTTTTTTTAATTTGCAATCTTAATTGAGGATTGTGCCATAATGGAGTTAGTAAAATAGTATCAGAAGATATGAAACCCTCTTTCTTTCCCAAAACTCTAAGACTATTAAGTACATCTTTCCAAAAGAAATTTTCTGTCATTTCTTGAATTCTTTCTAAGAAATCCAAACCATATTTAAATACATTAAAAAGTTCAAAGTCATCGGGGATGACACACCACTTTGCACTGGATCTTAAATATCTTTTTAACCATCCAACCTTGAGAGCAGCATCAAATAGTTCTAAATTATGGAGTTTCATTCCACCAAATTGTGTGTCTGCTTCCAAGATCTCTTTTCTAAACTTAGGAGGTTTACCCTCCCACAAGAAATCTTTTACAAGGTTGTTTATAGTTTTAAAAGTATCTTTGCCTGGGGTTGGTAGGGACAGGAGTATATGGGTGAACTTTGAGAATAATAAACTCTTAATTATTACCACTTTTCCATACGGAGTCAGTCTTCTAGTTTTCCAAATGGTAACAATTTTTTTAATATCTTTTAGCTTGTTTAAGATATTATAATCTGAAATTTCACCCATTTTATGAATGTTGTAACTGATGCCTAAAACTTCGAATTCATCAGTCCATTTGAGATTGTATTTGCCTTCCCAGGCTATACTCCTGTCCCTTGATCTTCCAATTTTTATTACTTTGGTTTTTTCTTTGTTTACCCCAAGTCCAGAGACCTTTTTAAACCAAGCCAATACCCTCATGACACCACACATACTTTCACGTTCAGCTTTGATGTACATAGTGGTGTCATCAGCGTAGAGAGATATTTTGACCTCCTTATTGTGCACCATAATACCCTTTATATCAGAATTTTCTCTGATTACATGTGCCAAAAACTCTGCACAAAGCACGAAGATGTAAGGTGAAATTGGGTCACCTTGTCGACAGCCCCTTGATAATTCAAACATACTCGTGAAATGCCCATTCTGCTCTACTCTTGAAATTGAATTTGAGCGTAAGAGCCTAACCCAAGATATCAAATCATCTCCAAAATTAAATAGGTTTAGACACTGGTCAATGTAGTTCCATTCAATTGTATCAAAGGCTTTAGAATAATCAACCACAATCAATAAACCATCTATGTTTTCATTGTGGCAATAATCTATGGTGTCATATAATAGCCTTGTATTCTCACCAATGAATCTATTCGAAATGAAACCAGTTTGGTCAGTTGAAATTAATTCCTCAAGGACACTTTTAATTCTATTAGCAATCATGGCTGAGAGATACTTATAGGTACAATTCAACAGGGTAAGTGGTCTCCAATTTTTCAAGGAATTTCTTTGTTTTCCACTTTTTGGAATGCACGTTATTGTTCCCAATAAAGTATCTCTAGTCAGACTGCCATTCTTATAAGAATCCTTATAGGCACGGAGTAGCCACACTGATAATTCATGTAAAAATAATTTAAAAAATTCATTCGTGAATCCACTTGGTCCTGGAGATTTATTTAACTTGCTTTTAACTATAACATATTCCAATTCATCCATTGTGAAATCCATGTCCAGATTTCTTTTTTTATCCTCAGATAGCTTTGGAATATTCTGTAAGTATTCCTCAAAAAAGGAACCAGATATTGGAATAGTTTTTTTTTTTGTGAAAAGATCTTGATAAAAATCCTTCTGCAAGTTTTTCAAAGATCCTGGGCTAAATAAGGCATGTGAGAAAGTTACCAGTAACTTAGGTACAGCCAATGATTCACCCTAGGTACTCCAGTTTCCTTCATGAAGGACAACTGGCTAGTCATGACGTAACCAAAATATGGCAGAAAGGTATACATAGGGAGCTTGCTGTGGTGATTAACCAATATATATATACAGGAGGACCCGGAGATTAATGGGTTTAAATAATTTGAAACACCTCTCTTCTAAACTAAAAATCGTAGAAATCTAGTATATACGATTGTCTGAATTATTTGACACACTCTAAAACTCTCCCATCAATTACTTATTGCCTCTTCACCAACAAATGCCATGTTTTTATGTCAATAAGTCAAAAAAGAATTTTTGCCAAAAGGCTAGATTCACTGTTTACAAATCACAGAATGTTCATTGTGTAGATATTTCCAAGTTGCTGCCACAAACATGGGGTTTGGGTATGTGACAAAGATGCCAGTGAATTGGGGTTAAGCAGTGGTTTTCACCAGGTATTCAGGTTTCCTCAACTTTAAACAACTTTTCCCCGATAAAGTTTCCAATAGTTAGGGGAGGTCTGTACTTGATGGGTTTTGGTGCTTTAGGGTTTATCGTGAAACCGTCATGTGAAACGTTCGATACAGGAATGATTTCACAAAATGTTTGAAGGAGAGTTGTTGGTAATGTACAGTAACATTTCTCCTGCAAACATTTTCCAAGCAGAATTTCATTGCTGAGAGCAAATATGGGGATATAGAATTCCCGTAGAATCCTAATACTTTGTTGAACCGCACTATGTCAGACGCAATATTCTAAATAAACACATGGCTTTTCTCAACAGCAGTTTCCACTCAAACACAAGTCTCCGCCAGGGTGAACTTCAACAGCCAGCAATATCATCTTAAAACGTACAGCATTTCTTCTAAGCATTTCTCTTCCATAGGAAATTCACCACTTTTCTTAAAATTGAGGTAACAGAAGCCTAGCTCTCTGTGTTTGACTTCGTTTATACAATATACAAATGTATATTTGGAAAACCAGCACACCATGTTTGCCTGCAACAGGCAACAACATTGCCATGTAGCATACAGCATTTCTCAGTCAGTTTCAAGTTGGTGGCAAGAATGATGGTGGTTTTTCAAATTTTCATGGCCGTTTCTCCGTAAGAGTTTCAAGTTGCTGGGGACCATGTTCCTGGCAACAATGATGGTGGTTTTTCAAGATTTTGTGGCCCTTTCTCAGTAAGAATATAGAAATGTAGCTTCAGAGTCCTGGCACAGCAGAATTCATGGAAAGGAGGAATCAGAATCCCAGCACTCCATGTTTGACTGCAACAGGCAACAAGATGGCTGTGAAACAGAAGTTCTTTTTTTAAAAAGTAGCCTCAGAGCCCTAGCACAGCACAATTCATGGGAAGAATATATCAGAATCTCTGTACTCTGTGTTTGACTGCGACGGGCAGCAGGATGGCCATGAAACAGATGTTCTTTTTCAGTAAGAGTTTCCAGTCGCTGGGGCCTGGTTTTGTGGCTGTTTCTCAGTAAGAATATAGAAAAGTAGCCTCAGAGGCCTGGCACAGCAGAATTCATGGAAAGGAGATCTCAGAATCCCAGTACTCCGTGTTTGACAGCAACAGGCAGCAGGATGGCCAGGAAACATATGGCGTTTCTCAGCAGGAGTTTCCAGTCGCTGGGTACGGCGTACTTGGCGAGCGTGATGGTGGTTTTTGAGATTTCGTGGGCGATGCAGACGAAGATGTAGGAGGTGACGATGATGTTGAGAACGGGGTAGTTGGGGACGAGGACCAGGACGCCGTGCGTGTCCGCCGCCAGCCAGCAATGGTACTGTGCGATAAACAGCTGAAACACACAAGAGAAAAATAACACATTTTTTTCTTTTTGGGGGAGAACCAGCAGTTGTACTGGGCAAATAACAGGTTCAACACAAAAAAGGAAGAAAATATATACCAGCAGTGGTACTGGGCGATAAACAGCTGAAATGCACAAAAAACAAAAATATACTGTATATGACTTTAATTTGGAGTGCTAAAAATTTCGCTTTACAGCCCTGCTGAAGGGTATTTTTGCTACTTTAAATTTGCGCATTCAAGCACTCAAACTATACAATAATTACTATATAAATATTTATTTGAAGGATGTTATTTAGGTGCTATCATGGGTAGCGTGAAAATAGCAAAAATTAAATGCCTGTTAAAAATACCAGTTATACAGTAGCCGGTTGCTATGACATCTGCATGAATTAATCTCTCAACACATTTTTTTCTTTTTGGGGGGGAACCAACAGTGGTACTGGGCAAAAAATAGCTGAAACGACTATAAGAAAAATATAGCCTGCTTCTATGACAACTGCATGAAATAATTACTCAAGACATTTTCGTCTATTTTGGGGGAACCAGTAGTGGAACTGTGTTACACAAAAACAAAATATTTACTTATATCTGTCATATTTGAAAAAATGTTTTATGATGGAAAAACCTTATTCATTATATTTTGTAAATTCAAATTTACAATCAGTAGAGCAAAACATATATCTAACTTTGCCAAAGTGATTGGCCAGAGGCAAAAATCCCAGTTACTGGGCACAGCCTTTATGAAATGTAGTTGTGAGGCCCGCCTAGCCCCTTATTCTAAGGTTACAGTCCCCTGTGAGCAGTGAACTTACCTCTAATGAGATCTTGCCAAACCAGGCAAAGAAGGAGCTATACCTGGCCCTTAACCAGCCCGGTATGTTACGTATAAGCACAAATGATACAATCTGAAAAGTAGAAAATACAGTTAGAGTAGCCTAGAAAGAGGACTTTTATATACAAACAACTACATATACATATAATACACAAACACTTCATGAGAGGGTCGAAAGTGCAAAAGGAAAATACACGTGCAGAAAGCAATGCTGGATAAACAGTACACAGACAAGGAGGTAAATAAGCATACACACACATGTGTGTGTGTGTGTGTGTGTGTGTGTGTATGTATGTTTTTGTGCCAAATTTTAGCATTTTATAATAAGAGTTAAGAAATCATACCAAATACAGGGCAGATCAAGGTTTTCTGTGTGAGGGGTTCCTCCTTCATGAGGGGGATTCATTTTAACAGTGAGGTAGTCATATTTCATACATATATGTTCATATTTCATACATATATGTTCATATTTCATACATATATGTTCATATTTCATACATATATGTTCATATTTCATACATATATGTTCATATTTCATACATATATGTTCATATTTCATACATATATGTTCATATTTCATGCATATATGTTCATATTTCATACATATATGTTCATATTTCATACATATATGTTCATATTTCATACATATATGTTCATATTTCTTACGTATATCTTCATATTTTATACATATATCTTCATATTTCATACATATATGTTCATATTTCATACATATATGTTCATATTTCTTACTTATATCTTCATATTTCATACATATATGTTCATATTTCATACATATATGTTCATATCTCATACATATATGTTCATATCTCATACGTATATGTTCATATTTCGTACATATATGTTCATATTTCATACATATATGTTCATATTTGACTTTAAGAAAAATTTGAGAAAAGTGACAATTCTTAGCAGGAAACATTTTGATTTTTAATGGAGGTTCGTTACCCCCGATCGCCCTCTGTATCCGCTGGTGGAATACCACATTACAGAAGCATAAAACAGGACCTGCAGAGAGAGACTAAATCAGTGAAGATATATTTATGTACTTACAGGTATAAATGCTATGTAGGGGTGAACCTCATTACACTCTTGTTTTGTTCTACACAGGCCTGTAAATGTGGCATATCCCTGAAAAATAAAACATCATACAGAACACTGCCAGCCTTTGATGTATTGATACATGTATTTTCATTGACAGGCACTCATTTATCTTAAATTAAATCATGAACTTGAATCTCATAGGCAAAATTCTACGAAATAAAGTCTATAACTAAATCATTTTTAAGCCAAAATTAATAAATCGCATTTTATCACATAAAGAACATAACATTAAGAAATTAAATTTAGCCTTAATAAGTCAATAAATATTAATGATTACTATTTGAATACCCTGCAATTAAGTTTGAGTTACATATATGATATCCAACATTTCATAGCTAGAGCCAGTTGATCAAAACGGCTATGGTCTTGTGCATAATCATAAACATCAGATTGTTATGGTTGACAAAAGGAACATTCCTTTCTAGCAAAAAGAAATATTGCAATATAATAAGTATGCTTACCACTAAGCCTCCTATAGATAAGGTACCCAGCACATAGCTGAGGGTCTTGGAAAAAAGCGACTCGTGATTATTGTCATCAATGACACCAAATCTCTTCAGGACCAGACAGCCGAACGCAAACAGCATTCCATAAACTACACTCTGAAACAGAGAAGATAAACATAAAAAGTTATTATACTTATAAAACGAACTTGGGAATAAAGCATTTATAATTTTATACAAAATATATTAGATGAAGAGTTGCTGGTTAGGTACAAAAAGATATTTCTCCAAATATCTCCCAAGCGATGATTTCTATTGAAAGATATTTCCCAAATTAATCAGGCCTTATAAACTGCTGCAGGGATGAAGAGGTTCACCTATTCATGCCTGTAGCGCCCAAACCTGTCCTGTTAATTGTTTTGGACGATTCTCCAACAAATGCATATCTTTGGAAAATATTCAAAGAAAAAATGTTTATCATGCTTTGAGAAATAACTCACCTTTAAATACTTTGTAAAACCCTTGGTCATTCCCAAATGATCTTTTTAAGTATTATAAACCTGACAGCAATATCAAGGCATATATAAGTTAAAAGAATGGAGAATGGAGAATGCTTTACTGTAAACGCCTTTGATTTGGACTGATAATATTTTTTCACTTTACAACCCTGATGGAGGGTATTTGTACTACTTTAACTTTGTGCATTCATGCACTCGAAGTATATACTTATTACTATATAGCTATTTATTTGAAGGATGTTATTTGGCACTATCATGAGGAACGTGAAAATGAAATACCTGTAAAAAATACCTGTTATACCATATTACTTACATATCTATCCAGCTGCCAACGGAACCTCCATTCGTGTATGGAGTCGTCTGACGTGACGAAGAGAGATTTAACAGGATGTGCAAGGAAGACTTTCTCAAAGAAAACCTGAAAGAAACAAAGAAAAACTCTGAAATCTCCTTTCTAAGTCACAGGTTCACACCCCTGCTGTATCCTGAATAGTGGTTGCTGTTGAAAAGTGTGGTGTTTTAATGGGCTTTCTATGGTGCCCTAGCAACTGAAAAAAAACTTGGGACAATTTGTAGAACCAATCAAAAGCCAATGTTATACTGGTTTCTTGGTTAAACTTATCAATTGTTTCTTTACCTAAATCATTCAAGAAAAGATATACTAGTTAGCAAAAAATGCATCTCAACTGAGTGAAGGCATGCCCTGATAGCTGACTTAGCCAGGACCCGTCCTGCCTGTCTTTTGGACAGGTAATTTCCTGAAAACCTCCTTTTTGTACAGGCAAATTTCTTTTTGAAGAATTTTCAATTTATGACTTTTGGAGGGTAGTAACCAAATATTTTCCTAACAAACCATCTTTTAGGACATGGCTAAAATGTAAATTGCTCTTTTTGACACAATAGGCTATCAAAGGTAGTGTGTATATTAAGGAATTGAAGTAGATTAGTTGCTAAATTTGAACAGGCAGAAATTTTGAAATTGCTGTTTTGGACAGGCATTTTTGAAATCCTGGCTAAGACCCTGGCTGAGAAGTATTAAGGTCTTCCCATTTGCTGCTCTCTATCTATCTCACTTTGTCTCTGTCTGTCTTTCTGTGTCTCTCTCTCTCACTCTCTCTTACTCTTTCTTTCTGACCAATACCAGGGTGATGATCAGGCTCAAGGCATGTGAGAAACCTTACAGTGATTGAGGATGGGTGGTAATTTTTTTGGGGTATTTCCTTCACCACAAAAATGGCTGAACACAAACCTCAATTTAGCATCAAATAGTCAGAAACAATAACAAAAAGCAAAATTACACATTTGTTTAAGCAATTATCAAATATTTTAACAATATAGGAGAGAAAATGAGCTTACCTCTGATAAATAAAGTAGAGTCAGCAGCACGGTGAGGACCACAAACTTGAGGATTATATACAGATAATGGAGAGGATTAGCTGAAACAGACAACAAACTAACGTTGGATCGGTTGCTATATAAACATACAGCTTTGATGATCAGTTTTTTCCAACTAATAGACCAGGATAATGTGAAACAACCAATATCAAATGATGGCTTGAGTGTTATATAAACATGCAGCTTAAGATGTTCTATCGTTCAGTTACATATTACCATCTTAAAGTAAGTTTGGGACCAGTAAAAACTAGAAATTGGCAGATTTAAAAAGATTTCTGTGATATACTGTAGAACACACAATAATAGCCTCTGTTTATATATAGCGTACATAGCGTGTGGTTCCGCTTCGCTATATATAAAAACGCTGTACTTTTTTCTTACTGTACTGGCGCTGTCAGCGGCGGCTACCGTCGCTAACATAAAGATACGTTATGATGCGAAAATTCCCTGATTCGCTATATTTGGGACATGCGTCATATATGTGTTCTACAGTAATACAATATTGATATTTCTTTAACAATACACAATACGATATCTTAACAATATTTTTAACGATTCTTCCTGCCTCCCAGCGACTTACATTTGTAAATTTAGCACAATTAACTTAAGACATTTCGCTAATGAATAGCAGACTGCTTTCTAATGGAGATGTCCAGGTAGCAGGTGAGTCAATTTTATATTGTTAAGCAGTATCGGAATCTTAAACGATATGATACTTCTTCCAATTCAATATTGACATTTGGTACAGGTGAACTTGGATATGACAGACCCAATGGGACCAGGAAAATTGATCCGTCATATGCAATATCTGTCGTATACATATGACGAATACTTGATATGCATCGGACTGGGACCAAGCATATCATCCGTCATATGCAAAACTCCGTAAAACAGTGGTCCGTCATATCCAAGTTCACCTGTATCATACCGAGTACCAGTACTAATCCTGAAATACTGCTGGCTAAGAAAATACTGAAGTCAATGACAAACTATACTGTTTATGTTGTGATTTCTGACAGTTTTGACACAAAAAGACACATGACAAAGGTTTCAGACTCAAATATTTTCTAATTTTTAATACATGGCTCCTAAAAGATTTTTTGTTGCTTTACCTCTATTTTGGCGTTGAATATTTTTGCTTACCTTCAGATGAAGTCTGTGTGATGTGAGGCCACATTGCCATGGTAACATACACTATTATAAACCAGAAGGATACAAGAGGAACAAAATAATAGAACTGGTACGGCCTGTTCATGACGAAACACAGCACCACCACTAACAGATTCATCCGGAATAACACCTGAAAAATAAAATATTAGTAAGAGAGACAGTCCAACCAATAAATATACGATAAGTCATCTCATCATTATATAAACACACACACATATATGTGTATATATATATATATACATATATATGTATATATATATATATATATATATACATATATATGTATATATATATATATATATATATATATATATATATATATATATATATATATATATCCATATATCCATATATATCTATATCTATCTATCTATCTATCTATCTACATATATATATATATATATATATATATATATATATATATATATATATATATATATATATATATATATATATATATATATATATATATATATATATACACATTATATATATATATATATATATATATATATATATATATATATATATACATATATACATATATACATATGTGTTAATTTCTCTCCGATTTTTCCATTACATTCATATTTGTTCGATTAACCATCACACAATCTTCTACTTTATTCCTTGAAAAATTTAAGAATGACACAGATATGATATATTGTGTTTGCCTGTGTCTTACCTGACAGAACCTGTAGAGGCCAAAATTAGCTTTGTTCCAGAAATAGAAGAAATGGCCATAGCCAGTAAGGAAGAGATAAGAGGAGACCAGCACTCGGATCTGCATGTAAATGGGCAGCACCTATAAAATACAATACACAATAAAACTAAATGGGCAAGATTCAAAAATAAATGACAAGAATGATTAAGGCTATACATATATACATATATACATATATACATATATATATATATATATATATATATATATATATATATATATATATATATATATATATATATATATATATATATATATATATATTTATATATATATATATATATATATATATATATATATATATATATATAAACTGTATAACTGGTTTATTTAGTGGCATATTAATTTAGTTATAATATCACACAGCAAATGTCCGCTAAATTTATGTTTCAGCTATATATGACCTTGAGTGTAGTTACTAAGATAATGGCTAGGGTTAAGTGTGCTATCTTAATGTTGCGCAATCATGTTATACTGACGCTAGCACTACTGTACTATATATTTGACACTCCATATTAAAGTGTTATACAGTACATACATGGGACTCCCATGTACATTTCTCAGGGTAATTGAGTGAGAAGACAGATGCACATACCGTGCTGGCTCCGGTGAGGTGGTAGATGAGAATGACAAGCTGCATCCAGCCCTTCCACTCATCTGTCTGATCACGGTGAAGAAGAGACGTCTGCAAGAAAGAAAGAAATATCTACTTAAAAGCTGTCTACCATTCTGACAAGGATAATGAATTCATCATCGGTTCCCCCCCCCCCCCACCCCCCCCCCTCTGTTGGGGAAGAATGTATTTAACAGTTGCCATGGCACTGTATGGTTATTTTGGGGTCCTAACAATGAACGTTATGGACAGCATTGTTAGCATCCCAATAAAGCATTAATATTGGCCTTCTAACATTGACAATTGTTAAAAGCAATGTTAGAAGCTTTTCTGATTTTCTGTATTGGTTGAGTACAAGGTAATAGTCCAAAAGTTTCACTCACAGATCTCGACGCTAACTCAAAATGATACTGGCCCTGTAGGACCAGTAACAGCTAGCATCTACTGGTCCTGCAAAATTTTTACTGGTCCTACATTTTTTCTTTAACATATAACAAGAAAGAACATTGGATAAAATTCACCACAACACTTATCTTTATAAATTTTAACTTCATTTATTTCAAAAACATTTGGGGACATTCTTGGGGGGAAACTTTTTAACAAGAATGTCTCCAAATGTTTACTGGGCCTGTAGGACCAGTTGAAGTCTTTTTTTACTGGCCCGAAACTGTTTATGGGAATTTTTACTGGCCTGGGGCCATAGGTTCACCCTTAGCGTCGAGCCCTGACTCATGAAAGACAATAGGTACATTAAATGATGTAAAGAGGCAAGCTTTGTCTTGCTATGTCAGTATATAAATTAGGTATTATAACTTTTGTAAATGGTTAATGACTTTTGACCTCCAAAATCTCATGAATTCTCAGTTTTGACCCTCTGTTCCCAAATCCTGGGCAAGACCCTTGTCAAGTGAACTCCAGCCGCAAGAGGCAAGGGTAAAAGGAGACGATCTCCTGATATTTTGTATCGCCAAATCTATCTCTGTGGGTTTTGATAACTAAATATAATATCATGCAGCAATTGTGATCTGCTACATAAAAATGTAGTTATTTCATTAACCTATTTGTATGGTTATCGATATAATGGCCTACTCCTAGGCTAAACTATTATCCTGGCCCTGGTGGCCAGGATTGGAACTAATCAAGTACCTGTTCAGTGCTGTCGGTGAAGAAGAAGCCCAGGATCATGAGGTAGGAGAAGGGCAGGAAGAAGTTGACGTGTGTGTAGTATTTGTTCTCCTTCATGAAGAAATTAGTCCTGAAACACAAGAACACCATACAGACAAAGGCATAAACACAGCTTCTACATGAAAATGATCATAACAATTAAAATGTGATAATAATGTTGGTAATATTTAAAATAATAATAATAATAATAATAATAATAATATTAATAATAATGATAATAATAATGTTGGTAATATTTATAATGATGATGATGATAATAATAATAATAATAATAATAATAATAATAATAATAATAATAATAATAATAATAATAATAATAATAATAACAATGATAATAATAATGATATTAATAATAATGATGCATTTGTATGAGTGAGTGATATGAAATCACTCTCAAAACTTGTTTTTTTATTAGCTAGACTCTTTTCCAAAGGCAAAACATGTTAAAGACAACATTTTAAAGACAATCCTGATGGCAGTGTTTTAAGTTTCCAGTTTCCTTACTGCCAGCTGCCTCTGACCACTGCCTGAGTTCACATTCAGGCTGGGACATGTGAGAAAGTTGCCAGTGGTTTAAGGCAGTGGTACTCCAGTTTCCTGCACCACTTACAACTGGCCATTCACATATTAGCCTCAATATGGCAGAAAAAGTGAAGGTAATCAAAATTACTAAATCCTTAGCATTGAAGTAGTCAATAGATGAAAGACCCCTCACCTGTCGCATATGAAGATGTACGCCATAATGATGCCTAGTTTGGCCATGGATGTCATGACTTCATAGCACGAGTCATCCGTGCCGTTGCCGTTTTGTTTCACTCGCTGCCCATTTTCCGCACGAGTCTTAGAACCGTTGCGTCGTGTCTTCCTTCGGTAGATGACCATCACAGTGGCCACTAGAATACTGGGGAAACAAAACAAGAGAATCTTAGATGAATTAGTTCAACAAGCAGGATGTACCCAAAGGAGGTCAAATTTTTTATCTGACCTTGCTACGGTACCTTCTAGAAATAAGAATCACAATCAAAAACTGTATAAAATTCATTATCGCTATCATTATCTAAAAAAATTAGGTTATAGATAACCTATAAATGCCACGTTAAAACATGTGGTTGAGAGACTAGACTTTGAAACCACATCATAGTCTTAGCCAGCAGGGTGTCTGGGCGTCTTTTGGACAACCAAACCCTTAAAACGCACCTACATCTACTAGAGAAAATAGATTATAATTGGTTGATTAATTGAAATTTCTATTTCCCTTGAAGGATGCCAAAATTATTTACAAGTGTCAATTTTGGCACCCAGTTTCGAAATCCTGGCCAAGACCCTGACTGTAAGGATATCTCTTGCAGGCCTCACACTAACTCAAAATGATACTGACCCTGTAGGACCATTAACACCTAGCATCTACTGGTCCTGCAAAATGTTTACGGGTCCTACATTTTTTTCTTAAACATAACAAGAAAGAACATTGCATAAGATTCACCACAACATTTATCTTTATAAATTTTATCTTCATTTATTTTTAAAAAGTTTGGTGACATTCTTGGGGGGAAACTTTTTAACAAGAATGTCTCCAAATGTTTACTGGCCCTGTAGGACCAGTTGAGGTCTTTTTTACTGGCCCGAAGCTGTTTTGGGGAATTTTTACTGGCCTGGGGCCATAGGTTTACCCTTAGCGTCAAGCCCTGTCTTGGCACAAATGGGTAAGTTATCAGGGTTGTTGATTTTTCTCTGTACTCACCAAGAAGCAAAGACTATAGCAGTGATGATCTGTATGATGGTGACAGGCTCCGCGCTGCTGCAGCAGGTCCCATCATTGTAATTCATGTGGTCATTACAATACATGTTCAGCAGGATCTGGGAATCCTATAGATGGGAAGAGAGACAGAGAGAAAAATGGTGAAAATATTGTCACAACCCAGGTGTGTCCTGGAGCACAGATTATACGTTTTATAAATACAATCTGTATTCTAAAATTCAAGTAACATTTAACAGGATGATTTGGTCATGCTCCCTGAAAATCTTCTTAGGTAAACAGTGACTGAAGGGTTATTTGTGCCGCACATTATGAAGCCTTTGTCGCACGCTGGTGCGACATCAAGACAGTTGGACACCCCTGCAACCACAAAGGGTCCCATCATTATTATTCATATGATCAATGCAGCACAAATTCAACAAGAAAGAAAGTGAGAGAAAATGGTGAAATATTGTCAAAACCATAGCATTTCACATGTTAAAAGTGGTGCCAGTCAGTTGTTGATACAAAACGAGATGTTAACTATCTTGCTTAAGAGTTGTCACTTTTCTTTAGTTTTGCTCTTAATGCAATGAACCCTCTTCATATAGAACAAACCTAATAATAAGAAATCATGGATAAAACTATACCAATGGTTAGACTTCAAAGCTGCACAGCTACCAAATATAACTATAGGTCATTCAAATGGCATTGAATACATGGACTTACAATATCTAGAGGCAGTTTCCCTAAATGGAGACCATCGGGGGTGTCTTTATTGTAGCCCTGAGATACAAGTCTCGAAGAACTCCATATAGTCGCTGACGAATCCTCCCTGAAATAGGACATGCAATAGACGTTAATATAATAATAAACATAACCCAAAAAAGGTAAAAGGGCCAGCAGGGTTTCTGAGCAAACTTTCGATACCCAAACCCCCAAAAAGCAAACATTAGGACTTCAAAATATTTTTAGAGAAGTTTATAAAATGTTAATTTCAAGTAAATACATGTACATTGAAATATTTCACTACATGGTCATTCTGTCAACCCGTGTGGTCTCTATCTATGGTGGTCCCTGCCTGCATCAGGTCAATCCCCTCCCCTGTACTACTCACCAAAAGATACTCTTCCTGCATCAAATCAGTCCCCTCCAATCCAGGTGCTTAGAAATGATATAGGGTAGTAGTAACCCCAACACATATTCAGAAATGATATTTGGCCTTAATATTTGTGGAAGATTGCTGATAGAAAAACAAACTTACAAGATATCAATGGCAGCTCTGTTGTACTCATCCACCTGGTAGTTGGTGATCATGGATCTGTTTGGTGTCAACTTGCTCTCTACCACTTGATCTGAAAAACACAAACCAAACATATATATATATATATATACATATATATATATATATATATATATATATATATATATATATATATATATATATATATATATATATATATATATATATATATATATATATATATATATAATATATATATATATATATATATATATATATATATTATATATATATATATATATATATATATGTATATATACTGGTGTAACGATACCAGTGGTAGGTATCGTTAACAGTGAAAAGGTACGTCGGCTTTGTTGCGAGTTTCAATAGCTAACATGTGTGGTTGTTTTCCCCCAATTCCATGACAAGAATCAATAGTGGAATTGGGGAACAGAACTAACGATTGCAAAGCACATTGACAAAGTTACACCGAAGCAAATGAGTGACACGCACAAAGTAACTCCGATGCATTATCATGTGGTGCTTCTCGCCAAATGCTATTCTAGACAGCATGGGGTTTTTCCCGTTATTTGGAACTCTTTCAGCAGGAATCAGGACGCGATGCGTGTTTTATTTGTATTTAATAAATAAAACTTAAAAACAAACCGGTGCTAAAAGGCACCGGTTCTCAACGAAAGGGTTAAATATCGGTCTTTTTTGAAATGTACCCAAGTACTGGTATGCAACCCTTACTACTACTACTCTTTGTACTACTCTACTATTACAGACATGTTGTGACTGACCTTGCAGCATCCACAGCACCTTTGTGGAGTTCTTGAGGCGATTGATGAAGGGCACGGTGTAGGTCAGGTTGACCTTGAAGTTCTCCAACGCCTCTTCACTCGCATTGAAGTTCTTGATGCTCCACTGAAGAGAAGAAAAAAAAACACAGGTGATTTCTCTATCTGTACATATATTGGCCAACCAAAAAATTATAATCCCACGAAGGTCAGGCAAAAAAATGCCATCTATATCAAAGATACTTTTGAAAATGTTCCATGTATATATATCTTATAAATATATGAAGGAGAAAGTGCAAATCAACAGCACTCTAAATCATAAAACTTTGCAGTTTTTACCGTTTTTTATGTTTGCCAGGTTTTTTAAGGAGAGAGAGAGAGAGAGAGAGAGAGAGAGAGAGAGAGAGAGAGAGAGAGAGAGAGAGAGTGAGAGAGAGTGAGAGTGAGTGAGAGAGAGAGAGAGAGAGAGAGAGAGAGAGAGAGAGAGAGGAGGGAGAGGGAGAGGGAGAGGGAGAGGGAGGGAGGGAGGGAGGGAGGGAGGAGAGAGAGAGAGAGAGAGAGAGAGAGAGAGAGAGAGAGAGAGAGAGAGAGAGAGAGAGAGAGAGAGAGAGAGAGAGAGAGAGAGAGACTCACTGTAGCACTTCCTGTCAGCACTATATTTGGGCGTAGCTGGGCTTCCTGTTTGATCCAAGATTTGTACATGTTATACATGGATTCATTCACCATAGGGTGCCACAGGAAATCCTACAAATAAACAAGCACACTATCTATTAAGATTGACTTTCCCAGGGGCAATACCGCTAGATTTTGCCCAAAATAATATGTATAATAAGTAGAATCCTTTTTTGACAACAAACTTTTTATCAAAAGAAAACAAGAAGGACGCTAATAGCGTCATAGGTGTATTTCAGGAAGTATTAATAAAGCTATATTACATACCGATTTTGCTTTATATTGAAGGTCAAGATGATATCTATTGATGGTCTGTGCTGGGGCTTTTGGTTCTAGTTGTTGAAGACTGTTATTAAGTCGTGGTCTGAGTAGTATGTTGGGATGGTTGTGGCGGTTGCGGTCGTCATGTTGGTGTAGACATGAATATGGCAGAAAAAGCGAATAAAACACGAAAATCCATTTCCTGTACAGGGGCTTGATACTTAGATAATTAAAATACCTCTCGGACATTCAACCTTCTGGTTTTCCTTCTCTGTCATTTGACCCCATTCTGACAACATGTCATCCGAATCAAATAATAGGGATGGTAGAATATATATACATATATATATATATATATATATATATATATATATATATATATATATATATATATATATATATATATATATATTTGGGCTGCACTCAACACTCACGAACTCGAGTGGCTCGAGCCCTGGAGCAAACTCGCCGAGTTCGAGCTGAAATTTTCTAATCGTGAGCTCGTCTATGTTGGGAACACACACGTAACACAGAGCACCTAACACAAATTATCAACATATATAACTGCTTATCGCTGTCATGTCTTCTTTACAATCTCCAATGTATACATTCAAGCGTTGTTGACCTTTGTACCTCGTCAGCACGTTTTATAATTAAATAAACATGGCAATGTTAATAAATGTCTGCCAATAAATATTTATTTCTTAATAGCTGGGCTGGAAAATAAATATTTTTTTGGAAAATCGGAACATCCGCGAGCTCATGAGCTCACGAGTCAAACGGGTGGTGAGCTCATGAGTTGATCTCCCTCCGTGAGTGCAGCTCTAATATATATATATATATATATATATATATATATATATATATATATATATATATATATATATATATATATATATATATATATATATATATATATATATATCATGCTGATTAATGCTATTGTGGTTAGAAGCTCCTTTTTAATATCAATATGAAATTCCTATATTAAAAGGGACATGACTTGTTAATACCATTTTTATGTAAATTTATACTAAACTGATCTTTTTTTATTTTTTTTAACTGAACAACCACATAATATCCATGTAACTAAGGGAGCTACCACATAACTCTGTATTCCATTGCCCCTACTGACTTGAAAGATGGGATGTCCTAGTGTGCCCTAGAGCATAAGCAATCTCTCCTTTTTTCTTTGATGGCTGAACCCTAATTGCCATAATGCATGGTCATTTGGGGGAATAATGTAATTTGGTTACCATGGTCCAGCAGTGTTCCTCTAACACAGTGTGTGGCCAGAAATTAGGCAGTGTTTGTCAAGTAACTTGTTCACTTCAACCATCAACATTCATGGTCAGTTTTAGGGGAGATGTGATCAGGTGTGAATGGTTCAGCAGCATACATCTAAGGGTTTTTGGTCAGTTATAAGGTGAGTAGGCTCAAGTCAATTGTCAGACCTCAGTCAGATAAATGCATCTTTGGCCACTTGAGTATTTATCTTGTAAAGTGGAGGATGCTGGGCAGCTGTGTGCATGCTCAGTTGTTAGGTGTGTAAATTCAATCAATTCTGTTACTCTGATAGACACATAAGATCAACCTTCAACTTGAATATAACTTTAGAATGCAAATGCTCATTTTATCTTTTGTTGGTCCTCCAAAATATATCACTACAGATGAAAATCATTTCAAATTGTAGAATAGTATCAAATGAATTATAGCCTTTAGTAAGTTCAAAGATGATTTTGTTTTGCCCCATTTGCAGAACAGACATGGGTTTCAGCTATTTGAGCCTTTGCGTTTGACCTCCTGATGGAGGGTTTATGACAATCAGACGTTTCTAATTATCAAATCTTATTGGTGTGTTGACAATGAAATTATCTTGGTCTGTTTCGGTGATATTTTGGGAGTAACTTGAATTACTCTCCTGACAGATGCAATGACAATACCAGATACAGCAGTTGTATCATTACATAGTTATTATCCCTTGAACCATCTCAAAGTTGTACCTTAACATTGGTTTTGAAGGAAAATGAAATTTACTACTTCCAGTTTTTTCAAAGTTCATTTTTTACGAATGAAATTCCACAAATGGGCAGGATGTATTATTTAGAGTCTGTTTTCTTGAAGTTGAAACTTTTTTTTCGGTTCTAGTGGCGAAATTAATAAGTAAATTGAGAATTTCGCCAGGGTTCCTAAATCAACATTGAAATAAGCCGTTTTTGCCGTTTTTTTCCAAAGTCGCCATTTTTTTCAAAAATAACAAACATAACAAACAGGTTATGATAATAGGGTAAAAGCCCTCTTTCTTGCGAACATTTTGATGGGTCATTTGTAACTTTTGACCAAGAAACGGCGACGTGACAATTTTTTGAAAATAGTATGTTTTTTGTGTGAAATGCATATCGAAGGGAAGCCGTAACCTCGCCATTGTCAAAAAAACCATCGCCATTTTTTTTCAAAAATAACAAATATAACAAACAGGTTATGATAATAGGGTAAAAGCCCTTTTTCTTGCGAACATTTTGATGGGTCATTTGTAACTTTTGACCCAGAAACGGCGACGTGACAATTTTTTGAAAATAGTATGTTTTTTGTGTGAAATGCATATCGAAGGGAAGCCGTAACCTCGCCATTGTCAAAAAAATCAACGCCATTTATTTTCAAAAATAACAAACATAACAAACAGGTTATGATAATAGGGTAAAAGCCCTTTTTCTTGCGAACATTTTGATGGGTCATTCGTAACTTTTGACACAGAAACGGCGACTTGACAATTTTTTTAAAAATAGTAGGTTTTTTGTGTGAAATGCATATCGAAGGGAAGCCGTAACCTCGCCATTTTCAAAAAGATCAACGCCATTTTTTTCCAAAAATAACAAACATAACAAACAGGTTATGATAATAGGGTAAAAGCCCTCTTTCTTGCGAACATTTTGATGGGTCATTTGTAACTTTTGACCCAGAAACGGCGACGTGACAATTTTTTGAAAATAGTATGTTTTTTTGTGTGAAATGCATATCGAAGGGAAGCCGTAAACTCGCCATTGTCAAAAAAATCAACTTCCGGTTGTAGCGAATAGCTATTTTTTCGCTTCCAACCTGAAGTTGGAATTAAAAAATGATTGAATCAGATAGATGAGGATCTCATCTGTCCAGGTAGGTACTCATATTTGGATCGGGGGGCGATAACTTGATAAAACTGAAAGGAATCGGCGAGGAACCATGGAAAATTGACTTATCGCCATGGTCAACACGCCATCACCGATGCGTGATGACAAATATCTCGAAATATTTTGGATTTTCCGAAACCAAAAACATTAACCCAAAAACTATAGATACTTGTCTTGCTAACACTATAAGTTACGCAATTGTAAAGATAGAGATGGCCACAAATCAAAGCTTTGAAAACGGGGTTCAAACTTCGCGGAACTCGATACCAAAATGGCGGACCGAAACCACGCCAATGCCAAAAAAGTCAACTTCTGGTTGTAGCGAATAGCTATTATGTCGCTCCCAACCTGAAGATAACACAAAAAAATAATAGAATCAGATAGATGACGATCTCATCTATCCAAATAGGTACTCATGTTTGGATCGGGGGGCGATAACTCGATAAAACAGAAAGGAATCAACAAGGCACCATGAAAAATAAAATCATCGCCATACACACACCACAAGTGCCAATCAAATATGTCCGACGATATGAATGGTTAACCAAAATAACAACCCCACGTGGCACAGCACTACGAAAGATGACTGCAACAGAAGATCCACATGATTGGATCCCAGTGCGTGACACCACAAAACAAGCACCGCCCCAACGTGCCAATCAAATTACTCCGCCGAAATGAATGGATAACCAAAACAACAACCCCACGTGGCAGACCCACGAAGAAAGGCACAAATTATGCAGACCGACAAACACCGCACAACAACACCGCCCCCCATGCCAATCAAAAACCTCCAACGAAATGAATGGCCAACCAATAACGGCCCCACGAGGCAGAGACCCACACAAAGGGAAATAGACACGCCCACCCGACACGCGCCAATCACCAAGAAATGACAGAATTTTTCGCGTCCAGGAGAAAAACCGCAAACCACATCCGTAAAGTAGAAACCGCAAGCGTCCCATATGAAGATGTATCTCAGTAAACTGAAATACATAAAAAATACCATATCGTCTCCAAACCAACCACCTTCTAAGGTGTGCCTGGTGTGTATATTGCCCCTTTTGAGACTATAGTCTATTAAATAAAGTTGATATGAGGATGACAAGTACCTGAGTAGCCAGAAGTATTGTGATTACTGATACTGACAGGCATTCTTTGTTTTTATAAAATCCTGGCTAAGGCCCTGCCACCAGTTATAAAAAGATTACACTAGCTAGGGCTAGAAACCTACTCTATAAAACACCCTGATTGTCATACCCCGGTAGCCCGGTACGTACCACTTTTAGGTTGATCTTCTCATCCCTGTAATGGTTGTTCCCATGCATATTGAGTGACAACAGGGGATCCTTACTGATGATATTGACAAACTCATAGTACAGCTGACGTATCCGAGAGTCGCCCACAAACACAAAGTGGTTCTTACCGCCCCAGTAGGATATGTAATGCATGCAGTTACGGGAGTCACTGAAATACACAATAGGAAATACATACCATTACAGGAGTCAGTGAAATATGAGGTGTAAAATGCACACAGTTTGAGTTGTGATTTTCACTGGAATGTAAAATATTTTATTCATACAATTACAGGTGTCAGTGAAATACAAGGTGTAAAATGCAAGCAGTTTGAGTTGTAGTTTTCACTGGAATGTATAATATTTTATGCGTACTCTTACAGGAGTCAGTGAAATGCAAGGTGTAAAATGCAAACAGTTTGAGTTGTAGTTTTCACTGGAATGTAAACTATTTTATGCGTACTCTTACAGGAGTCAGTAAAATGCAAGGTGTAAAATGCACACAGTTTGAGTTGTAGTTTTCACTGGATTGGAATATTAAATATTTCATGCATACAATTCCAGTCCTGTGAGTCAGTGAAATGTAAGGTGTAAAATGCATACTATTAAGAGAGTCACTGAAATATAAGATATGAAATGCATGCAGTTATGGAAGTCAGTGAATAAGATATGTAATGCAGAGTCAGTGAATAAATATATGTGATGCTACTGATGCATAATTATGGGAGTCACTGCAATATAAGAGGAAAAAGTGTCTGCTTTGTGTGAATGAGGTCAGAACTATTCTTAGGTTCAAATGGTAGGGAAAGTATAAAGAACAGGGCACAGTCCGGAGTCATCCTGTGTGGAGATATGATTAGCAAACCTAACATCTTCCCACTGAAGTATCTAGAGCAAATCATGCCTAATCATAATGAGGCTGACCACTAAAAATATCCATTTTGTTCATAGCAAAACACTGCACTGGGGCCCTGTAAGGAGCATTTCACAGCAAAGATAACATTGATTCTTACCTTCAGTTGACCTAATTTCAAGAACATTAGCTGTTAATCATGTTACTTAAGGGATCATATTACAACCACCCAAACCAACACAGGAAATGATAGTTGTAATCATTAACAAGGTGGTCATCTTTTGTCCTGCTGCCTCGAGCTACAGGTAATCTAGGTCACTGGACCAATAATTGCTTTTAGTTGCCCTTTTCTACCTAGATTCAGTTAGGCCTAGAAGAAAAGTTGTTTGTTTCCTGTAATGGTCTGAAAAAAAAATAGGGTAGGTAGGTCTGTAAAATATATTTTCTTTTGTTTATTTTTTTGTTCAAAAATGTGTGATTTATGCATGTTTTACGTTGATTGGGAGTTGGAAGGGCAGGAAAAACTTTGGGGTTGTTTTTTTTTCAATAAAAACTTGTTAGGGTAGGGTTACAGGAAACTAACAACTTTTTTTAGGCCTTACCTTATTTTCGGAACCCAAAATATGGAAATTTTGTAATGATAACAATAGAGAGAGAAAATTGCACAACATCAGTTACCAATGAACCAGCTGATGTTAAATTACTTATTAATAAGAGAGGTCGTCAGTAGAAGGTCATCTCAAAAATATATAATTGCCCCTGTACTGGTCTGGTGTTCAGTACCATCAAAATACATGTAGTCCCTTCCAATTTCTTCTAACTATAAAACATCATCGTGGAAAGAAACCCAACCCAGATATGTTTGGAATTCAAAATTTTGATAATAGTCGAAAGTTGTGACTAGTCAGTTATAAGCGGTGGAGGAAACTGTCCCAGGCGAAAATTCCACCAAACCCCACAAAGATAAAAGATATGTAATCAGTGACTTAGGCAGGACCCGTCTTACCTGTCTTTTGGACAGGCAGTTTCCTAAAAGCCTCCTTTTTGGACAGGGAAATATTTCTATAAAGAATTTACAATTTTGACTTTTTGAGGGTAATAACCAAGAGGTTTGTGTTGCACATGATACCTTTACCATACTCGACTTGTACTGGGTAATATTCTGAGGAGAGATCTTCTTGAAATCAAAAGTAGTAAAGAAGTAAGTTGCAGATGATATGGATCTACCTGGAACTCATTTCTTTTAGGAAAACAGGTAATCTGGGAATAGAGACCTATTGACTGAGTTTTTAGGGCCCCTTCATAGTTAACTTACCTTTTTGTATACTTATGCATCATGCATCCATATGGCTGCCAATTATTGTAACCTTGGAAACGCCCATCACCTAGCAACCACTTGCAGGAATCAGGACCTGTAAAAACAAGGAATTGAATTAATACCAGTGTACCACAAAATCTGCCCCCCCCCCCCTATAATTTGCCCTACTGGAGTGAATATTTCCAAGGGAAATTGCCTCGAAGGGATATTTCCTAGTAGTAATCTGCATATACATATCACAATTTGGTTCCTCTAGATAAAATTTAATAGATAACAGGTACAATTTTGATTTTTTTTATTTGGAAGAAGTTATGGCAATACACAATTTCTTTTTATTTCCTAGGAAAATATCTCCCCAGCCCCCAGGATTGAAAGGGTTTTCAGGGCAGGGTCTTAGCCAATATTTGGAAACAGGGTGACCAAATAGAGGTTTCATAGACTTTTGCGTGTCCAAAGTGTGGTACAAAATACATACTACTAATAAGATAGACCCTATACCTTTACAGATTTTGCTTTTTGAGGCCAGATACTGCTTTGTGTGTCTTATAAAAGTGACACTACAGCTTCTACATCTTCTATCTTCTAAGAAAAGTCATCTTTAGTAAATTCTGACATAAACTTTTGGGTGTCCAAACTGCCAAAAAACAGTGTTCTGCGTGTCCAAATGACACGCTGGACGCATTACGGCTAAGCCCCTGTTTCAGGGTGGGGTAGATTCTCTGGGGGCAGATTTACTGTTACAGTGATGAAAGACTGCCTAGGTTATAGGGATCAGTAATCATACTCGATATGATACAAATGTACCGTATTCTTCCGATTAAGCGCACGGTGCGGATAGAGGTTGGGAAATTTTTCTGAAGTAGGGGTATTGGCGATCTTCTGTTTTACTGCACACCTCAATGATTGCCGATCAGAGAGCATTGGCCGTTATTGCGCCTTTGCGCTCTTGCTGTTCAGTTAGCTTAAACGTTTTCAGCTACAATCGCGCACGTGAGATCGTTTATTGGTCAAAAGTACAATCATGCGACGAATAAGAACAGTGCGAGTGCGAAGGAACTGCTGAAATTGCGGAATTCAGCGCTGGTTTGCAGACACTGCAAGAGGAAAGGTATGTGATTTTGCTTTTCTTACTTCTTCTGGGGGGAAGTTTTACGAGTTTTCCATCACGTTTGCGCTGGTCATTCCACCTCTAACTGTGAAAAATAGACCCTGTGCGCTTATTTGGGCATGTGCACTTAATCGGAAGAATACGGTATATCAATATTGAATAGGAAAAAGTACCATATTGTTTAAGATTTGTTAGAGCTGCACTCACTGCTCACACACTTGAGTTCTTAAGCCAGATGAGTGGTCAACTAGTAGACTAGTCTATGATTGTAGGGAATACAAACCTAACACAGAACACCTAAAACTCACCTTATCATCACCGCTTATCACTGGCTAGTACTGTTTATAATCCCCAATGTATACAGACATTGTTGAGTGTTATACTGACCTTTGTACTTCGCCAGCACATTTAAAAATGAAATAACCATGTAAATGTTAATAAATCTCCATCAGTATTTACTTCTTCATTATTGGGCTAAATAATAAATATTTATTTTTTAAAAAACCTGTGTCAGTGAGCTCATGAGTCAAAATGGTGGTGAGCTCACAAGTTGATCTCCCTCCGCGACTCCAGCTCTAATATTTGTTATACATACCGATACTGCTTGCTTAATGATACAAAATTGATTTAACTTCTACCCAGACATCATCACATAAGGGGATATTTCTATTTATTAGCAAAATATATAAAGTTGATAGCACATATTCTAACAAAATAAAGCCTCTGATAGGTAGTTAGTAGAGTTAAAATATTGTTAATATATTGTATTGTTAAGGAAATATTGATACAAATCTTAACACCAAAATTTTAAAGGTGCCAATCCCTACTAAGTTATATAAATAACAAAAACATTTACACACTAGATAAATTCATTAGTTTAGATTACAGAATAATAAACTTTGAAAATGAAACACATATATTTCAAAAGAAAATGAGTCATCGGTAGGCACTACACAAAAAATTCATGGTCTTAGCCAGCAGGGCGTCTGGGTGCCTTTTTGGACACCCAAAGTCCCAAACCCTTAAAAAAAAAACCTCAGGACACCCAAATTTTTTTGGGTGGAATTTCTAAAAATCTCAATCTCAAGTTTATAATTGAATTTTTTCATCTCCTTATAATTCCTATGACATTGTTTAATGGTATCATGCCTAATTTTGATGAATTTATACATGTTTATGGTTGAAATATGAGTATAATTGTGATCCCCCTTCAAAATTTGGACACCCAAAGATTTTACAATTGCCAATTTTAGGCACCCAGTTTCTAATTCCTGGCTAAGACCCTGCTACACATGACATAACATTTTACTTTAAGACGTGTTTCACATGTGTGTTCTAGAAAGGAGATGCTTTTCCTTGCATCTGAATCGCATATCATTTCAAGGGATATGATTGGCTGACAAATCTACATGTCATGTAACTAGCTGTGCACAATTTGAAGGATTCCCCAAGGAGTTCTCTGTCTCTCGCTCATATTCTTTTTGTCTGTCTCTCTCTCGCTCACTCTCTCCATGTCTCTGTCTGTCTGTCTGTCTGCCTCTCTCTCTGTCTCTCTCATATGTTCCTCCTCTGACAGTGATTTGAGCGAAACTAACACTTTACCAAGCTAGCTCATTCCAACTCCAAGTCATAGCCAAGCAAGTTTGCACAAAAACATGGGTCATGTTGTACTTTGCGACCTCAATTCTTGAGATAATTTTGCAATTCTAGTACGTACCAGAAAGTTCCCTGCAAACAATTCTAGAACGTACCAGAATTGTCAGAACAATTATTAGTATTATAAGTGTACCAGAATTGTTGATTCAGGCAATACTGGGACGTACCAGAATTGTCTGAGAATTTTTTACCTGCTGACTAAATGGTGCCGTTGGTCACATACTTTGTCGTAATGCATCGCATAGTTCCGGAAGAAATGAATATTAGCGGGAAAGTACTTAACTTACGGCGTCATTCAGCAAGCTATAGGAAAATAATTCACGGACAATTCTGGTACGTCCCAGAATTGTAGTTAACAATTCTGGAAGAAAACGTGTACCAGAGTTGTATAGTCCGACAATTCTGGTACGTACTGGAATTGCACAATTCTGGTACGTTCTAGAATTGCTACATGGGATAAACAATTCTAGTACGTACCAGAATTGCACAATTCTGGTACGTACCAGAATTGAGGTCGCAAAGAATAACATGACTAAAACATGTGTATCTATTGTGTTTTTTTTTTTTAGTAATCATACTTGTCAATGGGAAGTCATACTCTTGTTCTACTCCCCTTCATAATAAAGTACACTTATGGCTGTTGTATCCTTATGGTACATGTATGATGTAGTTGTACCCTTGTGACCGGGTACTACATGTATAATACAGTATTAAATTCACTTATCTAGAAAGACTACCAAAGAACACCAATACTGTAAACGTACAGTTGGTATTACTAGAATTACTGCAAGGGGTGAGCAATTCAGGTAAATTTGCCTGAATTGTATACCACCTATACATACGAGAACTAAGGTAATTAAGTACTCTAAATCGAATCATCTATAGTCTGTCTGACTCGAGTTTGGCAATCACTTTTCCCACTTTTTTTGTGACAAAACGTTAGAGTTTGACATCCAAACTTGGCAAACCTCTTTGGAGCACTACTGTGGCGTAGGTGCTTTATGTCTACGCCGTCTATCTGAGGGGGTTGGGTATGACAAGGGTTTGTGTATGATACTGACGGGCTTAGGAGTTGACTAGATTGACCTGGAGTAACTTGACAACACAAAGGGTATACACTATTGTAAGCTTTAATAAGTAACTAAGAATACATTGTTATACAGGAAACCTAACAGTGAGCACAAGCATGCATATATAACCTAACCCTGGCAGGTACACAGAAAGGGGTACTTACATATAGCAGTTAATTAGACACCAGACTACCGGCCAGCCCCAAAACACCTCCTCCCGTGGCTAAATCATGGCAACAACAACTCTTTCGCAAGACTTCTAATAGTGGAGCATGCGCAAGCAGTGCTTATACCCCAACGTAATATTAAACCCATGACCACATGTGTAGATCTTACCCTGCCGCCCCTTCCTCTGGACGCAACCAGTAAGGTCATAAAACCAGGAATGTAGCCTAAACAACAGTGGCACTGTCCAGTCTGAGTCACCAGCACTAGATTGGAAGGGTGAAATAGGGTGAACAGAAAGTCCTAGGTCAAATCACATAGCCAGGCTAGAATAGGGAAAGGATAAATACAGTGGGTTAAGCCACTAATATACTAACATTAATTAGCATTGCTGGAGGAACAAGTCTACGCTACAACTACTACGTGTATGTACATACAAACATACGTTTTGTCTCAGCTCCGCAAAATGTTGATTTTGCTCATTAGTTCCTATTGATTATGTGCACATTGCCGACACTACGATCTCACGTGTGTGTCTGTTGCGAACAATACAAACACGCGAGATCTTATTGTTGGCAATGGACACATTTTACAATGGGACCTAATGAGCAAAATCAACATTTTGCGGAGTTGAGACAAAAAATATGTTAACACATACACGTAGTAGTGCTCCTAACATGTTTGCCAAGTTTGGATGGAAAACTCGAACGTTTTATCACAAAAAAGTGGCAAAAGTGATTGCCAAACTCGAGTCAGACAGACTATAGGTGACTGCATCTTGGACTTCTTGGTACCTTTTGTAATTATACCTTTTGTAATTAGCAATATTAGCATGTCTCCCCAAATCCTTCTTTCTAATTTATCCAATGGTTTTCATAAATCATACATTTAAATCTACTTAAAATGCATTGATCAGTGTAATTTTCTCCGATTAAAAATACAAAATATCCTTGAAAACATGTGGAGCAAACTAGGAAGAATATTAGCTCGCGTAGTGAGTCGGCCGAAGGCCGGCTCAGCGTAGCGAGCATTTACGGTATATATTGTGACGGAATGACCCCAGGGCTAAGAAACAGGTCATGTTCCGTCACTTCTATTATTGTAAGCTGGGTCTCCGCCTTCGCAGAGCCTAGCATTTAGACGTGCTACAAAGTATCTAGTTATTTCGAGTGCTCTGTGACGTAGCGCTCGTGCGGCCTCAACGATTGATGTACCGCGCGTGCGATTGGAAGGAAGGGCGGGAAACTAGGTTAGATTCGAATCACGTCAGTCTAGGAATGATCGTTGAAGTGAGAAGTCTTAGATTAGAGTTAGAGTAGAGTAGAAGTAGAGTTAACGACAGAGGTGTTTACAGACGGATTAAGGTGCTTGAGAGCTGGATTTAGACTACCCAGAGAGTAACGATTACAAGGTCAAGTAGCCAGAAAGAGACTGAAGCTGTTCACGGATTATTATGTGTATATAGAGAGGATTATGATGACAACATAGAGAAGAACTGTAGCTGAGCAGAGTGTGTATTTACATCCGGATTTACCAGACATTGAGACCAGATATTAGAGAGATCAAAAACTTTTTGTGGACTTGTGATGTCGTGATGGTCATTTACATAGAGTGGACTTATTGTGTTGATGCTGCTGTATAGAGAACGAGTGCGGTGGTATGTATATTGTACTGTGATGATTAAACTGTATTGTTGATTTATACTTGCTCGTCCCGTCTTCTCTTCAACACCACATCCATCCCCAACCTTCGCTAAGCGTTATCGTAAGAGTCAGAAAACCCAACTGAGCTTTATTTCATTTCAAGAGAGAACTAAGAAACCTTTTATTTAAGTAAGGTGATTCTGTTTGTTAGTCGGATCATCCCTTCGGCCAGGGATCCATTCCGCTACATATAGCACACTCTTCTTTGGTGACAGCGGTGGGATAGTGTTTAACACTATCGGCGAAATTCTCGAAACTTTTTGTCGGAACGAACTCACAGTTGGTAGTAATAATCAGTGGGGATGGAAGGTGAAGCGGAACGAAAGCAAATTGTCGAGGTGGTGGAGGAACAGGCGGACGGTGCGTTGCGGCTCGAGGGGTTAGACATCACGCAGCCGTGGCTGGCGGCGCAGTCACTGGCGGCGGCCAACAGATCGGGATCGGAGTTTGGGCGAGAACATTCACCAAAAGTGGCATTGAGTCCACCTCAAGACACAGAATTATCGTCCAAACCACGCATAAAGCGAACCTTTCTTACGCCTGAGCGAACCGATTCCTTACGCATTGAGCGAACCTTTCTTACGCCTGAGCGAACCGTTAACACTTTCAGAGAACAGATCTCGGGTGCCCGTTTGGACGATTTTATATCAGCAGATCGTTCATTTGGTGCAACCCGAGCGACAGAGTGGCCGTCCGAGCGACCGGTAGCTGAGAGACAAGCGGTTCTTCAGAGAGATAGCAAGGCAGAGGCGGGAGATTCGTCGTCAGATGCAGAGTCGGTGGCGCCAGATCGACCGTGCCGTGACGTCACAGGGGAGCGGGTGACCTCCAGAGCCGAGCAGAGGACAGAAGCTGATTGCGGTACACGAGCACCACCAGGCCATCCCTCGGCGAGTAGAAGAGGAGCGGTCAACGCTTCGTTGGACACTACGGTGCCCCTGATGGAAGTGCCGTTGGCCAGTAGCAGCTCCGGGGTGATTGACTTTCCCAGGAAGGGAATTGTGGGGGCGGGGCGGACGACAGCCCCGACCCGAGGTACAGAGTCACCGCGAGAGAGAGAGCCGATTGGTATGGAACAGGTGATAGCAGACATGGCAGCCCTGATGGGAGGAACGTTGAAGACGATAGCGGAGACGCAGCGGGCCATGGCGGCACGGACAGAGGGAACGGGCGAGCCCCAACGGCCGAAGACATCCGAGCACTGGCGAAACGCCCGAGTGGACCGCTTTGACGGGGTGAGCGAGTCATGGGTGGATTATCGCATGCACTTCGAGGCGACAGCGAAGCTCAACAAGTGGAGCGACAGCGAGAAAAGCCTGTGCCTTATCGCGGCTATGAAGGGAGGAGCCCAACGGGTGGTGCAGCACCTGTCCGACGCCGAGAGATCCTCGTACCGAAACATCGTCAGGGTTCTTGACCAGCGCTACGCATCGGATGACCAGGCCGAGAAACACGCCATGGAGTTAGCGCAGCGTCGCCAGAAGCCAGAAGAGAGTCTGCAGGAGTTGGGTGACGTGTGTAGACGGCTGTTCACCCTGGCCTACCCCGACGCAGAAGGGAAGTTGAAGGATCGTCTCATGAAGAAGGCGTTCATCGAGATGATTGCAGACGAGAAGATACAGCGGTTGACCGCCAGAGGGGATGCCCAGACCTTGGAGGAAGCAGTGCATCTGGCCATCAAGTATGAGGGCACCGAAAGTGGGCGTGGCGCGAAGGAGCTGAAGGGAAAACCCCTGCTGACCACGGTAGCCCGACAGGTGGGGACCGTGACACCCACTGCGGATAACACCATCCAAGCGAAATTAGAGGCCCTGGAAGAACTCGTCCTGAAGTTGCAGCCCAGAAGATGGGAGGGTGCTGGAGGACCACAGAGGCCGTTCCTGTGCTATAGCTGCCGACAGCCAGGTCACATGGCGAGAGACTGTCCCAACAAGACCGGTTCGGGAAACGGACCGAGTGCCGCCCCCGGGGCAGGAGGGCCGGCACAGGAGGAGTAGAACAGACGCCCAAGAAAATACACTTCGACGGGGAAGATGAGGGGAGCCCCTACATGATTGGAAAGATAGGAGGAAAAGAGTACGAATGCTTGTTGGATACCGGCGCCACGAAGTCGATTATCTCGCCCGAGGTCTACCTGAACCACCCGAATAGAAACGACCTAGCCCTGAGAGAGTGCAGAGAGAGGCTAGTCTCCATCGACAAATCACCAGTGACAGTTCGGGGAGAAGTGGAACTAGAAGTGGATTTGTGTGGAACGATATTGGTAGGACACTTCATGATCGCCGAGATAGCCGATGACGTCGTGTTAGGTATAGGACTACAGAGAGCGGGTGGAATCATGGTGAACCATCATACTCAACAAGTCGAGTTCGAGGGAGGAAAAACAGTCCCCTACATCAGCCAGAGAATATCAGGGCTGTCGAAGTGTTGCAAGGTGCTGGCGGACAGAACAGTGGTGATACCCCCCCGAAAGGAAATCCTGACCACGGGGTATATCTGCGGCCGCACGAAAGAATTGGAGAGAGTGAGAGGATCAGGATTGGTGGAACCTAGTTCGAAGGGGAAGATGGGACAGAGGGGCGTTATGGTGGGGAAAGCACTGGTGGATGTGGGCAAAGATTATATACCCATCCGACTCCTCAATACCACCAGCGAACCTATCACGATCTACAAGGGCACGCCAGCAGGAGTAGTGACCCCGGTGGCCGGAGAGCCACCCGTCCCCGTGGAAACCAAGAAAGAACCAGAGAAGAAAAGATGTACAGAAAAGATGCCTGACTTCCTGCGGCCATTGTGTAAAGATGGAAGTGAAAACCTGTCGTCGGAAGGGAAGAAGAAACTGGCGGAGCTGTTGACCAAACACCAGAATGCTTTTGCTAGTGGGCCAGACGACCTGGGGCGGACACATTTGGTCCAGCATGAGATCAGGACACCCCCAGACCTGCGACCACTGCGGCAGCCGGCCAGAAGGTTCCCGTTTTGGAAACAGACAGAAGCCAAGGAAATAGTGGACGACCTGCTGAAGAGGGACCTGATAGAGCCGTCGGCGAGCCCGTGGGCGGCACCAGTGGTGATGGTGAAAAAGAAAGACAACACGACCCGTCTGTGCGTAGACTACCGACGTCTGAACGGCCACACCATCCAGGACGCCTACCCCTTACCCAGAATCGATGATTCACTAGATGCCTTGGGAGGAAGCAAGTGGTTTTGTACCCTTGACCTGGCCAGCGGCTACTGGCAGGTGGGAATGTCCAAGAGTGCACAAGAGAAGTCCGCGTTTATAACCAGCGGGGGGTTGTATTCCTGGAAGGTCATGCCCTTTGGCTTGAGTACAGCACCCGGTACCTTCGAGCGGCTGATGGAAACAGTGCTGTCGGGATTACAGTGGGAAACCTGCCTCATCTACCTGGATGACGTCATCATCTTCGGGAAAACAGAGCAGCAGACCCTGGACCGCCTGGATGCGATCCTGAGCAGAATAGGACAGGCAGGAATGAAGCTCAAGCCCAGCAAGTGTCGCTTATTCCAGAAGAGAGTACATTACCTGGGGCACGTGGTGACGGAGGAGGGAGTCATGACGGACCCTGAGAAGATCGAGACAGTGAGAGAGTGGCCAGTGCCCACCACGCAGACAGAGGTACGCAGCTTCCTGGGGACTGCGTCGTACTACAGGAGGTTTGTACAGAATTTCGGGACCATTGCCCGTCCCCTGCATAGGCTGACGGAGAAGAACAGACCCTTCTTGTGGACCACCGAATGCCAGGTTGCCTTCGAGACACTGCGGAAGAAATTGGTGGAGGCCCCCATTCTAGCTTACCCTAGCAGTGAGGAAGACTTCATCTTAGATACCGACGCCAGTGCCACGGGAATCGGGGCGGTATTGTCGCAGGTGCAAGACGGCGTAGAGAGACCCATAGCATATGCAAGTCGGGGGCTGAGCAAGTCGGAGAGGAACTACAGCGTGACAAAGAGAGAGCTGTTGGCGGTGGTTTTCTACTGCAAGTATTTCCGGCACTACCTGATAGGAAGAAAGTTCAAGCTACGCACAGATCACGCCGCCTTGAGGTGGTTGCAAACCTTCAAAGACGCCACGGGAATGTGGGCCAGGTGGCAGAATACCCTGGCAGAGTTCAACAAGGAAATTGTGCACAGAGCTGGCAGGAGTCACGGTAACGCCGATGGCTTGAGCAGACGGCCAAATGAACAACCAGAGAGGGGGAGAAGCTCCGACAGTGGTGACCCCGAAATCAAGAGTACAGAGAGTGAATCGCCTGAAGAGGTGGAAGAGAACATCACCTGCCTTCGTCCAGAGGAAAACCACAGGGTGGCAGCGGTCACTATACAGCCGCTGTGGACGAATGCTGAGTGGAAAGAATTACAGAAAGAAGACCCCGACATCGCGCCAATCTGGACTAGGCTGGCCAGGGGAGAAGAAAGACCCAGGTGGAATGAGATATCCGAACACAGCTTGGCCACCAAGTCCTACTGGGGAGAATGGCAACGCCTGAAGATGAGAGAAGGTGTCATCTACAGAAAGTGGGAGAGTTCCGACGGAGCGAAAGTTCACACTCAAGTGCTGGTTCCAAGGAGCAAGCGGAAAGAGTTCCTACAGCAAGCCCACGGTGAGAGGTGGACAGCTCATCTGGGAGTGAAGCGAACCGTGGCACGTCTACATGAGAAGTACTTCTGGTATGACATGCGAGCTGACGTCAGGAGTTGGCTGGCCCAGTGCGGGGTCTGCGTCAGAGCCAAGGGACCGGGAGGCAGGACCAGGAAGAATCCTATGACCATTGTGAGATCGGGGACGCCCTTTGAGAGAATCGCCATAGACATGTATGGACCGCTGCCTGAGACAGCCAGAGGGAACTCGAAGATCCTAGTCATCACTTGTTATTTTACCAAGTGGGTAGAAGCCTATGCCTTGCCGGACGAGACAGCCGAGACGGTAGCCGAGGCCCTGGTGAATGACTTCGTCAGCAGATATGGTACCCCTGTCTCCATCCACAGCGATCAGGGAAGAAACTTCGAGAGTACGCTGTTCCAGGAGGTGTGCAGATTACTGGGAATACGCAAGACAAGAACTACTGCCTATCACCCTGAGGGAAATGGAATGGTGGAGAGGTTCAACCGTACGATGGGAGCCATGATCAGAAGCCTGATAGGAGAAGAACACGACAACTGGGATAAAATCTTACCCCTCACCCTGATGGCTTACCGATCCAGTGTGCATGAGACCACTCAACAGACACCACACATGATGCTGTTTGGAAGAGAGATGACCGTCCCCTTGGCACTCACCATGTCCGAGTTGCCCACCAGCCTGGTGGAGCAGGACGAGCTGGAGCACACTTGGGACCTCCGAGAGAGATTGGCTAAAGTTCACCGACGGGCCAGAGAAGTCACCGGCCAAGCAATGCGACGACAGAAACTGCAGCATGATCGGGGGGCAATGGGCCACCGGAGAGACGTGGGAGACTTAGTCTGGCTGATCACCAAGGTTAGAAGACAGGGTAGAGCTGCCAAGTTTGAACACAAGTGCAAGGGACCCTATACCGTGATCGACGTGATGGCCGACGTGACGTACCGAATAGAAGACAAGAAAGGAAAGAGAACAGTGGTCAATGGAGAGAGGCTGATAACCTTTGTCAAGCCCGGGGATTGGTCTAGCACCGATGGAGCTGAGGATGAGCCGAGAGAACACGAGATTCCGACATCGGTAGACTACGAAAGTGGTGATGACCAACCCGACGTGAGACCAGAGAAAGAAAATTCCCAGAGAACCTCGGGGCGGAGAGAAAGAAGAGCTCCGCAGCGCTATGGGTGTGAATAGAGAGTGAAGAAAACCAGGTGGTCTAAGGCAGAGAGAGATCGTATGGAAGTGTGAAGGATAGAGAAAGACAAGACACTGAAGTTCGAGCTACGAAATACGCGTGTATATGCTGTGCCGGCTGGTAGCAGGGGAAATGGCAAGACTAGCCAGCAACAAGGATAACTCCTACAACCCTGGATCATGCTGACATCAACTCAAAAGCTAATGCACCGTGAGGACTGAAGAATATTCGTCGGGCTGGAGGAGGAGTCGTTTTGAAGAGAGAGAAGAACGCCAAGTAAAGTACCAAATCCGAAATTGTCGACACCCTCAAGATACCTTTTAGCTCAAGAATGGTGATTTCGTCCGCTTAGAAAAGTGACAACCGCCTGAGTACCAGCAGGAAAAGACGATGGAGAGAAAATGTCCGACAGAAAGTCCTTAAGATGACACCTGGGGAGAAATGGTTGCCATGGAAACGAGAAAGGAAGGCATCCGGAAGAAAAATCCCAGAACAATCAGGAGATTGTAGCGTAAAAGAAGAGGGGGAGTAGGGTGAAGGCATCATCCAGACCACCAAGAACAGTGAAGACAAAAGAAATTTCTGAAGTGTGAAAACTGAAGAGAAGAAGATTCGCTCTGGCGTAGGAAATCGCTGGAGAAGAGAAGAAGAATCGCTCTGGCGTAGGAAATCGCTGGAGAAGAGAAGAAGATTCGCTCTGGCGTAGGAAATCGCTGGAGTAGAGAAGAAGATTCGCCTGGCGTCAGGAAGTTGCTGGAGAAGAGAAGAAGATTCGCTCTGGCGTTAGAAAGTTGCTGGAGAGAAGACATAGAGACGCTTTGGCGTGAGAGACTGCAGGAGAATAGAGACTGTGGAGAGCGGCGAACTGTGCCTGTTGCTGCGTCGAGTGTTGGCGAGTCGAGTGAGAAGTCCCATCTGGAGACCAAGGGGTTTCCCCGCACGTGAGAGGGAGTCCCCGCATGACGTCACGGCAGTGGCTGAGTTTGACCTAGTTGGCGTAGCGAGGAATTTGCCGTGGGCGAAAGTACAGAAATAATCTCCGCGCGGCGAAATAGAAACCAACCGAGCTGATGGCAAGCAGTCAAGCAGTAACTGAATAGAATGCGGGAACGTGGAGGCTGGAGAACGGGGAGACTTGAGATATTTCGGCGGTGATGGTGGAGGACGGCGGCGGCGAAAGAGTCCGAGAAACAACAAGTGTCGCAGAGGTCACCTGAGAACCAATCAGATGTCTCCAAGGGGTGCCACACCCCCGGAACCGCATCACCAGATTGACCCAGTTAGCGGAAAGACGCCATTCTTCATCTCACGCCTGAGCGAACCAAACAGATCACGAATTAATCGCCGCTAATCCCATTGTCAACAAGTCATCCGATACAAAAGAAAGCAACATGAGCATGCAGCCGACACACTCGCTTCGAGAAGAGGGATACTGCGGCATCTGCAAGAGGAATTTTCGGGATATGGGCCGACACAACCTAGACTTGCACGATGGAAGGGGAATACACGCGTGGAGGTGCCTGAGCTACAAGGGAACGGGACATGGCGGACGGTGCACCTACGTAGACTGCAACTTTACCGAGATGAAGATGCACTACATGAAACATCATGCCGAAGAACTCGAGTGCATACAAGTCAAGTGGAAGAAGGGGTATTATGCAGTCGAAGACGGACACATCGTGCCTGGGGCTCCATTCTACCCATCGGAGCACCCGTTTAGCGCCGTCGACGACCCGGATTTCCCTGCCCGACGTCTTGAGATCGACGAGGAGAGATACCAGCAAACAGAGAGGGGAGCGACGCCGTTCGATCCGATGGTGCGGCCTACTTCGGCGAGTGCGATGTATCGCATGGAGGCAAGAAGATGGGAAGGCGAGACTCCACCACCAAGGAAGCGAACGAGGACACCTTCACCACCTCGCACCCGCAGAAACTCCCGAGAAGAAAGCCGGCGAGATACCGACAGGCGCAGCTATGGGGGAGGCGATAACTGGCACCAAGGTAGCGAGCCCGGAGCAGCGGGAGGCTACCCTCGAGACGACCATCCCCGTGGAGTGCAACCGGCTCACGTGCGGTATGAAGCTAATACAGACAGGGCGAAGAGGGCCGAGGCAGAGCGGGACGAGCTGGCACAGCGAATCCAGAGCGTCGAAGCAGAACTTTTACAGTCCATGCAAGATGTGGAGGACCTCTGGAGGGAAAAGTACAGTGCCCTCGAAGAAAGCCACAAGGTATCGCTGAAGACGAAAGCCGAGATGGAGCAGAAAATCGACCTGATGACGCTACACGAGACCGAGTTAGAGCGGCAGTACAGAGAGCTGAGCGACAGGTGTCGAGCCCAGAAAGACTCGCTCCTGCTAGCCCACCAGTCCGAGCAGAGGGCCGTGGCGGGTCGACGAGACGATGGGCGAACCATCCAGCAGCTACGCCGGAAAGTGACCAGCATCCGACATGAAATGGCAGAGTGGGCTGGCGCGGAGACAGCGAAGGCAACAGAGAACTACAAGAGAAAGAAAGAGACCACCGAAAAGATGCTGGCCGAAACCCTGCTCAGCATGGAAGAAGCTGAAGAAGTCAAGAGGCAGCTTGACGTTCGCTTGAAGGCAGCAGAACAGGATGCTGCGAACTACAGAGAGTGTTGCGAGACGGCGCTGGAAGATCTCCGGTTAGAGAAACACACCAACAAAGAGGCCACGAAGGTAGCCATGCAGGCTGCCCATTGCCAAGACCAAGAGAGGCTGACTCTACAGAAGCAGGTGACGGAGATCCGACTAGAGGCCAAAGAAGCGCAAGAACTGGTGCAGAGCTGCCGATTAGAGATTGACCATATGCAGCACCAGATAGAACGTCGAGATCGGCAGCTGACGGCGGCGGAGAATGAAATCCGACTTGTCCAGGAGCAGTCAGCCGGAAAGCAGGAAGAAATAGACGCCCTGACGACAAGCCTGGAAGACCTAAAACTACAGTGGAACGAACTGAGCGGAGGCCGAACTTCGAGACCGCGAACGATGGTGGGGAGTGAAGCGACCATGGCCCGATTCCCACCAGTAGAAGACCGAGAAACAGACCAAGTTGAAGTGAGGCGAACCCTGGCGGTAGCCTACGACATCAGAGCAGTCCAGCGAGGACAAGTTGTCGAGCAGTCTCGTCGTCTCACCTTCGATGCCAACGTGTTGAGCCCCATCGTGAGAACCAGCCCTGATGAACTGATGACATACATGGAGAAATTCACCAGGGCGCGCATCGATGAAATCCGAATGGACCTCGAGAGGAAGGCCTTTGATCGGGGGGTGTTGGAGGGGATGCGACGACAGCAGATGGCAGACCGGGATGCGGCTGACGGGATCATCCTTATCTCCGATTCGGACCCCTTCTCCGACTCGGAACCCCTGCCCGACTCGGATGCTTAAGTGAAGAAACTTGGGGCAAGAAAGAACAGACAACCTCGATCTCACGCATTAAGCGAACCAATTTATCTTACGCCTGAGCGAACCATTATTTATTTATTTATTATTTTTATTGTGATCATCATGAGACGTCTACTTTTACTTTCTGGCGCTGGAGTACCCAGCAGCAGCGGTCGAACCTTCGACCTGCCTGCTATTCCTGATACAACCTATTTCCGTCCATCCTCTGTGGCGCTGGATTACCCAGTCACGAGGATTTGTGTCTCTTCCATGGATAATTACCCGAAGTGCCAACTTACTACGTCCATCGTCTGTGGCGACGGATTAACAAGTCACGACGATTTTTGTGCCTAATTATTGGATTATTATTGACTACTCTACGAACTACCGGACCTGTGTACCATCCATGACGTCCCAGGAAGAAATTGGCGACCAAGGAGAAGTTTTAACGAAGTGACACTTGAGAGATTTTGGACTATGCTGGTGTGTCGGAGTCGTTCACATTTTAGTGAACTTAAAATAAGCGAACAATTTTGAGACCTTAGCGACACAACAGCTGGTAGCCGTAACGTGAGTAAACCACTGTATTGCATGATTTTGATTGTTTTTATCTTGCCATGTTTGATCAATGTTTTTATTGTTCTCAGAGTTAACTCAGAGTGCTATTTTTCTAGTCAAAGATTTTATATAAGTCGAGTATTTTAAGAATTAACGTTTAACGTTTAGGTAATAGAGATGCGTTTATTTTAATTAGTAGTTATAGTAGTTCTTTTTAAGTATTCCGCTCCAGTGCAGAGTTCGTGTTTTTGTTAGATTCCGAGAGTTAAGAGTATTTCGCTGAGCGATATTGAAAGTAAACAAAGTGAGCGATAATTGGGAGAGTTGGACCGGAAGTCCAGGACTTGTCCACTCTCGGGAATTGTGTACATTAGAAGTTAGTATTTCTATACTGTGTTTAGTGACCTGTGTGTCACTGGTTTAGTCTGTTCATAACAGACGAGTTTAGAACTTGTTCGAGAGAATTGTTTGTTAACGTTCGAGTTACGTTTAGAGTTCCCTTTTTGGAAATTTTTGAAATTTAAGAATCGAGGACGATTCAGAGCAAGTCGGGGGCTGTGTGACGGAATGACCCCAGGGCTAAGAAACAGGTCATGTTCCGTCACTTCTATTATTGTAAGCTGGGTCTCCGCCTTCGCAGAGCCTAGCATTTAGACGTGCTACAAAGTATCTAGTTATTTCGAGTGCTCTGTGACGTAGCGCTCGTGCGGCCTCAACGATTGATGTACCGCGCGTGCGATTGGAAGGAAGGGCGGGAAACTAGGTTAGATTCGAATCACGTCAGTCTAGGAATGATCGTTGAAGTGAGAAGTCTTAGATTAGAGTTAGAGTAGAGTAGAAGTAGAGTTAACGACAGAGGTGTTTACAGACGGATTAAGGTGCTTGAGAGCTGGATTTAGACTACCCAGAGAGTAACGATTACAAGGTCAAGTAGCCAGAAAGAGACTGAAGCTGTTCACGGATTATTATGTGTATATAGAGAGGATTATGATGACAACATAGAGAAGAACTGTAGCTGAGCAGAGTGTGTATTTACATCCGGATTTACCAGACATTGAGACCAGATATTAGAGAGATCAAAAACTTTTTGTGGACTTGTGATGTCGTGATGGTCATTTACATAGAGTGGACTTATTGTGTTGATGCTGCTGTATAGAGAACGAGTGCGGTGGTATGTATATTGTACTGTGATGATTAAACTGTATTGTTGATTTATACTTGCTCGTCCCGTCTTCTCTTCAACACCACATCCATCCCCAACCTTCGCTAAGCGTTATCGTAAGAGTCAGAAAACCCAACTGAGCTTTATTTCATTTCAAGAGAGAACTAAGAAACCTTTTATTTAAGTAAGGTGATTCTGTTTGTTAGTCGGATCATCCCTTCGGCCAGGGATCCATTCCGCTACAATATATAGTGTAATGGCAGGATACACACTGAGGCAGGTTTTTTGGTGTTGACGTCTGTCTGTTCGTCTCTCGTCGGGCTCGCTCGCTCGAGCCTGCTCTCTCGATTACCTCGGAAAAATGAGCATAACTTTTTGCTTTAAGAGCACATTTTGCCGCCAGATCGTTTCATGTTATAAATATTTCTTAATCAAATAATAAATTTGGATTTTTTCCTTTAAATTGTGTCAAAATAGCGTTTTGGTCGCCGACTATCGTGCAACACACGCCGAACTATGCAACAACTGAAACATACATGCTCACGTGCGACAAATGCTGACGTATTGAAATGACGTCATGTTACGATGGAATTCCGCGTATTCCAAAGTCGTAACTACGATGTTCACGGTAAAAATGACTTTACTCATCTTTCCGTGAATCGATTTCAATGCAGTTTAAATCGCTACAACCGCCACAAATAATTCTACATGTCTCTTAATTCTAGATGAAATCTGTCGTGAAATGACGATTTTGCAACAGGTTGAAGCCGTAGTAATTTTATGCCATATTTTCGGTCAATCGCTACGCACACTGTGTGTGGTTATTGCACAAATATGAAGCTCATATGAAGGGGCTTCCAATATGTTTCAGCGAAGTTCAAGTAAAGAATGACGTCACGGATAACAATAACAAACACTTTGTGACTGCATTTGAAGGGGAATGCAGAAATATCATCGAGCTGCGCGAGCATTTAAAGCTTTGCTTTCTCATCATATTATGACAGACACATTCTTACTACAGACTACAGAGTACAGTCACGACTGTACAACCTGTCAACCCGACAACGTCGTGAAAGGGACGCCGCTAAAACACTCGAGCAATCATTTCCACAAAACTAGAGCAGACGAACTTACCGTATTTAACGTGGATTATTCCATGGTATAGAACGAACCCCATGACCATGAAGAATGCCACAATTTTAGCATTTTCGACGTTTAAATAGTGCGTTACTTCGTGCGAAGACGATCCATTTGGTTTCCTCTCCGCCATAGTTATTTTCTCGTTCACGTTGCGAGAATTGATCGAGAGTTGACGTTTTGTGTAGTTAGGTAAATGACCGAAAGATGTCAGCACCTGCTGAGTAAGCTAAGCACTAAGTATTTGCCTCTTGGCTTCAACTCTGATTTCGGTTATCAAAAGTTAACTTTCTCTTTTCGAAAGTTTGCATATTAATAGCAGAGATTTATGGTCAAATGGTTATCACAGTTTCCAAATTTGTAATTTTTTAAAGTTTTGATTTTGGAAGTTTTAAAATCTAAAATATAAAAAATGCTTTTTTATCTCATTTTTCAAAAAAGCTTAAGAAATCATTATGAAATTTGATCATAGCAAACATTAAGAAAAACATGATACTCTTCCCTCTAGATCTGTTCCGATCTTTTCCCTGCATTGTTAATGTTGGAGGACCCTGAAAACACAATGAATAATTTATAAATAATCTACATTGATAAATATTAAGAAGTCACTTCTCAATAGTAGCCATTCTTTTTCAGTATTTATAAATGATCTAATAGTATTTCATAAATCAATTTCTGTCTTTTGTAAATTATTTCTAATATCTAAAAGTCGCTGCACTTACGAATACCATAACATGATTTATAGATACCAGAAAATCATTTATAAATACCAGAAAATAATTTAAAATAAAATAAAATAATTTATAAATACTAGGAAATGATTTCTTTGTATTTTTGAATATGTATGGTTTTCTAATACTAAGAAAATCATGAATTAGTATTCATATATGATTTGCTAGTATTGATAAAACATTTTCTAGTATTCGTAAAGCTTCACACATCATCCGACCCCTACCAGAGCGACCTCTCCTCGAGCGACCTAATTTCGAGCGACTCGTTGACGTGCCGACCAGAATGTTAATTTATAAATAAAGTATATCTGGATTGATTACAACGAAAAAACAGACATTTATTCATTAAAATTGGAACTCGCAATCACGTGTTTTTCTCTGGTGACATGTCAGTACATAGATAGGTTGAATATTCGAAGTTAGAAGTAGTTTGATAATTCATTTCACGGCCGTAGTTCATTTCACGGCCGGCCGAGATTAGGTCATTTATTCCTTCATTTCCTTCTTCAAAGTCGCATTAAATCCCTTCCATAAAGTCAACGTCAGTAGTGAATATATGTTTCCTTTTTAGTTTACCAATAAATGTGAAGGGAAATGAACATATAATGTCTAATTATAAAAGGAGCCGGTATGCGTAGCAGTCGGTAATTTGAGGGGTCGCATTGATAGGGGTCGCCAGAATAGGGGTCGGATGATCGTGATTCGTTCGTGCCAAATAGCCCCATTTATCAAAAGTATAGAAAACGAATAATGGCAAGTAGTACATGTTCTAGTATCTGTATGACATTTTCCTGTATTTGTAATTGCAGTCATTTATAAATATTTGATTTACTTATGGATGAAAGTCATTTATGGATATCACAAACCGATCTATTAGTATCAAAAAATGTTGCCGAAATCGAATCCGGGGTAGCCATTTCGATCTTCATCTGCTATCAGGGAGCAGTCATTACCCAAAATGCTAGATAGTCACCAGAGAATCTAGAAATGGCTCTGATTGATACAAATACTAAGATACCACTTATGAATATCAATTTATCATTTACAAAAAATTATATATGCACATATTTTCATTTTCTAGTACTTATGAATCATTTAGTAGTATTTGTAAATGTACAAAAAAAGAAAATTATTTATAGATATTTGTGGCTGCACTCACGGAGGGAAATCAAATCACGAGCTCAGACCATTTTGAGTCATGAGCTCTCGGACGCACACTTTTTTTTCTAATGAATATTTATTATTCAGGCCAGCAATTAAGAATCAAATATTTACTGATGGACATTTATTAGCTTTTACATGTTTATTTCATTTTGAAATGTGCTAGCGAATGTTTTATGACAACCACTAATAAGATAAGAAACATTAGCCGGCTTATTAAAACCAATTCAGCCAGTCCTCCTTCCTGCAACATGTTGCTGTTCGATCACATTGGAGATTGCAAACAAGAGAAGTCAGTGGTACAAAGGTCAGTATAACACTCATAACTGCCTGCATACATTGGGCATTGTAAACAAGACATGACAGTGATAAGCAGTGGTAAGGTGTGTGTGTGTGTGTTAGGTGTTCTTTGTAAGGTGTGTGTTCCCTACATAGATGAGTCAAGAAGTCAACCAGTCCTGCTAGTGCCCGGCTCATCTGGCTTAAGTACTCGAGCCATTTGAGTTCGTGAGCAGGGGGTGAGGCTCCATTTGTATAAGAAAATGATTCACTAGTATTTAGATTTTCTAGTAATTATGAATAATTTTCTTGTATTTATAACTCCTTTTTCTGGTATTTTTTATGATTTTTTAATATTTGTAAAAGCAGTATTTGCAAATACTAGGAACTGAGGCATTAATACCAGAAATGCTTTACAAATACAAGAAAATTATTTTAAACTACTAAAAAATATTTGTAAAAACTTGAAAATGATTTATGAATATTAGAAATTATTAATGAATATCAAAGATACTGGTCCCCTTGATAGCATCTAAGGTTTATAAGTCCTGCACATGAGCCTGATAGTGTCATGTGTTGGAAACTTGCGCAGGGGACACCAAGCCTATTCGTTTGGTGCAACATCCTGTCAAAGATGGCGTCTTCGTTACATATAATTTATTCCAGTCAATCCAAGCTCTTCAGCTCAGTGAAGTTAGCTACTTATTCCTTTTTCAATATTCAGTTACTTATTCGTTTTCACTTCCTTATTCGCAGTTACTTCCTTATTCAAAAACAGGTCTCGAAGGATTGATATTTTTAATGATGACACACAAAAACTCACTATTCAGCCAGTAGACTGTCCCATAAAGGTAAGATAGGTCAAATCTATGAAGAGATTTATCACTAAAAGCAAAATATCATTAAAGTTTTGATTTATGCCCCAGGGTGGGGACACTTTCTTCAATGCATGGCAAATACCGCCAAAATAGCACAAATACCTCAAAATTACTCACATTTCTAAAAAGATTTGCAACTATTGACTAAGAAATTATGTTCAATCATACTAGTGTCAATAAGAATCAGTTTCAACTAGAGTGGCGCAGGCATTAGTTTTAGCCCCGGGTGGGATTACTTACTATGACGTGGACCCCTCAAACTGCCAAAATAGCATAAAAACCTCAAAATTACCCACATTTATAAAATGAATTGCCACTATTGACTAGGAAATTATGTTCAACCATACTAATGCCAATAAAAATCCATTTTAACTAGGGTGGCGCAGGCGTTAGTTTTAGCCCCGGGATGGGGTTACCTACTAGGGCGTGGACCCCTCAAACTGCCAAAATAGCACAAAAACCTCAAAATTACCCACATTTATAAAATGAATTGCCACTATTGACGATGAAATTATGTTCAACCATACTAGTGTCAATAAAAATCAATTTTAACTAGAGTGGCGCAGGCATTAGTTTTAGCCCCGGGGTGGGGTTACCTACTATGATGTGGACCCCTCAAACTGCCAAAATAGCATAAAAACCTCAAAATTACCAACATTTATAAAATGAATTGCCACTATTGACTAGGAAATTATGTTCAACCATACTAATGCCAATAAAAATCCACTTTAACTAGGGTGGCGCAGGCGTTAGTTTGAGCCCCGGGGTGGGGGTACCAACTAGGGTGTGGACCCTTAATACTGCCGAAATAGCATAAAAACCGCAAAATTACCCACATTTATAAAATGAATTGCCACTATTGACTAGGAAATTATGTTCAACCATACTAATGCCAATGAAAATCCACTTTAACTAGGGTGGCGCAGGCATTAGTTTGAGCCCCGGGGTGGGTGTACCTACTTGGGCGTGGACCCCTCAAACTGCCAAAATAGCATAAAAACCTAAAAATTACCCACATTTATAAAATGAATTGCCACTATTGACTAGGAAATTATGTTCAACCATACTAATGCCAATGAAAATCCACTTTAACTAGGGTGGCGCAGGCATTAGTTTGAGCCCCGGGGTGGGTGTACCTACTTGGGCGTGGACCCTTAATACTGCCAAAATAGCATAAAAACCTCAAAATTACCAACATTTATAAAATGAATTGCCACTATTGACTAGGAAATTATGTTCAACCATACTAATGCCAATAAAAATCCACTTTAACTAGGGTGGCGCAGGCGTTAGTTTGAGCCCCGGGGTGGGGTTACCTACTAGGGCGTGGACCCTTAATACTGCCAAAATAGCATAAAAACCTCAAAATTACCCACATTTATAAAATGAATTGCCACTATTGACTATGAAATTATGTTCAACAATACTAGTGTCAATGAAAATCAATTTTAACTAGGGTGGCGCAGGCGTTAGTTTTAGCCCCGGGGTGGGGTTACCTACTATGATGTTGACCCCTCAAACTGCCAAAATAGCATAAAAACCTCAAAATTACCCACATTTATAGAATGAATTGTCACTATTGACTAGAAAATTATGTTCAACCATACTAATGCCAATAAAAATCCACTTTAACTAGGGTGGCGCAGGCGTTAGTTTGAGCCCCGGGGTGGGGTTACCTACTATGATGTGGACCCCTCAAACTGCCAAAATAGCATAAAAACCTCAAAATTACCCACATTTATAAAATGAATTGCCACTATTGACTAGGAAATTATGTTCAACCATACTAATGCCAATAAAAATCCACTTTAACTAGGGTGGCGCAGGCGTTAGTTTGAGCCCCGGGGTGGGGGTACCTACTAGGGCGTTGACCCTTAATACTGCCAAAATAGCATAAAAACCTCAAAATTACCCACATTTATAAAATGAATTGCCACTATTGACTAGGAAATTATGTTCAACCATACTAATGCCAATAAAAATCCACTTTAACTAGGGTGGCGCAGGCGTTAGTTTGAGCCCCGGGGTGGGGGTACCTACTAGGGCGTGGACCCTTAATACTGCCAAAATAGCATAAAAACCTCAAAATTACCCACATTTATGAAATGAATTGCCACTATTGACTAGGAAATTATGTTCAACCATACTAATGCCAATAAAAATCCACTTTAACTAGGGTGGCGCAGGCGTTAGTTTTAGCCCCGGGGTTGGGTTACCTACTATGATGTGGACCCCTCAAACTGCCAAAATAGCATAAAAACCTCAAAATTACTCACATTTATAAAATGAATTGCCACTATTGACTAGGAGATTATGTTCAACCATACTAATGCAAATAAAAATCCACTTTAACTAGGGTGGCGCAGGCGTTAGTTTGAGCCCCGGGGTGGGTGTACCTACTAGGGCGTGGACCCTTAATGCTGCCAAAATAGCATAAAAACCTCAAAATTACCCACATTTATAGAATGAATTGCCACTATTGACTAGAAAATTATGTTCAACAATACTAGTGTCAATGAAAATCAATTTTAACTAGGGTGGCGCAGGCGTTAGTTTTAGCCCCGGGGTGGGGTTACCTACTATGATGTGGACCCCTCAAACTGCCAAAATAGCATAAAAACCTCAAAATTACTCACATTTATAAAATGAATTGCCACTATTGACTAGGAAATTATGTTCAACCATACTAATGCCAATAAAAATCCACTTTAACTAGGGTGGCGCAGGCTTTAGTTTGAGCCCCGGGATGGGTGTACCTACTAGGGTGTGGACCCTTAATACTACCAAAATAGCATAAAAACCTCAAAATTACCCACATTTATAGAATGAATTGCCACTATTGACTAGAAAATTATGTTCAACCATACTAATGCCAATAAAAATCCACTTTAACTAGGGTGGCGCAGGCGTTAGTTTGAGGCCCGGGGTGGGGTTACCTACTATGATGTGGACCCCTCAAACTGCCAAAATAGCATAAAAACCTCAAAAATACCCACATTTATAAAATGAATTGCCACTATTGACTAGGAAATTATGTTCAACCATACTAATGCCAATAAAAATCCACTTTAACTAGGGTGGCGCAGGCGTTAGTTTGAGCCCCGGGGTGGGGTTACTTACTAGGGCGTGGACCCTTAATACTGCCAAAATAGCATAAAAACTTCAAAATTACCCACATTTATAAAATGAATTGCCACTATTGACTATGAAATTATGTTCAACAATACTAGTGTCAATGAAAATCAATTTTAACTAGGGTGGCGCAGGCGTTAGTTTTAGCCCCGGGGTGGGGTTACCTACTATGATGTGGACCCCTCAAACTGCCAAAATAGCATAAAAACCTCAAAATTACTCACATTTATAAAATGAATTGCCACTATTGACTAGGAGATTATGTTCAACCATACTAATGCACATAAAAATCCACTTTAACTAGGGTGGCGCAGGCGTTAGTTTGAGCCCTGGGATGGGTGTACCTACTAGGGCGTGGACCCTTAATACTGCCAAAATAGCATAAAAACCTCAAAATTACCCACATTTATAGAATGAATTGCCACTATTGACTAGGAAATTATGTTCAACCATACTAATGCCAATAAAAATCCACTTTAACTAGGGTGGCGCAGGCGTTAGTTTGAGCCCCGGGGTGGGGTTACCTACTATGATGTGGACCCCTCAAACTGCCAAAATAGCATAAAAACCTCAAAATTACCCACATTTATAAAATGAATTGCCACTATTGACTAGGAAATTATGTTCAACCATACTAATGCCAATAAAAATCCACTTTAACTAGGGTGGCGCAGGCGTTAGTTTGAGCCCCGGGGTGGGGGTACCTACTAGGGCGTGGACCCTTAATACTGCCAAAATAGCATAAAAACCTCAAAATTACCCACATTTATGAAATGAATTGCCACTATTGACTAGGAAATTATGTTCAACCATACTAATGCCAATAAAAATCCACTTTAACTAGGGTGGCGCAGGCGTTAGTTTGAGCCCCGGGGTGGGGTTACTTACTAGGGCGTGGACCCTTAATACTGCCAAAATAGCATAAAAACCTCAAAATTACCCACATTTATAAAATGAATTGCCACTATTGACTATGAAATTATGTTCAACAATACAAGTGTCAATGAAAATCAATTTTAACTAGGGTGGCGCAGGCGTTAGTTTTAGCCCCGGGGTGGGGTTACCTACTATGATGTGGACCCCTCAAACTGCCAAAATAGCATAAAAACCTCAAAATTACTCACATTTATAAAATGAATTGCCACTATTGACTAGGAAATTATGTTCAACCATACTATTGCCAATAAAAATCCACTTTAACTAGGGTGGCGCAGGCTTTAGTTTGAGCCCCGGGATGGGTGTGCCAAGGGCGTGGACCCTTAATACTGCCAAAATAGCATAAAAACCTCAAAATTACCCACATTTATAGAATGAATTGCCAATATTGACTAGAAAATTATGTTCAACCATACTAATGCCAATAAAAATCCACTTTAACTAGGGTGGCACAGGCGTTAGTTTGAGCCCCGGGGTGGGGTTACCTACTATGATGTGGACCCCTCAAACTGCCAAAATAGCATAAAAACCTCAAAATTACCCACATTTATAAAATGAATTGCCACTATTGACTAGGAAATTATGTTCAACCATACTAATGCCAATAAAAATCCACTTTAACTAGGGTGGCGCAGGTGTTAGTTTGAGCCCCGGGGTGGGGTTACCTACTATGATGTGGACCCCTCAAACTGCCAAAATAGCATAAAAACCTCAAAATTACCCACATTTATAAAATGAATTGCCACTATTGACTAGGAAATTATGTTCAACCATACTAATGCCAATAAAAATCCACTTTAACTAGGGTGGCGCAGGCGTTAGTTTGAGCCCCGGGGTGGGGGTACCTACTAGGGCGTGGACCCTTAATACTGCCAAAATAGCATAAAAACCTCAAAATTACCCACATTTATAAAATGAATTGCCACTATTGACTAGGAAATTATGTTCAACCATACTAATGCCAATAAAAATCCACTTTAACTAGGGTGGCGCAGGCGTTAGTTTGAGCCCCGGGGTGGGGGTACCTACTAGGGCGTGGACCCCTCAAACTGCCAAAATAGCATAAAAACCTCAAAATTACTCACATTTATAAAATGAATTGCCACTATTGACTAGGAGATTATGTTCAACCATACTAATGCCAATAAAAATCCACTTTAACTAGGGTGGCGCAGGCGTTAGTTTGAGCCCCGGGGTGGGTGTACCTACTAGGGCGTGGACCCTTAATACTGCCAAAATAGCATAAAAACCTCAAAATTACCCACATTTATAGAATGAATTGCCACTATTGACTAGAAAATTATGTTCAACAATACTAGTGTCAATGAAAATCAATTTTAACTAGGGTGGCGCAGGCGTTAGTTTTAGCCCCGGGGTGGGGTTACCTACTATGATGTGGACCCCTCAAACTGCGCAGGCATTAGTTTGAGCCCCGGGGTGGGTGTACCTACTAGGGCGTGGACCCTTAATACTACCAAAATAGCATAAAAACCTCAAAATTACCCACATTTATAGAATGAATTGCCACTATTGACTAGAAAATTATGTTCAACCATACTAATGCCAATAAAAATCCACTTTAACTAGGGTGGCGCAGGCATAAATGCTATTTTGGCAGTTTGAGTGGTCCACATCATAGTAGGTAACCCCACCCCGGGGCTCAAACTAACGCCTGCGCCACCCTAGTTATAGTGGATTTTTATTGGCATTAGTATGGTTGAACATAATTTTCTAGTTAATAGTGGCAATTCATTCTATAAATGTGGGTAATTTTGAGGTTTTTATGCTATTTTGGCAGTATTAAGGGTCCACGCCCTTGGCACACCCATCCCGGGGCTAAAACTAAAGCCTGAGCCACCCTAGTTAAAGTGGATTTTTATTGGCATTAGTATGGTTGAACATAATCTCCTAGTCAATAGTGGCAATTCATTTTATAAATGTGAGTAATTTTGAGGTTTTTATGCTATTTTGGCAGTTTGAGGGGTCCACATCATAGTAGGTAACCCAACCCCGGGGCTAAAACTAACGCCTGCGCCACCCTAGTTAAAGTGGATTTTTATTGGCATTAGTATGGTTGAACATAATTTCCTAGTCAATAGTGGCAATTCATTTCATAAATGTGGGTAATTTTGAGGTTTTTATGCTATTTTGGCAGTATTAAGGGTCCACGCCCTAGTAGGTACCCCCACCCCGGGGCTCAAACTAACGCCTGCGCCACCCTAGTTAAAGTGGATTTTTATTGGCATTAGTATGGTTGAACATAATTTCCTAGTCAATAGTGGCAATTCATTTTATAAATGTGGGTAATTTTGAGGTTTTTATGCTATTTTGGCAGTATTAAGGGTCCACGCCCTAGTAGGTACCCCCACCCCGGGGCTCAAACTAACGCCTGCGCCACCCTAGTTAAAGTGGATTTTTATTGGCATTAGTATGGTTGAACATAATTTCCTAGTCAATAGTGGCAATTCATTTTATAAATGTGGGTAATTTTGAGGTTTTTATGCTATTTTGGCAGTTTGAGGGGTCCACATCATAGTAGGTAACCCCACCCCGGGGCTCAAACTAACGCCTGCGCCACCCTAGTTAAAGTGGATTTTTATTGGCATTAGTATGGTTGAACATAATTTCCTAGTCAATAGTGGCAATTCATTTTATAAATGTGGGTAATTTTGAGGTTTTTATGCTATTTTGGCAGTTTGAGGGGTCCACATCATAGTAGGTAACCCCACCCCGGGGCTCAAACTAACGCCTGCGCCACCCTAGTTAAAGTGGATTTTCATTGGCATTAGTATGGTTGAACATAATTTTCTAGTCAATATATAGTGGCAATTCATTCTATAAATGTGGGTAATTTTGAGGTTTTTATGCTATTTTGGTAGTATTAAGGGTCCACGCCCTAGTAGGTACACCCATCCCGGGGCTCAAACTAACGCCTGCGCCACCCTAGTTAAAGTGGATTTTTATTGGCATTAGTATGGTTGAACATAATTTCCTAGTCAATAGTGGCAATTCATTTTATAAATGTGAGTAATTTTGAGGTTTTTATGCTATTTTGGCAGTTTGAGGGGTCCACATCATAGTAGGTAACCCCACCCCGGGGCTAAAACTAACGCCTGCGCCACCCTAGTTAAAATTGATTTTCATTGACACTAGTATTGTTGAACATAATTTTCTAGTCAATAGTGGCAAATCATTCTATAAATGTGGGTAATTTTGAGGTTTTTATGCTATTTTGGCAGTATTAAGGGTCCACGCCCTAGTAGGTACACCCACCCGGGGCTCAAACTAACGCCTGCGCCACCCTAGTTAAAGTGGATTTTTATTTGCATTAGTATGGTTGAACATAATCTCCTAGTCAATAGTGGCAATTCATTTTATAAATGTGAGTAATTTTGAGGTTTTTATGCTATTTTGGCAGTTTGAGGGGTCCACATCATAGTAGGCAACCCAACCCCGGGGCTAAAACTAAAGCCTGCGCCACCCTAGTTAAAGTGGATTTTTATTGGCATTAGTATGGTTGAACATAATTTCCTAGTCAATAGTGGCAATTCATTTCATAAATGTGGGTAATTTTGAGGTTTTTATGCTATTTTGGCAGTATTAAGGGTCCACGCCCTAGTAGGTACCCCCACCCCGGGGCTCAAACTAACGCCTGCGCCACCCTAGTTAAAGTGGATTTTTATTGGCATTAGTATGGTTGAACATAATTTCCTAGTCAATAATGGCAATTCATTTTATAAATGTGGGTAATTTTGAGGTTTTTATGCTATTTTGGCAGTATTAAGGGTCCACGCCCTAGTAGGTACCCCCACCCCGGGGCTCAAACTAACGCCTGCGCCACCCTAGTTAAAGTGGATTTTTATTGGCATTAGTATGGTTGAACATAATTTCCTAGTCAATAGTGGCAATTCATTTTATAAATGTGGGTAATTTTGAGGTTTTTATGCTATTTTGGCAGTTTGAGTGGTCCACATCATAGTAGGTAACCCCACCCCGGGGCTCAAACTAACGCCTGCGCCACCCTAGTTAAAGTGGATTTTTATTGGCATTAGTATGGTTGAACATAATTTTCTAGTCAATAGTGGCAATTCATTCTATAAATGTGGGTAATTTTGAGGTTTTTATGCTATTTTGGCAGTATTAAGGGTCCACTCCCTAGTAGGTACACCCATCCCGGGGCTCAAACTAAAGCCTGCGCCACCCTAGTTAAAGTGGATTTTTATTGGCATTAGTATTGTTAAACATAATTTCCTAGTCAATAGTGGCAATTCATTTTATAAATGTGAGTAATTTTGAGGTTTTTATGCTATTTTGGCAGTTTGAGGGGTCCACATCATAGTAGGTAACCCCACCCCGGGGCTAAAACTAACGCCTGTGCCACCCTAGTTAAAATTGATTTTCATTGACACTAGTATTGTTGAACATAATTTCATAGTCAATAGTGGCAATTCATTTTATAAATGTGGGTAATTTTGAGGTTTTTATGCTATTTTGGCAGTATTAAGGGTCCACGCCCTAGTAGGTAACCCCACCCCGGGGCTCAAACTAACGCCTGCGCCACCCTAGTTAAAGTGGATTTTTATTGGCATTAGTATGGTTGAACATAATTTCCTAGTCAATAGTGGCAATTCATTTTATAAATGTTGGTAATTTTGAGGTTTTTATGCTATTTTGGCAGTATTAAGGGTCCACGCCCAAGTAGGTACACCCACCCCGGGGGTCAAACTAATGCCTGCGCCACCCTAGTTAAAGTGGATTTTCATTGGCATTAGTATGGTTGAACATAATTTCCTAGTCAATAGTGGCAATTCATTTTATAAATGTGGGTAATTTTGAGGTTTTTATGCTATTTCGGCAGTATTAAGGGTCCACGCCCTAGTAGGTACCCCCACCCCGGGGCTCAAACTAACGCCTGCGCCACCCTAGTTAAAGTGGATTTTTATTGGCATTAGTATGGTTGAACATAATTTCCTAGTCAATAGTGGCAATTCATTTTATAAATGTTGGTAATTTTGAGGTTTTTATGCTATTTTGGCAGTTTGAGGGGTCCACATCATAGTAGGTAACCCCACCCCGGGGCTAAAACTAATGCCTGCGCCACTCTAGTTAAAATTGATTTTTATTGACACTAGTATGGTTGAACATAATTTCATCGTCAATAGTGGCAATTCATTTTATAAATGTGGGTAATTTTGAGGTTTTTGTGCTATTTTGGCAGTTTGAGGGGTCCACGCCCTAGTAGGTAACCCCACCCCGGGGCTAAAACTAACGCCTGCGCCACTCTAGTTAAAATGGATTTTTATTGGCATTAGTATGGTTGAACATAATTTCCTAGTCAATAGTGGCAATTCATTTTATAAATGTGGGTAATTTTGAGGTTTTTATGCTATTTTGGCAGTTTGAGGGGTCCACGTCATAGTAAGTAATCCCACCCCGGGGCTAAAACTAATGCCTGCGCCACTCTAGTTGAAACTGATTCTTATTGACACTAGTATGATTGAACATAATTTCTTAGTCAATAGTTGCAAATCCTTTTAGAAATGTGAGTAATTTTGAGGTATTTGTGCTATTTTGGCGGTATTTGCCATGCATTGAAGAAAGTATCCCCACCCTGGGGCATAAATCGAAACTTTAATGATATTTTGCTTTTAGTGATAAATCTCTTTATAGATTTGACCTACATTACCTTTATGGGACAGTCTACTGGCTGAATAGTGAGTTTTTGTGTGTCATCATTAAAAATATCAATCCTTCGAGACCTGTTTTTGAATAAGGAAGTAACTGCGAATAAGGAAGTGAAAACGAATAAGTAACTGAATATTGAAAAAGGAATAAGTAGCTAACTTCACTGAGCTAAGCTCTTCTAAGTGCTGTTAGTATGACTGAGTAGCTATATTCCCCGTCAAAATAAACTTTAATAGTTAATCATAGCGTAGGTATACTTTTTAAAATTGCATTATGTGTAATAATTAAAATTTAAAAACGTATCTATGCATTACATCATATCCGGTTGATGTGCAGATTGGTTTTTGCCTAAGACCGACCGGTTGGCATAGTCCCATCCTTTTTGATTCAGAGTTGCCTGTACTAACACGCAACTCAAGCCCTGAACAGAAGGAAAATTCTCTACTCTATAAGATGGTAAACATGAGGGGGCGCATATTTCTTTCTGAAGATCTCTATCCTTCATCAGAAATTTAGCATGCATGCTAAATGAATTATTATGCATGAAAATTCTTTTAGCAAGCATGATAGATATATGACAAATTAACTCCGTGTGCAGAAGCATACTGTTGTGAAATGCAACTTCACATACTCTTACTCAACCATGTGTTTCCTTCATTTACAAGGTCATGGAACCACTGTCCTTCCCAATCAGCGGCTATTTCAGAGACCCGCCTGCCCGTCATTTTGGCGGGCAGAGTGGTTGAATTACGATGTAATGGTGGACGGGTACTCCTCCTAAAACCCCATAAAAGGCGGGCTAACCCTAGCCAAAACGTCCCTCTCAAAGACGGGAAGGAAATGAGAGGTTATTACCTAATGCCGGCCTCCTGCCGAACCACCCACGCTGCCTGCCGTAAAGGCATGAGAAGGCCTACAAGTGGAGTGGTTCGATCCCCAAGAGAGCACATTAAAGATAAGATTGTCACACTGCCGACAATCTCCGTTTATAACCCTCTTGGGAGAGATAAGGGCTCATAATCCTCTCTCCTAGCATAGGCATACTCTGAGCGATAATCAAGTATATTGACATAGTGATTGCTGCGGCGGCCGGTCTGTAGCCTCACTAAGCTGAGTAACAGAGGCCAGTGTCAGTTGCCATAAATAAGCCCAAACTACGGAGTCAACATTTTGGTCACTTAATTTGCCTTTTGAGTATGTAATGTATACACCCTAGTGTGTTTGTCAGACATGGGCAAATAGTGGCATTAGCAAATGCGAATGGTGTTCACATTTTCAAAACAAGAGACTCAATCTGACAATGTTCTTCAAGCCTAACCCAGTGAGCCAGTCATCTGGAACAGGACAAAAGGTAAGATTATTTAATATATCACTAACCTGGGGTGCCACCTGGGGGGTCTATAGATTTTCTCAACCTAACATGGGTTTACTTTAAAATTAATGCATGTTTATTATCCCTGTCCTACAATAGAGGTGGCGGGAATTGGGGGGATGAACTTAACAAGTGATGGGATCTCATTCTTATGAACGAGATTACTGTCACACACACCGGAGTTCTGCCCAATTTTTTTTTCATGCTAAAAAACTTAGTTATTTTTGACCCAGATGTTTACCGCTGTGAAAATGATCACCAACAACTGTTACTACTTAATGAATATAAGTCAAAATCAATAAAGCTCCTAGGCTTACACATATCTTTTACAATTGTCAAATTGGGCCTATACAATGTTTATATTGCCTGAAGGCTCTTCTAATGAGGTAGACATTGAAAAATACCCTCTCAACAGGATATCAGGTTTTGAAAATGTGGGTTTGATTCCTAGACAATTTTACTAGATAATTTGGCCTGTACATTGTATGGCTAATTTCTTTGACTAAAGTCAATCAATATCTATATATCCGATCTATGACAGTATGCTGTTATTTTATTCTGCATAAGCCTCACCATATCACAGAGCTTATATACCGCTCATGGCACTTTACCAAACCAGTCCTATTCTTAAGGGCCCTATGAGGACACAGTGGCTGTTGAGTGTACCTCAGTATGATTTATTTCCATCGCACTTACCGTGTATACTGCTGATCCAACTGTAACTCACCTTTTAGGGAGTATAGAATCCTAATAACTTTTGGGACTGACAACTTTTTATATCATTTGAATGTGATTTACACACCTGACTCACTATCCTACTAGAGGGACTTATTGAACAAAAAAAAAAGTTTAAAACACACATGTAACATAGAACACAAAACTATTTTATTGTGCACCCATATCATCTCACTCATTCAACAAAAACTAGACGTACACAAGACAGACACAGACATCACTATAAGTAATGTCACAGATATACATGATTCATTCTAAAATGCTTCACAGGGTGAGGTGGGTTACAACAGGGTTCAGAATGTCTCTAGAGGCAGATCTACAAGCTGCATGCACAAAATACCTTCACCAACTGACATGCACTCAAATAATCTGTCACATGTCTTCCTAACTGATTCAACCTCAGAGTGCTCATTATTTTGTATAACTTTTATAATAATGCAAAAATTATAAACGTTGATTCAGGAATATTTTTTTTCTAGGATAATTTTATAACAAATCCTTTTTTTTCTCTCAAAATCAGTGTCACCTCTGAGCACCCATTTTACTTAGAGTAAGACTCTCGAGGCTTTGGTGTTTTCAAAAGTACAAGAAACAGCATTATACTTAAAATTTTGTGCCCAAGGTACCTGATCAATACCCTCCTGTCCATTAAATATTACTCATGACATCTGTTTAGTATTTTTCCCTATACAAGTGTGGCCTTATCTCCAATATCATTAATCTCTCAGAAATTAGCTTTTGTTCCCCAAACATAAGATTTTTCCTTGTGCTTAATATCACTCCATTAATACATGGATTTTTATATCAAGGGTGAGTATTGAGAACGAATTACCCGGCCACCATAGAGGTAGAAATAAAGGAAGCAGACAAAAAGTGAACTAAGTACAGAGAACTAAGGCTACATAGGATGCAGGCAGGGTTACAAAGTTGCAGCAATATCAATTTATGTATGAAAATTAGGTGTGCATAAGTGCTGTTAAGAGTCCAGTGCTGCAGGCTGGCATGGATTCAGTTGAGATCACCAGAAGCCAGGTAGGGAAGGGAAGGCCATCTACAGATCGGCAAGAAACTGCATGCTAGTAGAACTACAGGAGTCAGGACACAAGCATATACCTAGAAAAAGAGAAGAAAATCATTTAAACAACAGGTAATAGTAGTAGCACTGTATAAATACAGGTTTTTATAGGTAATTGTGGAGGTTTTCTTTTCTTCTGGCAAGTGACAATATGCTTCGGGAAAGTGAATTTCAAGACCTTGAAATTAATGTCGGTGCCTGCTTTCTGGTCATCCTGGTATGTAGTATAGCAATAGAAAAATTATTCAAATTTGACATACCTGGGAAAATATCTATGAAATGTATAATTCACACTGAAAAAACATACTTTTCAATATGTAAAATAATGAAAATAAGTGCCAGGAAAAGCCAGAGAATGCATTTCAGAGCACCTAGACCCTCTGGCTTCTGGGGCCCTTGAGCGGGCCCCAGACCCCCGGCCGTAAGAGGCGCTCGCTCTTCGAGCGACCGCATCGAACGCGCTGCGTTCGCTCACCAGGACACCCTGTCTCCTCCAAAGTCCATTTTGGACACCCTACTATCCAAATCCTGGCTAAGTCCCTGTTCCCAATTATCGTAAAAGGATGTTGTCAGGTGTCTGTCTGCCAATATAACATGCTTAGCTTTGTTTCAGTTTGGTTCTAATAAATGCAAAATTGTATCTCATATGCAAGTGTACGTGAAGGTTATCTCATGTAATACATTTGGCTCAATTGCAGGCTACAAACGTTTGTACAAAAAATTGACAAACTTCATACAGTGGTCAGTCTCTTCTAAACCGGCATTTGCAGCTATTTCAGAAAGAATTCTTTCTAAGGCCTGCTTCAATTTGGCAGTAGTGACTTTAGTATTTATATCCACCTTGTTGATTCTGTTTAAGGTAGAACCCTACTCGATACATGGGTCATTTTTAAAACTTGAATATCTGAAAACTGAGATTAATGAAGATAAAGGCACTTATGCTATTGTAAAGATTACATCTCATAGTTGCCGAATAATGGTAAAGTTATCAATAAGAGACTATTTTGAGGTAATGCAGCACCCTTAAAGAACATATCTGTATGTGTTTCAGGATAATGGTAAACTTATCAATAAATGACTATTTTGAGGTAATGCAGCACCCTTAGAGGAAAACCCCAAGAGTCCTGCCCTTGGTGCTCTCGAGGTGACAACAATAGACTGTTGCCAGCTCGAGATTCGTGGCGAGTGAACACTGCTCTTGTGTCATCTTTTGTTTTGATATCCATTCTTAGGGGCCAGCAAAGGACACCACCTAGTGATGATAATCTTGGTGTACTAGACTATCACCTTAGGCATGCATGCTAAATGAATTCCCATGCATGAAGAATAGAAATCATTCACCATGTATGCTTAAGGCTGTGATGCTGGTGACACACTCAAAATAAGACAACTCTTAGTTTAGCACTCCTGTCCCCGTTCTAACAATAGTTATCTAATCCCGGAGGTCTTGGTGTTTCAAATATAAGTTTTCTTTAACTTACCTGCTTGAGCTGACCTCGATATAAGCACAGTTTCAATTTTACAGTGTTTTACCTCAAATGAGGTTTTCTTGATCAATAAAGGTTCATTTGATTTATAAATACCATACATGTCTGCTAAATATACTAGGCTAGGGCAACTAAAAGGCAAATTTGGAGTTCCTGAAAGAGAATACCTTACAGCACGCGATTTTGGTGGAAATTTTTACCTACGAAAGTATGTCACAATGGACAGCCAGTCACTCACAATGGACAGCCAGTCTCTAGCAGGTTCAACTACTTTCGTAAGTAAAATTTCAACCAAAATACTAGCCTAGTATATTTAGCAGACATGTATGGTATTTATAAATCAAATGAACCTTTATTGATCAAGAAAACCTCATTTGAGGTAAAACAGTGTAAAATTGAAACTGTATTTATATCGAGGTCAGCTCAAGCAGGTAAGTTAAAGAAAACTTATATTTGAAACACCAAGACCTCCGGGATTATATAACTATTGTTAGAAAGGGGACAGGAGTGCCTAACTAGGAGTTGTCTTATTTTGAGTGTGTCACCAGCATCACAGCCTCAATGAATTTTCAACCATGACAATTCTTTTATCGTGCATGCTAAATGAATCTAGCATGCATCAAAATTTATGGTACTTTCTGAGAAATTTGCAATCGGTTTTATGTATACATATATAATCAGAGAGGTGTATAGTTTGATGGAAACATAGGCACTAGGCTGCAATGGAATACTTGATCATTCCAAATTGAACAATGATTGATGAAAAAGAAAGCAAAGAAAATACAATATCCCCATTTAACCTGTGATGTCATAGATCAACTAGTAGGTGTATCAAATGCATTTGCATTATCAACAAAGAGGTCTAATTTATTTATACACTTTTTAATTTTCAATGCTTATATGTTAAGGACCATCCTGAACAAATAGGATGGCAGGTAATTTTTAGCCATTGACTGCTAGCTGCCTTTCACCACTGCCCCGGGCGAATCCGGGCCGGGGTATGTGAGAGAGAAGCCAATGACTTGTGGAAAGGCAGAGTAAATAGGTCTGAAAATCACCCTTTTCTGGCATCTGTACATGACGATATAGTTCCCAAATGGATACCTTACCCCACACTTATCAACAGTGTCTCAACCTATAGCTGTGAAGTAGTTCTTTACAGTAACCTAGTTTTGTTGTTCCAAAATACATGATGTTTTCCTATCATATTACATTTACTTAATATAACGGAACTCAGTTTCTATTTCTTGGTTACACAGGTCCATAGCTTCAGACAGGATGCAGTGACAAAACATGATATGTTCCTGTTCCGTATTGTCTTAATCCACTGCTGTTGATTGCCTTTATTGCAAAAATGCCTGGAAAGAAAAGCAGTCTTACTCCCAGATATCTCATAGAGAAGGGGAAATTCCTCAATGCCAAGGCCTTGCCACAAAGGTATTATGTTTTTGTTGTTGCTGATGTTGGTGGGAATGCTTAATCGAAAGCAATGACATTCACTTTAAGTTTGGTTTCATATATTTTCTGTGAGACTCTTCAAAGTAAAATTCCAAAAGAGAGGGAAAATGTTACTGGCAACATTTCGATTTCCATGCAAGACGTGAGTATTTCCTTATTTAGGGCCATTTGCTCTTGGTAAGTCCACCCCTCGGTCCTAACCATTACAGGATATGGCCACAGTACCAAACGTCCTGGCCACCACGGTACCGTGGTGGCCCGGACGGTTGGGAGCAATGCTTCCTGTCATTCGCACTCCCTAGAGAACGCTACCCACCTGGCCGGCACTGGCGTGCAGGTCCTTATCTATATGGGTCAAATGCAGTCAGCTAGTAGCAGTATACGATGGAGTGTTGACGCTAGATGTGACAGCCATACAGATTTCCACTTGAAGCAGAGTATAAAAGCGGTTTTCATGGAAATGACTACAAGAAAGTGGTATATTTAGTTTAGGAAGTATACGATACTCTGGCGTGCAGCTTAATATAGGAGTTTTAGCATGCTCTTGAGGGTTGAAAGTTGTCATGACAGACACAGGTGGCCTGGAGCTGTGGTGGCCTGGAGCTGTTAGGTTTAGACGTGTTGGAGGCTGCAGCCGTAGACTACGTTCTGTGGTTACGAAGGTGTCACACTATCAAAAGTGGTCAGTATACGGTGGGTACTATACTTAAGATTTTATTAAGTTACCTATGATAAAATATGTTTCATTACCAAAAAGAAATCAAAAAATAAACAATGTTTTTTCCTTTCATTGTTGGACTTATACAGGAGATTACTGGAAAAGTGATTGGAAACAATCATTTTCTTCTGGTATTCCATACAGACAGCAGATCTCTTCCATACCTAGGAGCTCGAGCAACAGAAGAAATGCTCAAGGTTCACGATTATTGGAAACTAATAGGAACACCACTTAGCTCACCAGGTTATTTAGTAAACATGGTGACAATTAGGTTTTACTTTTGGTATTCCATACAGACAACAGGAGATATCTTCTATACTTAAGAGCTTTTGAATATGACTATCGAAGTAGAAGAAAAATTGTGTATCAGAGAAGATATCAGAAAAATAAAGGGAACTTGATATACTATATTACATACTGTAGAATAGGTATATATCACGCTACAAAAATTTTGCGAAAAGCTGATTTTTCGCGTGTACTTTATTTCGCGAGAGAGCGAGTTCTACAGCGCCACCTATTGAATCAAACAATAATTTTTAAAATGTAGAAATTTGCCGGCCATCTCGCGGCCATAACTTGGCACAAGTTTCCTCAAAATATGGACAGTTAAATATGCGAATTATAATATGATAACTTGGTGACTTATTCATAAGTTACCAATGTATTCATATCATAATGAATTTGTGAAGTTATTGCATGTGTTTGTCATCGTTCAGCCTCGGATCGGCTACAAGTGTGAATCACGTTATGCCGGTATGCTACCGTTTACTCGCCAACTGCAAATTGAACTTGCAAACCCGTAAATTTGCAAACATTCAATTTGCAACAGGAACAATATCACTATCGTTTCATCATGTATATTATTCTAGAATTATCAACATACACATATGTGTATATTGATAATTGATCAATTGTTTCTATCGCAACAGCCGTCTCCATTTGTATTGTACAATCACGGCGGCCATCGTGCTTCTCGTAAGAACTCTATACCCGGCATAGGTATTCCTAAAATTCGACAGGTAAGTATGCTAATTATGATATGATACATTGGTAACTTATTCATGAGTTACCAATGTATCATACTATAATAATTTTGTGAAGTTATTGAACGTATTTTTCTTCATTTCAGCCTCGACCGTCTAGACTGAAATTCACTGATCGACGCGCCATCAACCACTAGTGGTGGATAGCGTAACTAAGCCCCCAATAGATCGCGTGCAATAAGATCGCGAGTGCGATACCAGTTCGCGTATTTGGGAAATATACACACTCGCAAACTTTGCCTGTTCTACAGTATTACATAAGCTGCGCATATTGTGATTAGGAATATAATATATTTGAATGTACTTATGATTTTACTGGGTCCATCATTATGGCTGGCCAGATATTTCATCCTGTATTTTCACTATTTTCATTATTCTTGATTGGACAATAAACACAATTAATTTCTCATCCTTTCCCAAATAAATATATCTTTAAAGAATATATACATCTAAATGATCAAAATTGAAAGTGAATCCTTATAAAAAATCAAAACATCTAAAGAATACAATTGAAACCTTAACATCTAAACAATTGTAATTTCCCCCATAAATACATCTGAAAAGAATGAATTATAATCTGTCCCAAATCGACCCAAATTGATTAAGCATTTATAATCCAATCATATTCCGCCCTTTGGTATTTGATTGCTGTTGATACAGACTTCTTTGAACTCTGATGTGTTGTCAGCTATTTCCTCCACATCAAAATAAGTTGAATCTTTTTTAACTATTATGAAATTTTGGTTCATATTAGGCTATATAAGGTAGGTTGAGATGGTACTGGTCATTCCCCAGTCATTGACAGCAGAATACCACCAAACACCAACACCAAATCTAAACATGGCAGCCAACATTGACCTTTGCACAGTATGCAAGTTGGAAGTTAGGGATGAGGATCAGACTTTTTGCCAGTGAGGAATGTGAAAAAGGCAGAAAATGCTTTCCAGGTATATATGTTTATTTCTAAATATCTATTTATATATCTATATCTATCTATATCTATCTATTTCTCTACCGTATTCGCCCGAGTAAGTGCACCGTGCGGGTTCAAGTTGGGAAATTTTTCTGTAGCAGGGGATTTGTCAAACATTCATATAACCTCATCCCCCAATGAGAGCCGATTGCGGTATTACATCCCGCAACAAGAAATGGCCGATATATGGCAGTTACGGTCGCCATCTTTATACCTTCTCGGTCTTTTAAAACAGTAGAAATGCAACATGAGGAGACAATCTTTGGCACTTGCTGGTCCCAAAAAATTGGCGAAAAATTGGGGGGGGGGGGGGGGGTGCACCTATTTAAGACAGAGCGCTTAATCGGGCGAATACGGTATCTATATCTATGACTCCAAATTAAGAAATTGACACAATGAAATTTTCTAGGATTATAGAAAAATCCAATATAGCAAAAGAAAAAAATAGTATTGAATTGCACAAATGTGTTGTTGTTATGAATGTTTTTTGTTTGTACTCTACTTTAGTGGATAACCGGCCAACATGTGAATTTTACCAGGCGGTAGTGAATGAGGGATGCGAATTCCCATGGATCTGCCTCAACCGAGGGGGAAGTGTTTTGTCGGATGTGTCAGATGAATGCTCTACTAGCTTCACTAGGCCGGAGGTCGAGAGTACACGCATCTCCTAGCATCCTCAATTGTCTCAAAAAATGAATGTCTCAAAATCAAAAGAATTGATGCCTTGATATATGTGAAATTAAAATGTATGTCTATATATGTCTATATCTTCAGTAATAGTGGATTATGGGGATGGAGACAGCTCGTTCCAACCGATGGAAAAGGAGGGAAAGGAGGAAAGAGATCCACTGGATAGATCGTTTGACGTCATGGATGAGGGAGGGGGGCGAAGACCGGACTGACCAGGATGGTGAAGACAGGACCAACCAGGGGGGCACATGGTCTGACCCAAGGAGATGCTAGAAAGGTATGTTTAAATATATCCTGATAATACTTGATTCTTCTCAAAATAATAAATTATGTAGCATGGATTTATGTATGATTTCATCTAATTTAATTAGTGAAAATGATTAAAAAAAACTTAAATCATCATTTTCGTTATTTCAGGTCTATGCCAGATGAACCCCCTGCCAGAGACCTGATGGCTGAACGACCAACTACAAATGAGGTTATTGAGAAGAGGATGCAGCTTGGGAAACCAAAGCTGATCACCAGTGCTGGGTTTGGCTACACCATGAAGAAAGGCGGAAAGAAAGGGGGAACAGCATGGCGCTGCAGTGTGCGAACCAAGAAGATTACGTGCCACGCCACCATCATACAGATGGGAGACACCTTTACCCCAGGCCCACAAGAGCATTGTCATCCCTGTGATCCTGGCCTGCTCATCAACACCAAGCTGAAGGGTAGAGTCAAGGTGTATGCCTTCGGCAACATCTTTGCAGGAGCGCTGACCCAGAAAGCCATTGATGACTAGAAGACTTCGGAATCCCACAGCTTCATAACACTGCAACTTCTCACAAGGATCGCTAACAGAGCCAGAGCTGGTCGGCGGCCAAAGGATCCAGCAACTGGTGACATGCGTTTGAAATTGTGCGAGGCCGGCCTACTGGAAGGATTTCTGAAGCAGGACCTCACAATCACCGTGGCAAAGACAAGCCTAGACAACTGATCTTTGCCACCCAGAACCAACTTGACATTCTGACAGACGCCCGTGTATGGTACCTGGATAGGACGTTCAAGGTGGTCAAGAAGCTCTTCCACCAGCTGGTATCAATTCACACATTCCTGATGAAGTATGGGAATCTCTCACTTTTGCCTCGATAGCCGGGAAGAGACAAGAGGACATCGCAGATGCTGACGACGGGACCATAAGTGGAGAAGTTCATGGTGGACTTTGAGGCAGGCATCTGGGTAGCCCTGAGACAGCTTTTCCCAAGGAAGATCATCCAGGGGTGCAGGTCTCATTTGGTGCAGGCAGTGTCCGTTCTTGTCAATGAGTATGCCCTTACCACAGCATACAAGCAGCAAGGATCATTTTACCGCTACATCGGGAATTTTATTTTCATTTGAGGAACTGAAGGGATTGGCCGACACCAGAAATATCAAGATTCACCAGATAGATCAGGGAGAACTGGACTAACCCAGACAGACCCTGGCCACCTGCATCATGGTGTTGCTACAGGCAGAGTATCAGGACCAACAACGACCTCAAGGGAGCAGTGAATGGGCAGCAGTCACTGTACAAGCTCATTGAAATTCTTCATTAAGAGGCGAATTTTGTGATGGTCCTGTACCAGCTGTTTGATGAAGGATCAATTTAGCGACTGCAACGTCTGAGTACAAGATCAACACAGTCCAGGATAAAGGAGCAGTGGGATTCCTACCAGGACGATTACCCAGCGTAAGAGAAGATGTCTACCTCCAAATTTCTGAGGCAGTGTTCCCAACAAATGATCAGGTGTACTCCATCACAGTTAGGTCTGGAACATGTTCCCTACTTATGAAAAAGACATTTTGGGGGGATAGATGCCAAGAATGTCTGAAAGCACGAACAACCCTTGGGATGAGACTACAAACGTAGGCGATCCAACTCTAACTCTGAGAGAACTCTTTCATCTTCAGTTCCCAACTCTCTTAAGAGCAGAGAAGATTTAGAAACAAAATGCTCCCAATTTAAAGGTTACTCCGCAAACCAAGAAGATTTATGGATGCTGAAACCTTTTATTCAAAAGGTAATGATTATGTTCAAATACTATTTAACGTGTGTTACCCACACGTAGCTTAGACCTTTCCCAATTCTCAGAGCTTTCAGCACATTTTTAGGGAAGAACAAAAGAATTTAGTAAAGTTTTCCAAATCATTTAGTATGAAGTGGCTGTATACAAAAAGCAAATCTCGCAAGGCTTACAGTGCTCTAAAGGATTTTATAAGCTTACCAAGTAAACAAACCCTGTTTGGTTATTCACACTGTATCCAGTCGCAAGATGTGGAATTAAATCATCATTACTGGGCAGATTAAAAGACAAATGTGAGAAGTTAGGAAAATACATATAGTAACCTATGGTTGGATATGTTTTATAACCAAATGAATAGTATAAATGCTATTTGCTCTGTAGGAATATTAGTGGGAATTCTTCCTTTCAGGGGGTTCTGCCTAAGCATAATGGTTATAATACTTGGCTCCACAGCGTGAAGTTGCAGGTTAAATCGCCATTGTATCTCTATTAGTAGGTTGTCCATGGTTGCTACATATACATATGCGGTATTGCAGGAGCCAATATACTTAGCGTGTTTAGGACGTCAAAGAATTTTGTTTTTATTTTGTTGCAGGAATCTGGTACAGCATGATTAATCATATCATATGCACGATCCTCTACGTGCTAAAGACCTGCATGGGAAATAGTTGCACTGTACTGTTGAACCATACAGAAATGACACATAGTGCATGCTACGTAAGTGAGTGAAATCATCCAAATGCGGAAAACCTTGTTACAACCGGAGATAGTCACACTGTATTGTTGGACCATATAGCAAGGACAAATGTTGCATGGGAGCCAAGTAAGTGTAATCCTCCACATGCTGAAAACCTTGGAACAACCGTAAATGCAAGTGACACATTTCAACAGTATCGACTTCATTCATCATATCAGGAGATGAATCTTGTTGTCCAGATGTATGCGACTGAGTTTTGCCAGCTTACAAATTACACTTAGAGGTGGAAACTTCTGGTATAGATTAAATGGATATAGATGAACTGAACTTCATTTCCGAAATAAAATGCAGAATTCCTGAGTCTTTCCCAGCAAAGGAAAAGAGGAAGTTGAGAGTATATCTACCTCATTTGTGCTATCAGGGGATGAACAAATCTGTGATCAAAAGAAAAAGGCATATCAATTGCTATTTTAGTTGACATCAACAAAACTTACTGCGGATGTGCTTGTTCATAAAGTAAGATTCTCAGCATCCATTACGGGAAGCGTTGTACAAATGATTTGACAGTATTTCAAAGGGGTTTGACTATTGGGAAGAACTAAGGAATTCAGAATATATATGGGTAATCTTGCTCCAGATTTCATCAAAATGATGTCCTCTAGGGTTGGCCCGGATTCCAGCAGAGCTTTTTTTTTACCTGGAAGGTGATTTTTGTTCATCGACAAATGGTCAGGTGTACTCCCCCACAGTCTGGAGCATGTTCCCTACTTATGAAAAAGGTATTTTTGGGGAATAGATGCCAAGAATGCCTGAAAGCACGAACAACCCTTGGGATGAGACTCCACAAATGTTGGCGATCTAACTCTAACTCTGGCAAACCTCTTTTATCTTTAGCATAAGCAGAGAAGATTTAGAAAGAAAATGGTCGCAATCTAAAGGTTACTCCTCAGATTTGAAATCTAAATTAGATCACTTGCATATAAGCAAACCCAGAAGATTGACCATGTGTTGAAAATGACCTTTATGACCTCCAAAGAATAGTGAAAGACCAAAAAGCACTTGTGGCCAAAGCTGTCCTTGAAGCCATGGTACAGGGTATTTTTGCTAGTCTGACATTTCCCCTTGCCCCCTATGTAACAGCAAGAATACAGCAGATTTTCTGTATTCTATCATATGGGATGCAATTGAGGCGCTAGAAGTGCACTGAGGCCTGCATGTTTTGATTTGTGACCTGTGATGGTGCCTCAGCAAATAGGAAATGTTTTCAGGTATACAGTATTGAAGCAGAGGATGACCTCTTTGCGTTCAATGAAAGAAAAATATTTTCATTCCTGAGGCCCCTCATTTGATGAAAACTGTTCCGAACTGCTTTGCAAAGTCCTTTTACCGGCAATTAAGATTTCATTCAGGTTTTATTTTGACCAATTTAGCTAAAAAGCAAAAGATATATACAATTTAGCTGAGTATGTATTTGTACTATTCTTATTCTGAAGAGTAAATCTTAAGTGATATCAAGATCATAAGCCTTCTTTATATCAGCAGGATAACGACTTTTATCCAAATCCTAATTTCAGCCTCATATTCTGAATAAATATCTTATCAGAAATATATAACACCAGAAATGTTAAACTAGAATAAGTAGAATTAGATCGTTTTCAAGATTGAATCATAGAATTAAGTCATCAGTAATGGCCTTGTTAATAGACAAATGTGAGAAGTTAGGAATGCAGGCTGAGCCAAGGTCCTGCAGGATGCGATGCACATGAAATCAGACCTTATGTATGACAAACACACTGATGACCTTATTGGCTATATGAATTTAGATGGTATTGGAAATAACCTTCATGACCCTCAAAACATAGTAAAAGACCAAAAAGTACTTGTGGCCAAAGTTGTCCTTCAAATCATGGTGTTCAATATTTTTACTACTGTAAATTCTCGGAAATCTCGGACACTTTTTATTAATTACAATTTTCGTTGGCTGATGATGGCGGAGTTTTTCCAAAAATACCAATCAAAGCTCAGACACCGTGGCTGAGATTCGGCGATCGTCAAATAGCAATCAAAGCTCAGATACCGTGGCCGAGATTTGGCGATCGTCAAATAGCAATCAAAGCTCAGACACCATGGTCGAGATTCGGCGATGATATCACTTAATGTCTCTGCTTGACAGACATTGACAGGGACTTAAACAGAATAGCAATTGATGTCAGCACGGGCAGTCAGAAAATAAACAAGCATGAGAAGACACATAAGTGAAATTAATTCCCTATCAACATGCCATGCCATGACTTCGTTCATAGTTCACCATATTACATGGTGAACTATGAACGAAATAAAACTGAATCATTTATGTGGCTATGTATCGGATAGCCGACAATTTGTTAATAAATAGTACAACAATCTATCAAGACCTCTCCCCATATATAGCCTGACCAAAAAAGGAATGCACTTACCCACTCTTGATGCTTACTGAAGGCCTCTGAGGTCGTAAATCCATGTCAGTATGTGCGCTGATTAAGAGATAGATCTTACTAGTTTAAACATGCCTGCCAGCAAGATGGTGGCTCAGTGTTGTCACACGTGCTCATAGCGTGGGAACAACATGCATTCAGGCGAAGGAAAAACCTTTTTGTGTGTTCCATTGCGAGGGCACATTTTTTTTACTTTTTGCGATCTGTATCAACAGGAAAAACCTTTTTGTGTGTTCCATTGCGAGGGCACATTTTTTTTACTTTTTGCGGTCTGTATCAACAGAAATGAATGAATAAATGAGAAATAAATGATGCTGCTGTTTATTTCCATGACTCAATGATAATGATAATGATGATAATGATGCAATAAAAAACCTTTTAGTTTCAAATCGCAAGGGCACATTTGTTTTACTTTTTCTATATATACCAACAGAAATGAATAAATAAATATGAGTAAATGATGTTGTTGTTTATTTCTATGACTTGATGTAATGATGATAAAGATGTGATGATAATGATATACTCAAATAAAATATTTATTTTTCAAGGATTATCGCAATAAGGTTATCTCTTTCTGGAGGGTGAGGGTGGCCCTTATAAGGGCCTTTTTAAGCTTTATATCCTCACAGGATACTTTTGAGTTTTGCAGAAACTCTTTTAATGAGAGTTTTTTCTCCTATTAATTTCATATGGCAGGGAATCTCGAGCCCTTTTCCACGGACTTTAGATGATTGTCGTTTCCCTGTAACCTCTAAAACCACCTCTCCACCCAATCTGATGAAGTGCCACATGGTATGGGAGATTTCCTTTGGAACATGCCCAACTGTCACCTTGTTTTTCTTCACAGCAACAGCAAATCTGCCTTTAGAGTTACAAAACTCTCGTTTTGTAGTAAGCAATTCTCCAACTTCAGGATTTGGCCAGGTGCACTTATAGACATGATATTCACCAATGACAGAATCAAACTTAAAGGTTGACATTTTTTCAAGTGAATACTCTAGCTAACTTTCTGGACACTATTTAACCCATGATATCTCCAAACATGGAGTAGTCATCACTCAGATACAATAAAATGCAATTAGGCATCCTAATAGGTGTACAGTTTAGCGCCTGGAATTAGCACCTGTTAATCCTACCAAGTCATTCAAATTGAAACTACTAATTATTGTAATTGATCTTTGAAAAACTTCAAAGCTTCATTTTAATGATTTTTGATCATATCCATTAATCTAAATTGAAACTTCAAATGACCTATAGAAGAGAATTGAAATTGTGAGTTAGACTTCAAATAATTATTTGAAGTCAATTGGAAATAGCTAGATTTAAACTTCAAATAATCTTTGAAGTTAATTTTAATTGGCTATCATACTTCAAAAAAACCTTTGGTCAGTTTTGATCATTTCTGATCAATAGATATGTCAGGTTCAGCCCCTATAAATACTCCTCCACCTCCTGTACACAGCATCAGTTCATCTTGAACCTACAACCAAGATCATCATGAAGCCAATCTCCTCCTACTTCACCAAGGTTTCATCTGTTGATGAGACCTGTGACCAGAGATACCAGCCACCAGCCAAGAAGCCCAAAAAAGGTCCTGGCCGTCCAAAGAAGAATGACCCATCTCCTACAACAGAGCCTGCCCCATCTACATCTTCTGAGCCAGCAGCCATGCCATCACCAGCCAAGTCGTCACCTCCAATCACCATCACTGACAAGTTGAAGTGCTCATACAAGAAGTACAACTTGGCAATGAAGATGGAAGTTATCCAACTTGCTAATCTTCATGGCCAGCGTGTGATCGGCCGTCTCTTCGGTATCCCGAAGTCAACCCTTAACAGCTGGCAGCACACTCTACCGAACATCTCCGGGAGTACTCACTGCCCTAAGACTGGAAGGAAGTTGGGCTCAGGTGGCAAGACCCCCTTCGCAGAACTGGACGAAGAACTCTCTGCTTGGGTAATGCGCTTGAGGGATCTCCATCTGCCGGTATCCGTCCATCTCATCAAGGCCAAAGCAATCCGCCGCTTCAAACCTAAGCACCCAGATTTCAATGCATTACAAGGGTGGGCCACTTGTTTTCTCCTGCGACACAACTTGACCATCCGCTCAAAGACCTCTGTGGCGCAGAAACTCCCAGCTGACTTGGAGGATAAAAAAGAGGCCTTCCTTCTCAACGTTGCCCAGCTGCTGGAACAGGACGACTTCAAGTTGATCGTCAACGTGGATGAAACACCAGCCTTTTGCTGCCATCAAGAACAGTCGCACCTGCTGGTTCCAAGCAAGTGATCATCCGCTCCACGGGCAGCGACAACAAGCATCTCACTGTAGTTCTGGCAGTATCGTCAGATGGTGACGCTCTGCCTCCCATGATTATATTCAAGGGAGTGCGTCCGCTGAAGCTAGAGACTTCCTCTGGTACCCTGGTAGCTGTCCAGAAGAAGGCCTGGATGGATGAGACTCTGATGCATCGTTGGATCGAGGAAGTTCTGACCCCTTTTACTGCCCGCCGTAGGACCCTCCTCATCTTAGATTCCTTTTCTGCGCATATGACGCCTGACACAGAGAAACTTTTGAAGAAAAGGAATGCAGTCCCCATCTTCATTACCGGTGGGTGCACATCCAAGCTGCAGCCTCTGGACATCTCTATTAACAAACCGTTCAAGAATCTGCTTGCAGAGTGCTGGGCCAAGTTTATGCTAAGCAGTGCTGAGCAGCTGGACTTGGCACCTGCAGAAGATGAGGACACAGCTCCAGTGCTTAAGGCAGCAACAGATGCTGAACTGGGTGGAGGTCAGCTGGAAGCAGAGTGGGGAACGACGGGAACTAATCTCAGCATCATTCAAGATCTGCAAACTTACAGGTGCCATATCTGAGGAAGGTGTCTGCGAGTTAAACAGACTCTTCAATGATGAGGAGGAAGACTTTGAAGGATTCGACGCTACAGACCTTGAAGACCCATTTGAGATCTAGTTTTTACTAGATTTCACCCAAACGCCCCTTTTCAGGGCTAACCACATCTTCTTAAAGAGTGCCCTATGTTGCGATTGTTTACCTTTTTCTGGTTTAAAAATAACAAATAATTAGTCTTCATTTTTCTATTTTTTTTCTATTTTTTTTTGTATCTATTTTTTTCTTATTTTCTATTTGTATTAATTTTTTTCTAATTTCTTTTTTTTCTTCATTTTTCTATTTATCTTATTTTTCTTAAGTTTTCTATTAATTTTTTTCAACTTTTTTATTTGTATTTATTTTTTCTTTGTTTTCTGATTTTTTTCTTCATTTTTCTAATTTTTTTATTTGTAACTATTTTTCTATTCATTTCCCTTTTTTCTAATTTCTTTTTATTTTTTTCTTTGTATTAACTGTTGTTTTTTTTATTAAATTTTAGAATATTTATTATTGTGTGGCCTTAATAGTCTCCAATAATTAGTAAATAAATCATGTTCGCAGCGAGTCTGATATCTCCATTAAAAGAAATCAACTTTGTTTGCAATTTGATATTTTTATTTTGGATGCAAAAAATCTTTCCCAATATTAGTGAAATCATTCACTATAATCATGAAAGATAAATGTCCGATCTGGTTCGAGAGTAGCAAACACGGCATCGATATTGGCCGCCATTAAACAAGGTGATGTTTACCAACATGTGTGTGATGTACTTCAAGCCGGGGTAAGTCTCTTTTCTTATCTTTTTATGAGGTTAGTTTGTTGTCACCTGATACACATGCTAGGATGTATTCAGGGGGAAATCATGGGTTTTGATGTATCGGGAAAATTAGGCGTGGCCGAAATTTGGTGAAATGTCAACTCATGTGATTTGGGGGTGGCCGAGTTTCCCCAATAATTATTTTGTGATGTAATTATAGTGGCCGAAATTTCTAGGGCGGCCGAGATTTCCGAGAAGTTTGTGATTTCCCATTGCTCAGTATGCAACAGCAAATATTACAGCAGATTTTCTGTATTTGATCATTTGGGATGCAATTGAGGTGCTAGAAGTGCACTGTGGCTAGTTCAACAATATTGAACCTTACGTATGCATCTGATGTTTTTTATTGCTGTTGTCTATTTGATGCATGTAAGGTTCAATGACATCTTGTAGATTCGCTATAGCACTGTATAAAACATATAACTTCTACTGAAATCTCATATCTAGTACAATCTTTGACCCTCTACAGTTGCCAAATGTGTAACATACACCATTCCCTTATGAAGCACATGAACGGCAGTATGTCAATATATGGAAAAGTAGGGGGGAAACATGTTTTGTTACCTACAGCAGAAATCTAAGTACAGTGCATGGCCATTTTAAAATACACACTCATATAATAAAGTCACGTGACCGGGTAATTGTACAATCTGCAATACTCCGCTAAGTGATTATGGACAGATCCTTTAGTATGTCACAAGAAGTAATATAACGTTGGTTCGAAAGAGAGCAGCGTAGTCGACAAATAATTGATAGATTATTGTAAAAAAGTGTTGATGAATCTGTATATATGAGACATTATGCATACATACATACATTTAGCTCCCATATTGACCTCCGCGTTGTACGAGGAACTCGTGACGTTATCTGTAGCTCCCAACATGCAATATTAATATAGATGGCGGACTCAATAAAACTTGGAAAATGTTAACGGAAGTTTAAAATAGTCTTTAATGATCAAATAAACATATTCTATGTCAATTTGATAAAATTATTGTTTCTCTACCGAATACAGAGACGAAATGTCTATGAGTCATGTTTAAATGGTAAAATATTATGAAAATGCTTCCGCTAAAAATTTCGGCGGAACAGTGCTAACGTAAATTATAAGAGGTGACACTTAACTCTACCGTCAGTAGCATAAAAAGAAACAGGAAAATAGGTAGGGTTTATGTCTGAACTACACTGTGGCCTGCATGTTTTATTTTGGACCTGTGATGGTACCTCAGCAAAAAGGAAATGCTTTCAGGTATACAGCATTGAAACAGAGGATGACCTCTTTGCATTCGATGACCGGAAAATATTTTTCATTTCTGAGGCCCCTTATTTGATGGAAACTGCTGCAAACTGCTTTGCAAAGTCCTTTCCCCGGCAATTAAGATTTCATTCAGGTTATATTTTGACCAATTGAGCTAATAAGCAAAAGATATATACAATTTAGCTGAGCATGTATTTGTACTATTCTTATTCAGAAGAGTAAATTTTAAGTGATAGCATGATCGTAAGCCTTATCAATATCAACACGATGACGACTTTTATCCAAATTCTACTTTCAGCCTCATATTCTGAATAAAAATCTTATAAGAAATATATAACTCCAGAAATGTATAACTAGTATAAGTATAATTGGGTTGTTTTTAACTTCAAAATACAGTGGGAAATAAAGAATGAAAATTGAGAAACAGGGGCAATATTTTTTGTCTGGATATCTTTCTACAAACTACCACTGAAAAAGAATAATTTGCTCAAGTAGGACTTACTAAAACAGACTTTTGATGAGGCCGAAAGTGGGCGAAGTTCCTTTCCTTTTAGTTTGTAGGCTTGTCGTTGGCGAGGCAGGGTGCAGCATGCTTATAGTTTTTTTGTAGTTTCGCAACAAACTGATGTTTTTTTTCATATAACAAATAAAAAGACACTTACAAATAAATATCAGGTTCCATACTTATGGTTCTGTAATTCTGTTACAGACAAGTTCTCACTAATCTGTGATCACACTTCAGACAGGTCTAGACAAACTAGACCCCATATTTTCTCAAACTGGATTGCTTTTTCTTATTAATTTATGCCAATCATTCTTCCAGCATCATTTGATTAGACAAGAGAAGTCTGACATCAAGTAAATGAGTTGCCTCTTTTGATACATGGTTTGAATTGTTGCAATGATGACTACTGGTGATATTGCCTGGTGAGTCCCACCCAAAGGTTATTTCAGTGTCTCCAAGTTTGATGTGTGGGTCAACTGTATTTTGGAGCCAGTCCTCAATTTTCTTCCAAAATTCTTTGACAGTGGGACAGTTTATAAATGCATGAAGCATGGTTTTTAAAGGTGCATGCACCTGATCACCACAAGAATCACCTGATAATTTCATATCTACCAATTTCTTATTTGTAAAGATTCTCAAATGAAGCAATTTAAAGAGTATATATTTTGTATATGGGTTTACATGTATTTTCCTTCAACTTCCAAAGGCCTTTTCTATCTTGCGTCAAATGATTTCATCATTTAAGATAGTGGGCCATTTTGTTCTTATATTTTCCAAATTAAAATTATCACATTCAGAAAGAATCCTATTTGTATTTGAACAGCCTGATATTGAAAGACCAATCTTATCTAGGATCAAGGGTATATCTGGCCCTTAATAGTTTCATGTAATGTAGATCTCATTCGTTGGTAATTGAATTTGAGTGTTTCGCGTTCTAAAAAAATTATATTCAAATTCCTTTCATGTAGTTCTTTAAGTGTGTATAAAGAACCTTCAGCATTCAGTAAATCTTTAATAAAAGTGTTAGCCGTACTCGACCCAGTCGTTTCTAAGTTGTAAGGCCAGTGCACTGTTGTGCCATTATGGGGAATTATGTAAATCATGTGTACTTTTGATTTCCAGGCATTGCATGAATTTTACTATACTCTTCGCTACATCGGACCCAAATTTATTTTGAACATTTTCAGATGTATTGTATGCAAATATGTCCCCATACAATACGAGTTTATGAATGTTATACTGAATTTTAATTTGAAACGCTACCCACCCTTGTGCCTGAGACTGTAATCTTTTCAACCATGATAATTTAAAAAATGTATTGAAAAGTGATAAGTAAGTAAGACCCAGGCCTCCATGATTAATCAAACCTTCTGTAATTTCTTTCCGGAATTTTGGAGTTATACCATTCCAGGTAAAACTCATGAAGATGCAGTCAAGAGTATAGGCTGACAGGGTTTGAAGGGACAACAGGATATGGGTGATTTTTGAAATGGGTAGACTTTTTATGATGGTGATTTTCCCGAAAGAAGTCAAATATCTTGCATGCCATGGATTCATCAATTTTTTTATCTCAATTATTTTTTGTCCACTTTCTGGTCGGAAATTCCCTCAAATTTAGACATATCATATAAAATACCCAAGCAGTCGAACTTATAAGTCCATTCCAAATTCAAATTTTTACAAAATGTAGTCCTGTCATCACTTTCGTTTTATTCGTATTCACCTACAACCCAGAAATACATTGAAATTCAGTAAGAATTAGCTTGCGTGCTCTCCCTTAATGCCTCCTCTATTGCTTTCAAAACAAACTAGTATCGTCCAGTTTATGGTTATGGATATTTATTCCTTGTATTTTTGTATTGATCCTAATGGCTTCTGATAGGAATTCTGCTGATAAAAGAAATAGGTAAGGCGAAATTTGGTCGCCCTGCCTACAGCCCCTCCCCAGTAAAATTTGTTACGAAAGATGGCAATTTTGTAAAAGTTTTGATTTTGAGTTTTATTGTAAAGATAAAACCCATTCTATTGATTTTTCACTAAATTTATGAATTTCTAGATAACGTTCCAAGATAACGAATCAAATGCCTTTTCAAAATCAATTAAAACTATTAAACCTTTTAAATTTTGATTGGAACTTTCAACTATGATATCATATTAAAGTTGAGTGTTTTCCGCAATAAATCTACTGTTAACAAAACCCTGCTGATCCGTATGTATTAGTTTAGGCAAAATAATTTTGATTCTTTCAGCTATTATTGAGGAGACTGCATACGTAAAGGCAAAAGGTGTCACATGATGACAGCTAAATTTCATTATATATCTATTAAGAAAATATTAACCATGAAATATCAATAATTCATGACATAACTCAAATGGCCTTTAAGTCTAGGTTTGGATTGGAGAAGTAAATCCCACAAATTTACTGTATAGGTTTGCATGGTTTGAAAGGAAACATTCAACCCAGAATTGTGTAAATATTTGAGTGCATGTCTCAATTCATCTATTTAAAGTGTACCTAACAGGAGCAAGTGAGAACTGTCGCAGATAAGTTTTATTATAAATTTCATTATATTGTGAGTCAGGATATGTCATTTCCTAGTATATTCCATAGAATCAATAAACATTGTTATCAATCACAGGCATTTGAAGAAACAATCTTCTGATCTGGAATGTATGCTTTAAAATATTAGAAATTCATAATGGTGATAGGAATGATTGCTAAATTCATAACATAATGATGAGATATTAATCCGAAGTAAGAATAGTTCAATATGTCTTGTTTTCGCTTGGAAGATTCTATCCCAGATTTGTATAACTATTTACATGTGTATCAATTCATCACAAATATGATATAAACATGCTGCTACGTGTGTCATAATAAAAATTAACTATAGAATATTAGAAATTCATAATGATATTTTGCAGCTAAATTTCATTGCATAGTAAGGAAATGTAAATCTGTAGTAACAATAATTCTTAATTATATCCAGCATAGAATTTGATTGAAAACATCCAACGCTCAATGAGTTATGGCATGTATGATAAATCCGGGAAAGCTGTCACAGGAAATTAAGAGTATATGTTTCAGGAACATTCTCGACTTATTTACAGTCACTTTTGTTCTCACCAGGCGGTGTGTAGGTTATAAGTGGACTACTTCAACTGGAGTGGTGTTGGACTTACAATGTCGACTGTCAATTACATTTCAGTCATTCCACCTTAAGGGTCCACATAACGAGATTTGCGTGACCCTCGACCCCCTAGGGAAAAATACTGCATGAATACTGGCTTACTTGGTATCAGCCAGTAGCTAGGATCAATGTGCATCAGAGTCATGCATAACTTGTGTCATAACTCTAGTAAAAAAAAAATTCTGAGGCCGGAAGAGCAACAAGGCGAAACGGACTAACGTGTCCTCAGCAAAGGTTAAAATATGATTTTGTGTGAAAAGATTAAAAAACCGGATTGTTTTAGGAAAACCTCATCTATATTTATTGGAAATATTTTGAATTTTGATATTTCTGACACAAAAACAGAATATTTCATTTTGAAATATACATTAGGTAGGTCTGTACACGTGTCTTCAATTTTTGTTTGTACATTTCACATCAAGCTATTTTATGCGGGACATGTACCATATTAAATAGTATTCAATGATTTTTTGGTCTCTACATCTGCGGAAACATCTCAACTTTTCGATAAAATAACAAAAAGTCTGAGACCAAGTTTTAAGAAAGGCCCACAGACCTCGAAATGGGGTAAGGTTGGTGCGTATCGATAACAAGCGCAACTTATACCACCCTATACATGTACTCGTGGCAGATCTTCTTTTTGCATCTAAAAGACCTTCAGGCACAGTACAAATTACGATTGTAATAAATCCAGAAAGAATTATTTCTAAGCCTGCAGGGAAGCATAAGTTGGAAAAACCGTCACGTACAAACGTTGTGTAAGTTTCTAGGCAATCCGACATTGCCATCTATCGACAAGCCTACAGACTAAAATAATGAGGTAATGGCCTCGTTTTCATTTCTGACGTCAAGAGGGGATGTTAGGCCATGCTGCCAGAAACGTCAAAATCAGCAGTGAGTGTTTTTTTCATAAATCTTTTTGATTTCTAATCATGGGATCTTTGAAAAATCAGTGTCATTTTGGGGGTAGGGTAGCATAGAAGCTCCGCTAACAGAAATTTTAAGATGTCTGTGCGTATTTTGCCGTAAGTTTAGAAAACTTTGAAATGTTGTGCTCGTAAATGAATCAAAACAACATGGCGGGGGGGTATTTACATCTAGATTTGAGTTTAGGACATTTTCGTTACGTGATGTTTCATTTGTACGTTACGTTTTTGAGGACATGACTTATTTTGACACTTTTCTTTACTTTTTCAGCCGGATAATGTATTCTACGCGGGCAAGACCCCTTCCCCTAAGCAATGCTGAGTGGCAACCAAGATATTGGGCGGAGAAACTTGCTGATCTGGGTGCTACCTTCATGAAAAGGGAAACTGAAAAGGTGAAAGGTGATCAAAAGAATGTAGCAGACATGACAGAAGAAGAGAAGGCAAATAACAGGAGGTTAACCAAAAGCAGGGTTAGGAGACACCGTAAGAAGAGACTGGAAGAGAAACTGGCTGCTCAGGCTGATGTGGAGGAAGATGAGGACTGGTCAACTGTCAATGGATCTAACAGTGGTGATGCTGATGATGAGACGGAGGATGGTACTGGTCTAAAGTCCACTACTCAAAAGAGAAAACGTGTCGAAAAAGCTGTTTCAAAATTGAACCAACAGGTTACAAAGCATGAGGAACAGATTAAGAATCTCAAAGCTCAGAAACGGAAATACCAAAGGAGCTGCAAGAAGATAAAGAAGAAAGGATCAAGTGACATTACAAGGACAAGTAGTAGTACTGTCACATCTCCAAGCCAGGGGACTACAGTACTGATCCATAGACCGTGGTCTCCAGTGCTTCCTCCAGTTCCAGTGGTAGTGGTAGTACCACTCGAAGCTATGCAAGCTGAGCAAGGCATCACTGCTCAGACACCACGCAGCAAGACCATCTAGCTCATTCGAGACAGTGGCCTTACCCCAAGGAAAGTCCCAGCTGGCATCAAAAAGAAACTGATCTATGCGAATGTGGTGGAGGATGAACTACAAACTGCAGCAAAGAAAAGTGACCAACACAAGGAGGTACTCACAGAACCCCTCACTCCAAGTCCTGATGTCTTTGTGAAATCTTACCAGACGGAAGAGGCAGTTAAGGGGTTGGTGGATAAAGTCACAGCCACTGAGGTTACTGTCCAGCAGAAAGTTCTAGATGCGAGAGATGACAAACGCAGAGTCAAGGTTGTCAGTACTCAGTACACACAGCTACGCCAGCTGAAAGAAAACCTGCCAGCTAACCGCATCATAATCAAAATGGATTTTGCAGAAAACTTCACGTGTGCATCTACTGATGCTGTCCAGAGTGCATATTGGAACCAGGCTACTGTTACGTTACACCCCTGTGTAGTGTACTACAAAGAGGGAGAACAGTTGAAACATACAAGCTATGTTTATGTATCTCATTTGAATTATCACAACTCCAGTATGGTGATCACTATTCTGAAAGCACTCATGAAGAAGGACCTTCAAGCTCTGATCAGTGAAAAGGGAATCCAAATGGTCCATTATATTACAGATAGCCCCTTCTCACAATATCACAATAGGTTGATGTCCGATGCTGTTGCTAATCACAAAGAATTTTTTGGCATCGAGGCAAGGTGGTAATACTTTGAGTCAGGTCACGGGAAGGGCCCCTGTGATGGCATTGGGGGCAGTGTCAAAAGGATGGCTGAGCAAGCAGGCAAACATGGAACACCTATGGCTGATGCAGATGACTTCTTCAAATGGGCATCTGAAACTGGTGGAGCTGTAAACTACACTTGGATTGGCCAAGAGGAGTATGATTTATCCCAGAAAGAGGTGAACATGCTTCAAGCCCAGATTGCAGCTGTGAATGGCACTGGCAAGCTCCATGCAGTGAGGAATGGATCTGATGCATACCATGGTTTATGGAGGGCTACTTAGACTTGCAATTGCATCCCAGGGTGTGGCAGTGAATGCAAGTGGGGGGAATGTAGTCTCCTTCCTCCTAAGGCAAAAGGGAAACTCAACAAATTCACCCCATGTCTTCAGTGTGATTGGCTCTGCTTCTGTCCCAATGGTCCAGTTGTATATGAGCCTGAAGCTGCTAGAAGGTTCTTCACTCTTAATGCTACCTCTCTGGATAAATTTCTGGCAATCCAGCAGACTGATGGGAAGTGAATAAATGGTTAGGCCACGTACAAACTAAGTGTATTCACACTTCATTTCCTAAGTTATTTCAAATGTTCTTTTGCATGTTTAAATGTTAAGGTTTCATAACTTCTATGCATAATCATTACATCCGTTAAAAGTATAAGGGATGCTGGTTTAAAGAACTTCTATGCATAATCATTACATCTGTTAAAAGTATAAGGGATGCTGGTTTAAAGTGTTTAAACCATTTTTATATTGCATATTTCTCAAAATGAGTCACAAATGACACTGTGAAGATGTTTTATCTCCAATAACATTCCATATATGTGATTTATTCAATGTTACAGTTGTGTTCGATTTTAGTTTGCAAGTATTACTCCAATCTAGTCATAACTTACTGCCTTTAATGATGTTCAAAGGTCCAATCATTTTGGAGAAGATCTGCGCAACTTACATAACTTACTCAAACACTCTATTTTGAAGTTCAGTAGTAGTGTAAAAGTGCTGGGAAACTTGCATTATTTATTTTGTTTGTCTCATTCTGTTTTTATGAGTGGACTTTGAAGTATTTAAGGGTGCCATTGTGCCGTTATGTGATCATAAATGTGATAATTCCATATCTGTGTCATGAAAAAGACATATTTTGTGCTGATCAATGCTGTGTCAAAGCGATAATGTTGATGTGATTTCAATAGCACAATGTATAACTTTCCTATATATATGGTAAGAATGGACATTAGATGCTTACCTACCTAGTTTCAAAGCTTCACATTGAGATACAACTTAAGGTAGCAGACCTGAAACCTACAAACTATTTTAGTCAAAACTTCAATGCAGGTCAGTGTGAAGAGATGTTGTCCAAACTAGCTTCATGCAGTTGGAAATTGTTTCCATAATTATGAAAAGGTCAAATAACTATGAGTAGTACAATATAATTCACCATTATAGCCTTTGAAAGGTGTTGCCAAGCGAGAAGTTATACCTCATTTTAATTCATTTTATACTTTTATACTTTGAAGTGCCTTCTGGGTGAAATTTAACATACCAAAGTGGCTCAGCCTTGCCAACGATTGTTGGGATAGGTGCATGTGATATCTATGTATATTTTAATTTCGTATTTGACAGGTTTCTTCAATAAACCTTTTGATTTTTAGACTGTATTCATGTGTTTTCCATTGTACCATTTTCTGCAACCTACAAACGAAAAATCCTAGCCTCATCGCCAACTGCAATGAAGTCCAAATTAACAAATTAAGTTAATTAGTTGTCTTTAGGCCTATTAAGATGATTTCTGAACTTAAATATTGATTTTGAAAAATTACAAATTTCTACATAAAAAAATTGCAACTTACGAAACGTTTATCAATGCGCTTTACCAGCGATGCTTTCACCTATGCTCTACATCTTTTGGGCCAGTCCCAGAGCACTAATTTGTCCTTTCCCTGAGATAGGTAAGACAATTTTTCAGAAAGATCTCTCACTTTTACAGCTAAAGTTAGACAATACTTTCAGGACTTCATTGCAGTTTTGAAACTATACCTCACAAAACAGTGGCAAAATGATGAAAAAACAAGTGAAATATATGCAAAAGCTGTATTTATTTGAACCATCATACAGTTTACTGGGGTATTAGCCTTTTCAACACATCAGTACAAGCCTGAAATCAAATAAAGGTCATATTTTGAGTGGTCCTCTGAAATTTGGATAGCCTCAACTTGAAACTGCTGTAAAAAAAGTTTTGAAGACTTTGTAGGCAGATTTTCTGGGCTTTTGCCCTTGAGATATACTAGTTTCAGAAAAAATTAGTCTCAGAAAGATCTGTGACACAAACCCTCGTGACCAACTTCCAGCCCCAATGTGGACCCATAAGGTGGAATGGCTGATTTATATCTGGTCACACTTCTTGTTAGAGTGCAGCTTGGGATACCTTAGTATCTCAAGGCACCACCAGATGGGAGCAACGGATAGAGCTACAAGCACTACAGAGGTAAAGTTCCAGACCAATTTTCCCACTTATCACACGGGGCTAGCACAGGTAGGATTCACTAGCCCTCACGCCCCCTTTTGGACTGACAACTAATCCCAGGCTATGGGGCTACCACTAGTGTTGAACCCTGCTTAGTACATTGTCATGCTCTAATTATCTGTCAGGAAAATGCTCCGAACATCAGTTCCATTAATGAGCAATGCCATCTGTGAATAACTAAATCGAGGCTGGGATTGATCATTAATCCATTTCATTAGTAACTGACTGGTTTACTAGAGGGCGGTACCCACCAGTGTAGGCTGTGGATATCTCATGTTCAACGTGTCTCAGGGGTGGCCAGAGATAGTTCGAGCAACTCTAACAGTGGCACCGGCCGATGTTTACTATATGCTATGTCTATTGGCCTACACCACCGTTAGAGTTCTAAGCATTTAAAAAAGTGAACTTGCGCCAAGAAAACTGGGCGCTCATATTTCTAACCTGAAACACCCCCCAAAACCAGTGACGTTCTTATCCTACCTTATTTCTTTGTATAATTACACCTTTATTTGATAAAAATCCGTTGCCTGGTGCCTGTATGGCACACTTTAGAAGTTGAGGCGGTCAATATGTGGAGTTCACATCGCGAATGTCTGACGTTTAATATGCACGCATGCGCATATGAGAAGGGAATCCCCAGTTTCTAAACTAAGCGAGCAATGGACGTGTGCGGATGAGCTGCCCAACGTGAAAAATAAAACATATTTCAGGTTTGGCACAACATGTTTTTACGATTTTCCACCCTTTACCATAGTTCTGCACTTTTGTGCATTTTATTATTCACGTTGGGCGGCTCATCCGCACACGTCCACTGCTCGATTAGTTTAGAAACTGGGGATTCCCTTCTCATGTATATTAAGCATCCGCCATTGGAGACGTGAATTCCACAAGCCTGATCGCCTCAACTTTAAAACTGTGCCATACGAGCACCAGGCAACGGATTTTTATCAAATAAAGATGTAATTATACAAAGAAATAAGGTAGGATTCGAACGTGACTAGTTTTGGGGGGTGTTTCAGGTTAGAAATATGAGCGCCCAGTTTTCTTGGCGCAAGTTCACTTTTTTAAATGCTTAGAACTCTAACGGTGGTGTAGGCCAATAGACATAGCATATAGTAAACATCGGCCGGTGCCACTGTTAGAGTTGCTCGAACTAGGCCAGAGAGTGTGATTAAAGAATATTACAAAATTCCGCAGGAATGGTCTGGAATAATCTCAGTAGAGGAGGATTTCTCACCAGACAAAATTTATAAAGATGTACATGAATTTGAGGAATATGTAGATATGTTGCCAGAATCCCTGAGATACCCACTACCTGACATTGGAATCGGATCTCAAAAATTGCCAGGTAATTGTAGATCCAAATTAAATCAATACCTAGGCAAGTGCAGAAAAAGACTTCTGGGTGATGACTTTCACTTCCTACAGGAATGTTTACCCTCTATATTAAAAACACATTTTCAGGAGAAGTCACTGGTTCCTGCTGACTCTTCTCCAATCATTTTAGTTATGCTTGAAATGAGATGAAGAACCAGCTCTTAACATTTCCCAACAAAAGTATTACATTGCAACAGTTATCAACCCTTTAATAGATAGATAAAAATAGTATACCACTAACTAACTTCAAATGTGTTTTTATATCGTGACATACGCAAAGTAAATAATTCTCGAAAATGTGACCCAATCACGATCGACGAATGACAAATGCGGGACTGCGCTCTATTTATAGCCATGAGCGGTGATTAAACAAGATGCAAATACACCCACAGAGGTGTAAAAGGTACCTAATTCGGTGATGTGACAAAATTATGAATATTTCTTTCAATAGAAATATTCTAAACTATTTACAATTTCGATAAAGTTAAAGTTGAACAGTTTTATTCAATCAAATAACTTGCAAAAGTTAATTAGGTCAACTACTCGAAGCACATTACTGTACTCCAATCTACCTATATAAGTAGCATCATTGGCAAGACTAGGGTAAGCACAACCGATGGGTTGTTGCGCTTCCCTGGTCTCCCTTCCGATACGTCATCAGATCGGGAGAGCGAGGTGATTGCTAATTTTGAGTGAGGGTGTGTCGGTGGTTCGTCCCGATACCCTCCACTGACCTTGACCGTGGCCAGCCGTCTGGACCACGGTGTGCCAATGACTGCTAGCCGTCTCGTGTCCCCGTCCGAATTTTGAGTCCCTGCTGGCGCATGAAAGATTGATGCCTTTGACATAAGACCAAGCGGCGGATTGGTTTCCCTATATATCATCCATACCTAATTACATGCGCCCTAGCAGCAACTGGCAGAAAAACTGACCAAAAATGAAAATTCCAAATTTAGGTTTTAGCGTGTTCCTGCGCGGCAGCGTAAGCAGGGTGTACCAACTGCAAGATCGCAGTTCGTGTAGAATGCGATCCCTTCACTATTCTACCCTCGAGTATACTCGTAGTTTCATTAAAATAATTGCCAAACGAAAAAAAAAAAGATTTTTCTAATTCCTCCACCTGTTACAACTGCCGAAATACGCCCTAGCCGCAATTTGGCAGAAAAAGCTGACAAAAAATGAAAATTCCAAATTCTGGTCTCAACGTGTTCCTGAGCGGCAGCACAGGCAGGGTCTACCAACTGCAAGTTCGCAGTTCGAGTAGAATGCGATACCTTCACTATTCTACCCTCGAGAATACTCGTAGTTTCATTAAAATAATTGCCAAACAAAAAAAAAAAAGATTTCTCTAATTCCTCCACCTATTACAGCTGCCGAAATACGCCCTAGCCGCAATTTGGCAGAAAAAACTGACAAAAAATGAAATTCCAAATTCTGGTCTCAACGTGTTCCTGAGCGGCAGCACAGGCAGGGTCTACCAACTGCAAGATCGTAGTTCGTGTAGAATGCGGTACCTTCACTACCCTACCCTCGAGAATACTCGTAGTTTCATTAAAAGAATTGCCAAACGAAAGAAAAGGGATTTCTCTAATTCCTCCACCTGTTACAACTGCCGAAATACGCCCTAGCCGCAATTTGGCAGAAAAAAACTGACAAAAAATGAAAATTCCAAATTCTGGTCTCAACGTGTTCCTGAGCGGCAGCACAGGCAGGGTCTACCAACTGCAAGTTCGCAGTTCGTGTAGAATGCGATACCTTCACTATTCTACCCTCGAGAATACTCGTAGTTTCATTAAAAGAATTGCCAAACGAATAAAAAAAAATGATTTCTCTTATTCCTCCACCTGTTACAACTGCCGAAATACGCCCTAGCCGCAATTTGGCAGAAAAAACTGACAAAAAATGAAATTCCAAATTCTGGTCTCAACGTGTTCCTGAGCGGCAGCACAGGCAGGGTCTACCAACTGCAAGATCGTAGTTCGTGTACAATGCGATACCTTTACTACCCTACCCTCGAGAATACTCGTTGTGTTATGAAATTACGAACAAATATGTAAATTTTACTGAATGACCAGAGTTTGTGAAGAATAACAGGGCGGGTATTTTCCAGTTAATTACAAATTTATAAATCAATAGTTGTTGTTTTGTTTTTATTTTTGCATTTCCACCATTTGAAATTAGCCCAAAGTATGCCTTTATTAGGCAGATATTACATTACCTGGACGTTCGTGCGCCAATTCTCTGATTGTGGCTGTCTTGACAGCTATACCAATAATTTTAGCAGCGCTCACACATCTCCAGTAATATCTCTTAGCGGATTAAGTGGACAACGAGTGATCACGTGACCACACAAATAACCCGACAGTGCGTTTATTACACACTTCTAAGCATTCTGTTATTATCGTCTGTCAGTGGAATGTTGAATCCGTAGCGTCGTTAGTGTTTAGGCGCCCTATATGTTGGTTATAGGCGTGATCTTTTACGGAATTTTTCTTGACGAAGTGTTGGGATACACCTATGTTGTTCGGTGATTGCGGCGAGTAGCGATGCGAAGTGATATAGTGACGGCATCGTCTGGTACTTTTTTTTAAAAATGTACAATGTGTTTTATCACGCTAAAAAAGATTTTATCATGATTGTCTGTCAATAAAATGCTGTAGATAAAATGTTGAATGTTTGGCGTCGCTTGTGTCTTAATCATAAAAAAATGGAGATTACCTGTTCGTTGTTGTTCGGCGACTCTCGCGACCGCGTGTATATAGACTATAGAGCCAGTCCTTCCAGTCGCGTGCGTTGCATTGGATAGACTGGTGTCAGTTCCTTTGAACTGTTGCGCGCCAACAATTAGGGGGAGGGGGGCGGGGTAGGCTGGTGCCGTTCAGCTGGGTGGACTCGTGCATGAAGCACACATCATATCATGGGATCATATCTAACTACAACAAAAGCTCGTTTGTTCAAGTTATCAATAGAGTGTAGTGAGATACAACTATAACAGCCATTGACATGCGGTCGCGGGCGCCTTTCTCCGCACAACTTCGCGTTTTCCATCAAAATATTTCATGCTCAATGCACACTTTCCCCCTAGAATTGAGTCCTTCTGGATGGTAGTTCTAACGATAAATATGAAACCATACTAAATATGAAATCACTTTAGTTAAGTTTCAGATAGCCAGAGGTCGCCACCTGACATTCTCTGCCATCTGTTGTAATTACGCTCTATATTAAAAACACATTTTCAGGAGAAGTCACTGGTTCCTGCTGACTCTTCTCCAATCATTTTAGTTATGCTTGTTACCCTCTATATTAAAAACACATTTTCAGGAGAAGTCACTGGTTCCTGCTGACTCTTCTCCAATCATTTTAGTTATGCTTGAAATGAGATGAAGAACCAGCTCTTAACATTTCCCAACAAAAGTATTACATTGCAACAGTTATCAACCCTTTAATAGATAGATAAAAATAGTATACCACTAACTAACTTCAAATGTGTTTTTATATCGTGACATACGCAAAGTAAATAATTCTCGAAAATGTGACCCAATCACGATCGACGAATGACAAATGCGGGACTGCGCTCTATTTATAGCCATGAGCGGCGATTAAACAAGATGCAAATACACCCACAGAGGTGTAAAAGGTACCTAATTCGGTGATGTGACAAAATTATGAATATTTCTTTCAATAGAAATATTCTAAACTATTTACAATTTCGATAAAGTTAAAGTTGAACAGTTTTATTCAATCAAATAACTTGCAAAAGTTAATTAGGTCAACTACTCGAAGCACATTACTGTACTCCAATCTACCTATATAAGTAGCATCATTGGCAAGACTAGGGTAAGCACAACCGATGGGTTGTTGCGCTTCCCTGGTCTCCCTTCCGATACGTCATCAGATCGGGAGAGCGAGGGGATTGCTAATTTTGAGTGAGGGTGTGTCGGTGGTTCGTCCCGATACCCTCCACTGACCTTGACCGTGGCCTGCCGTCTGGACCACGGCGTTGCCAATGACTGCTAGCCGTCTCGTGTCCCCGTCCGAATTTTGAGTCCCTGCTGGCGCATGAAAGATTGATGCCTTTGACATAAGACCAAGCGGCGGATTGGTTTCCCTATATATCATCCATACCTAATTACATGCGCCCTAGCAGCAACTGGCAGAAAAACTGACCAAAAATGAAAATTCCAAATTTAGGTTTTAGCGTGTTCCTGCGCGGCAGCGTAAGCAGGGTGTACCAACTGCAAGATCGCAGTTCGTGTAGAATGCGATCCCTTCACTATTCTACCCTCGAGTATACTCGTAGTTTCATTAAAATAATTGCCAAACGAAAAAAAAAAAGATTTTTCTAATTCCTCCACCTGTTACAACTGCCGAAATACGCCCTAGCCGCAATTTGGCAGAAAAAGCTGACAAAAAATGAAAATTCCAAATTCTGGTCTCAACGTGTTCCTGAGCGGCAGCACATGCAGGGTCTACCAACTGCAAGTTCGCAGTTCGAGTAGAATGCGATACCTTCACTATTCTACCCTCGAGAATACTCGTAGTTTCATTAAAAGAATTGCCAAACAAACAAAAAAGATTTCTCTAATTCCTCCATTTGTTACAGCTGCCGAAATAAGCCCTAGCCGCAATTTGGCAGAAAAAACTGACAAAAAATGATATTCCAAATTCTGGTCTCAACGTGTTCCTGAGCGGCAGCACAGGCAGGGTCTACCAACTGCAAGATCGTAGTTCGTGTAGAATGCGGTACCTTCACTACCCTACCCTCGAGAATACTCGTAGTTTCATTAAAAGAATTGCCAAACGAAAGAAAAGGGATTTCTCTAATTCCTCCACCTGTTACAGCTGCCGAAATAAGCCCTAGCCGCAATTTGGCAAAAAAAACTGACAAAAAATGAAATTCCAAATGCTGGTCTCGACGTGTTCCTGAGCGGCAGCACAGGCAGGGTCTACCAACTGCAAGATCGTAGTTCGTGTAGAATGTGGTACCTTCACTACCCTACCCTCGAGAATACTCGTAGTTTCATTAAAAGAATTGCCAAACGAAAGAAAAGGGATTTCTCTAATTCCTCCACCTGTTACAACTGCCGAAATACGCCCTAGCCGCAATTTGGCAGAAAAAACTGACAAAAAATGAAAATTCCAAATTCTGGTCTCAACGTGTTCCTGAGCGGCAGCACAGGCAGGGTCTACCAACTGCAAGTTCGCAGTTCGTGTAGAATGCGATACCTTCACTATTCTACCCTCGAGAATACTCGTAGTTTCATCAAAAGAATTGCCAAACGAATAAAAAAAAAGATTTCTCTAATTCCTCCACCTGTTACAACTGCCGAAATACGCCCTAGCCGCAATTTGGCAGAAAAAACTGACAAAAAATGAAATTCCAAATTCTGGTCTCAACGTGTTCCTGAGCGGCAGCACAGGCAGGGTCTACCAACTGCAAGATCGTAGTTCGTGTAGAATGCGATACCTTCACCACCCTACCCTCGAGAATACTCGTAGCGTTATGAAATTACGAACAAGATGCGAAGACGCCCAAGATAGAACTAGAATTAATCATGAGTGATGTTGCAATCAGATATCTAGGTGCTCTGATCTTTTTGGTCAATTTGAAATATTTCATGGTAACTATCTGCAGTACAAATTTATAAATCAATAGTTTTTTGTTTTTTTTGCATTTGCATTTGCACCATTTGAAATTCGCCCAAAGTATGCCTTTATTAGGCAGATAGTACATGAACCTGGATGGTAGGGCCTTTTTGTGACTACTGTGAAAGGTTTGACATGTCCAGAACATTATGTTTGATTGTTAACCCACATTAACCACCTGCATTAACCAATGATTAAGATAATTGGTTTCGCATCGTTTTTCTAGGGTTGTCCTGCCACTGAAGAATCAGTGATATTAATATTTCATATTTTCCTTTGAATATAACTCCATTCTCTGAGTGCAATTTAACTGCCAGCAGACTCCCCGCAGGGCTTGTATGGTATTGAAAAACTAGTTTAAGGTAGCATATTCGTTGTTGACCTACTTTCCTAGGTAGATATGTCCACCAGAATAGTGTGCTGTATGGTGCTATCTTGCAGGAACACATTTTCCAAGCAGTTGGCCTAGCCTTGCAGGGCTCAACGGTCCCCAGAAGGACCAGATGGGCTGGCGGGGCTACCTGACTCCAAAATCAGGTAGTCCCGCCAGTATTTTAGGTAGCCCCGCCATTTATTCCAAAAAGGCAAAAAGGTTCTTTTTCCCCCTTTCCATGTTAGTGATGGTAATTATGCTTTTTTCTTCTAACCCTTGTCATGCTAGACCCCCATATGGGAGAACCTATCCCCTGGGACCAGGGATATTGTGGGTCTACCCACCAAATCAGAAGGATTCATAGATTTCTATTACTTTTTCAATAATGTACTTCACAAACTGAAATAGAAACATAGCAAGAGGTAAAACCTTGATATCTTGTATAATTCAATACCCCTTAATAGACCTATGTAGTTTTTATTTTGCGAAGTGCAAGGGTACCCAAAGACCGGATATATCCGGTGTTGGTCACACAGGCAAGATATGTAGCACCACATATATCCGGTGTTAGCAAGAGCAGGGTTGTAGGTTGCATGCTTAAGGGATGCTATATTTTTTCTTTTTTTCGCTACTATTTTGTACCATTTTAGTGGGGAACGTCCCCAGGATTCAGGTAGTCCAGCGGGACTACCTGAATCCAACTTAAGGTAGCCCGACAGGGCTGTTTTTGGAATTCAGATCTCCCGGGAGATGGGACTCTGCTATATGTTGAGCCCTGCCTTGTATATCTAGCAGACGTGCAGGGTATTGACAAATCAAATGTACCCTTCATTAATAAGAAAAATGTCATTTGAGGTAAACCATTGCAAATTAGAAACATTGGTTCTATTCATGTCAGCACAAGCAGCTAAGGGATTAGATAGATTGTTAGAAAGGGGACAAGAGTGCTAAACTAGGATATCACTCATAATTAATTTTAATTTTTTATATTCGCCAACCATGATTGGGCCCCATTTTTGAAATGTATTTACTTTGCCTATGCCATGATATAAAAAAACCATTTGCACGTAGGTAGTCGTATACTATTTGTATCTATGCAGTTGTTGATAATTGCTCTCGAGTCATAATTTTGTTGGGAAATGTTAGATCTGGTGCTTCATCTTGTTTCAAGACCGAAACTAAAATGACTGGAGAAGATACAACAGGGAACTACTGACTTCTGACAATGTGGCTATCCAACCTCTGGCTCTCCATGGCTTAACTAAAACGGTTTCATAGTAACATGATTCTAACATACACCATAAGAGATTATGGTTCCGTATTAATCGTTAGCGACAGAAGTGGGGATGGGATATGTTGAATTAATGAGTTTCTAACATAAGCAATATGTTTCTTTCTTTGAATTGTACGAGTTGAAACAATTCAATAACCCTTGAATATGATGTATTATATCAAAAACGTATGCATACCCAGGTTTAACAAGCGCAACAACCTCCTAAATTCTTTTGTGCCATACTTCTGATATTTTTGCCATTAAAAGTAAAAAATGGTTACCGTCCGCTGGACGGGTACTTATCTAGTTACTTTCTATATGAAAACCATTAAAGATAATTGGTTTCGCATCGTTTTTCTATTGTTATCCTAGCCCTGAAGAATAGGTGACATTTGTATTTCATAATTCCATTCAATGTAACTCCATCCTCTGAATGCGATTAAACTGCCAGCAGTGTCCTCGCAAGGATTGTAAAAAATGAATACGAGAAAAGGGATTCAGCCGAAACTGTCCATGGTGTCTTCATCCCAGGCAAATAGGCAACTAGCAATTACAAACTGGAGTGTCATTGTCATATACCATTTGGTTTACTGCATAAAAACACAGTGCAGTGCCTGGCAGAAGAAGTAATAGATGGCAGCTCTGATCACACTTATGTGTGTGATAATTTGAGAATATGTGTTTAACAACTTCTCGAGATTCGTGTTTTATTGACGTTTCATGTACTTCACATTACCATGCATAATACAATCGTAACTAGTGAGACATTTGTTAACTCCAGTGGCGATTCATGCAGGCCGTCCAGTGACGCGGCAATAATTCGGCAGCATGGAAATAGTTGACGACGAATGGGCCGGCTTTGTGACTATTGATAAAATGATAATATATGATATGCAAATTTGGAGAGTCATGCGCCAGGTAGTCATACCTCTTGATCCAGTATGAGTGTATTGCTATCTCTAACTGCTGTTGACCTACTACCGAAATCGTGTGCTGTTAGGTATTATCTTGCAGAAACTTCAAATTTCTCATCCAGTTACCCTAGCCTAGTGTTTTAAGCAGAGATGCATTGCATTTACAAATCAAGTGAGCCTGTATTGATCAAGAATATGTCATTTGAGGTAAACGTTGCAAAATAGAAACTGTGGTCCTGTCAAGGTAAGCATTATTTTAAAACTATTTCTAAATGGTTTTCTGCATGTCAAGCAACAGCATCCTTTAATTTAATGTGTAATTTTAATTCCAACATACAGAATGACGTGTATGGTACATTTGAACTTATGAATCGGCATGCAAGAAAGTTACCAGTGACATGTGGTTAGGCGGTGATTTATGCCGGGTACTCCGGTTTTCTCCATCACTTACAACTGTCTAGCCAAGAAACTAGCCTCAAAATGTAAGAAAAACGACTATGATCGAAATTCCTAACTCCATATGAACTGCATGAGTATAATACATATAAAGAGAATGAATAACAAGATACATGTATTAAGAATAAAATGTGAAAATGGTAAGATAACATTTATTCATATAATGGATTGTTAATCTTGTCTATTGTAAGTATAGTCCAACTACGAGTATTATGCAGATGCAAATGGACTAAACGCACGTCACGATGGCTAGCATTCAGTATGGCATTATGACGCAATCAGGTATTTTTATCACTATGTGAGTGTTTTTCGACGTGGTGAATTTTGGAATAATCTGTGTTGCATATGGATGCATGGAATTGATGAGTTGTGGATAAAATCCTTTGACAATAAACTACTGAAACCCGAAAATCCATGGTGGTTTTTGTTTGTCAGATTCCTAAATATCATTGCGAATTTGTGTGTAGAGTCTCTCCAATAGTTTGATGAAGAGAAGAAACGTAAGAAATAGGATTATGATCTAGATGGGTGGGTAAAAAGAAGAATCTTTGACTAGCGGTTGTTCTAAATGACAGGGTGTCAAAAGGGGCATGTTATGGTATTCATTTGGTTGTTTTTATCCTGTTATTTAAAACATGGCGACCATCTAGTATTTTGGTCCTCAGCCGGCAGATCCATGTTTGTTCTATATATGTGATAAAAAGGTGGGGGTGTCCTTTTGTTATATCATCCATAATTAATTCTTATCATTTCTACTCAAAACTATTATCGTTCGGTTATCCATATTTTGGACGTAAAATATCAGCATTGAGTATTTCATTTGCATTCGTTCTGGTGTGGTTCATCCTAGTAAAAGATATTTTGGCCATCCAGTATCATTCAACTACTTGTTCAAAAGTTTGTAAACGTGCGAGTATTAACGAAAATACAGTAGAAATGGAACCACAGAAAATACAATCAACCTAAAAGCGTGATTGTTCGTCAGCTTTTCATTCTACACGAACTGTGATATTGTAATTCATAGCCTTACTTGCTCTATAATTTTGATATACTATGACCAGCAAGCGGTAAACTGTGGTACTGTATCTCTGTGTCTAATGTGTCCAGCGCACACCAACCCCATCAATAGCGTTCTGCCCACATACCCCGACCTGATTTGGATTTGGGGAAGTTGTGAGTGAATCGCACAATCAGTGACTGCGCTTGACTCTGATTAGGCAAGAATGCAATTTGTACCTACATTGCAATGAGATGGATTGCTTAACGTAATTGACAAACTTTTAACTTTTTTAAGTTGTCTGATTGAATAAAAATGGTCAACAATGACTATCAAAAAATCAGATAATCTAGAATATATCCATAGAAAGGAAGATTATTTTATTTTGCGATTTTGAAGACTTCCATTCAAACGTTCCTATTTTTAAAAATGAACCTCAAATCAGGGGGAGGGGGTAAACCTGCTATATTTTCAAAATTTATTATAATATTGACTTTTTTTTCTAGTAGCCAATATATTATATTTTCAGAGGTTTCCTTTGCCCTCATAGCGATGTTGAGGTGAACTTATTCTAATTTTGCTAAAGAACTAGAGACTTCTCCATAAATTGGGTTTTAGTTTTTGAGATGACAAAAGCTCCCCAAGGAATACACGAGGATGCTACCCACAAAATAAAGAATCTCAACTGTGATGAATTGTTTATCAACAATATACTACGTTGTGGTCTCAACAATGAATAAAAGAAATCATCATTCTCTGCAGTCTATATCTATGTATCTTTATTAACCATATTTATCACATGAAAGGTACATCGCAAATCAAAAGGTTCACGCAGGGACCAAAAAGAACAAAACATCTGCAAAAATTACACAGGCAAAAATAAGCTCAGATTACACTAAAATTAGAAAGCCATGGAAATATGATTAGTTACAGGAATTAATCTGATGGTGACAGTCCACATGGTCTACGAAAAGCCTGCCCTACTTCTCGAATCCACTTGTTAGCAACTGAAATTAAAAAATTAAAAAATGAATAAGGTAAAAAGATTTTCATCGACTGATTTGACCTCTAGGTTCTAAAATATGACCTAGGCATACCTGTTTGAAAACGGGTCCAGTTACTAGTATTTATGTCGTTATTAACAGAAAGGTAGATCTACCTCAGTTTTTAAAGCATGCTTAAAAAGAATATGAGAATGCTTATAGAAAAAAGGTTCTCCATTCCAAGGTGACCTAGAAATTCCTATTTACCTATGAAATAATAACAGGGAATAACTATGTAGCGTACGTAGGGCAGTGTACCTCTGAACAATTCAAATATCTAAAGAAAATATCAAACAGTAATTGCTGCTTTAGGATCTATTAAAACTTTGACAGTTATGGTAATATTAATTGTTCTAAAGCACGTTTAGAGAACTTCGAAGTTTGTAAACTTATCAGAATTACGATCTTTCAAATACCTAACACTAGTCACAAAATTCTTTGATTTAGATTTTTGCTAAAATTCTAATTCTATAAGCTGTTAACTTGGTTTAGAAATTTGATCTAAGTTATATTGACCTGCATGTCCTCATTTCGGGCTGTCTGCAATAAAGTAACGCATCGAATAGTACATACCCCATTTTGAACCCAGGACAACAGGACAGCCAGCATGGTAAGAGTCTATATCACCCTTACCACTACGGTGCAAATTGTACCAAAAGGCAGCGGCGCCCTGAAAGATGTGAAAAGGATAAGCTAAATATCGATGATAAATCAAAACGTGATATACACTAAAGATATTCAATGCCTGTAGCACTCGACCAGTTGTCTCCCAGCGACCGGTAAAGCAGTTGCCATTTATCCCTACGGCAAAGTCGGGATGATGAGGGATGTATATTCATGACCCATTTACTTGCGTGTGAAAGTATTATAACCGTGAAGTAACGGAAGTATTGCCGTATAAGGGTAGCCATCAGGCGAGCGGTCATGCACAATGCCCGGTCTGCCCCCGCATATAGTGCAAGGATCAACTATCCTTATTGAAGTGTGTTTTATTGTAGAAACATTTATTCAGCAGCAATGAATTAAACTTTTGTCAAGTGGATGGGAAGGTGAGGAAGTTAATAATACATTAAAGCAATGACATAACTGTATTGGCATCATCATCATGACATCCTCTACTATTTTGGTAAGTTCACATTTTTCAAAAAATATTCTAGAAAAAAGTAAGACTACTCATATGTTATATTCATCGGCAAAACATACTACAGGAACATGCACAAGGTTTACTCGAGCTTTTCTTTGCAATTAGGTTCATGACATGTTATCAAACAGTTACTTACTTTAACAACGGGAACCCTTGCATTTGCGTGAGGGAAAACTGTTGCTCCACCGTACTTGACATCGTTTAACTTGAAAGAAGAGTTGATACGTAGACACACATATGCAGACACATGCATACGTACACACGAGCGAACGTATGTATGTAAGTATGTATGTATGTATGTATGGACACACACACACATACATACATACATACATACATACATACATATATATATACATATATATATACATATATATATATATATATATATATATATATATATATATATATATAAAACACATTTACATATATAACATATTAAGCCTACAATTGAGGCTATCTTACATATCTTAATATTGTCTACTATTTATAAAATTGTCACAGGCATAGCGTCATTTCAATATGAAATGTTTAAAAGCATTTAAGAACCTCTGGTTAAAATCCAGGTGTGGTTGCACGCACCCTGGGGATTTCAAATCTATGACTTCAAAGTGTTCAAAAAGGCCAATGTATAGAGTCAGTCTTAAAAGAGGTGTGTTTTGAGATCTCAGTATAAAAATGTCCAGAGAGCGAGCCCCTGTGTTGCTGCTGCTATAAACTATAGAGTTTTCTAGAGTATAGCGCAGAGAAAGCTTGATAGCCAGATCTGTCTAGGATGACTCGTCTCCCATACAGTTCTAAACATATAAGGAAATGACAAACTTCCTCATATTTGTGGCAACACAAAACTGTCACTGGCATGGGATTTGTCTAATTCAAATCCATATAAATTTTGAAACGTTATATTTATTCCAGTAACTGAAAAAGCAAGAAACTATAAAATGGCAACTCACATAAAACAACCATGTAGCAATTCGGTCTCCAGAGCCACGAAGATTCCCATCC
>OZ012699.1:14275387-14290387 GCA_963942565.1 Maea johnstoni | reverse complement strand
AATATGACGAAAATCGAAAATCGAAATTCAAAACCCAAAGTAAGTGACAAGAGAAAAAACCCTTTGGAGATAGATTCAGGAACAAAAAAAATCTAAGGCAATTAATTCTTTTAAAGAACGATAATTGTATACCAAATAACATCGCTAGCTGGGATGGAGAGTGGCTTACTTTTGGGTTTATCAAGATTGTCTTTATTACAGCAGTTGAATTTTCACTCAAATTTTTGATTATGAGAACGCTAAAGGTTTTTGATAAATTCGACCAAAACGTTACTTGCACTTTTACTTGAGTGAGAATCATTTTGGCTTTGGTATCTTCATTTTGACAATTTTTGGTTTAATTGTGCGTTCAAATCCAAATTGTATTTGCTGTCCTTTAAATCCTGTCCACTGATATATGAGAAACCAGCAAGTGCTGCAAAAAATACACCTGTAAATATATAGAGCTTGTAGTGGGGGTGAAGGATAAACTTACTTCATACTGACACGGTTTTGAGATTTCACTAATAGCGAGCCGTCGGGGGTATACACAGTAGATTGATGCAGCTGAAAGGTACAAAACATATTTTTCTATAGATTAATACTGAGTTTGGAGACCTTTGGTCGGAGAAGTTAGAAGTCCTAGCTCCTGTGTACTCCCACTGCCATCATGGGTTAATACCTGTGGCTTAAAATCGACTGTAAACGATTTATTTTTAGTGTCTCAAAGGGTTGGAGCGCGATCTATTTTCAAACGTATGCAACATTTATGAGCGTGGCGATGTGAGTATGGTTGAAAGAATAATGTTGAATTGAAATGCTATGCCCGTGGGCAGCTTCCTCCTGACTTCAGGATAGTCTTGGGTGTGTTTGTTTTTATTGTTTTTAGGCTTTTCAGCCTAGAGCTCCGCAAAGTAGTTTCTTACAATTCCTGGTGGCGCCACCTATTTTCAGAATTTTGCAACATTGATATAAGGTGAATGCGGGCGCAAAGGCGTTTGAGGTTTTGAGATATACTGGTTATGTGTAAATGAGCCACCGAAGTTCAGAAATTGGTACGCAAATCGCTACATTAATCTCTAAGAGTATGAGTATGAAATTCATACTCACGCTACAGTCTATCAAAATATTGAATATGATCCAATCAGTAACTGTATAGTGCATTGGTTCGTCCTCGGGACGCGATGCACATTGTAGTGAAAAGGAAAATACAATTAAGCAAAACAATTATTTTTGCAGTTGGCCCATTATTGTGGGCAATGAGCGTAATATGCTAGTTTATATATATATATATATATATATATATATATATATATATATATATATATATATATATATATATATATATATATATATATATATATATATATATATATATAGATATATATCACCATGCCTCATGATTTCCGTTATCCCCTTATCGCCCCATTAGTGTACAAAATGAACGTGTGTGTGTATGTGTGTGACCATACCTTCTCTTTTGCAAGCCTCTTGATTTCCTTTATCTCCTTATCGCTAATGACGTCATGATAGAGCACAATTCTTGGTTTGTAATTAACAACTTCCTCTCTGCCAGGTTTGTAGGGAATTGAGGTTTTCGTCAAGAAACACTTCAGTTTGGACCTTTCCTTGATTGACTGTAAGGTATGAATACAACAACGTACGGTTTAATAGTTTGCCATCACTAATATGATGAGGCATGGCCTCGACGACGAGCGAAGCTCTTAACAAAAACATAGCTGCAATTTTCTACCCGTAGTGCCAGCATGTCCTGGGGGGGGGGGGGGGGGGGGGATTTGGTATTTAGGGGGGTACATTAACGCTAGTTATCAAAATTTAAAGATACCCCTAAGGCCTAAAGCACTGATTTCTGGCCAAAAAAGCATCCTTATTTTTTTTAAACGCTGACTTTTTCCAGTATAAAAACACCCCTTCTTTTATCAAAACAATGACATTGGATGAACGGGAACACGTATTTTAACTTAAGATTTTAAAATCCTCTGCCTGTTCAGTTTGCGGCAGCAGACTCGGAAGCCCACGTCACTTCGGGGAGTCACTCGGCGTCAGAGCCACATATATTTCCTGGATTGTTAGGGGATTTTCACCCCCAATACTTCGTACCTGGTTACAAAAAAAATACCCTTTTTATACAAAATCGCGGACATTCAGAGGTCTTAAAAAAAAAACCTTCTTCCGCGAAATACGTAAGGAGGGTGCGGCCCCCTCTGTACCTGAGAGCCCCACAATACCCCCCCCCCCCCCCCACGCGCAGCATGTATTGCGAACTATGTAGGAAAATGAACGCTGCACGTCACAACACACGCACATTACCATTGTTGAATTAGTGTATAGGCTTCACGATAAAACGCGTATATTTCTCTTCTTTGTCCGCAACCTTGGGTCGTTAAAACATATCCATAGTTCATATGTTGTAGGACATTGAGCTGGGCCTGGGAATGGGCATAACAAAGCTCAGTGTTTAACCACTTCACGCGACTCCGTCTGACGTCACTTCCTTTTCAACAGCGGGACCCGGACGTACCATAAATTGATTGCTGGGTCGCTCACGACCCAGTTTCCCTTAGAAGCCCAACCGGAAGTCTTCAAGGAGGCAGCACTATTGAGTAGCCATTTTGAGTGGAGAATTATGGTCTTGCCACAATTTTAATTGCAAGAAAGCCACATCATCAAATTTAAGTTGATACCCTAACAGGCGAGTGTTAGAAATGGATTAGTTTCAATACTTTCGCTCTCAATTCCTTTCCCGTATGGGTTCCGAATATTCGGTCGGGACTTCGGGCATGTTCATGAGCAGCTATCAACCAAGGTAGGAAAACACCTACGGATGTGTAAAGAGTACGGAATTTCAAATAAAAAAGACAAAATAAAGAAGCTTTCTTTCAATAGAAATATTCGAAATTGTTTACGTTCTTCATAGAGTTATAGTTAAACACTTTTATTTGATCAATTAACTTGCAAAAGTGAAAAGTTGGTCATCGTTACGCATATTAATGTGTTGCAATGATGGTTACAAATAGCATTACTGCCGCCTGGTTGATCGACGGGCGGTACACCCTAGTCTGTCTCTCCGGCTACCTTCGAGCTATTTGCATGCTATAACCATTCCTGACAAGGAGTGACATATTCCAACCTACAAATGGTAGTTTGAAAGTTAAAAGATTTTAGCTTGAGTACTGTAATGAACACTTAGTCTGGAATAAAATCAAACCTGGTTAGATCAGTGTGACTGGCAGGGGCGGATCCAGAAGGACTCAATTCTAGAAGGGAAAGTGTGCATTGAGCATGTAATATTTTGATGGAAAACGCGAAGTTGTGCGGAGAAAGGCGCCCGCGACCGCATGTCAATGGCTGTTAAAGTTCTATCTCACTATACTCTATTGATAACTTGAACAATTGAGCTTTTGTTGTAGTTAGATATGATCCCATGATATGTTGTGTGCTTCATGCACGAGTCCACCCAGCTGAACGGCACCAGCCCACCCTGCCCCCCTCCCCCTGATTGTTGGCGCGCAATAGCTCAAAGAGACTGGCACTAGTCTATTCAATGGAAAATTCACGCGCACATGTCTCAAGGGACTGGCATGCTAGTCTATCCACTGAGTTCCCACACGCGCTGGCGAGGGTCGCGGATCAACACCGCAACAAGTAATCTCCATTTCCTTATGAGTAAGACACTAGCGACGCCAAATATACAACATTTTATTGACAGACAATCATAATAGGATGATTTTAAACTGGATAAAACGCATCATATATTTAAATAGGAAAAAAGTACCAGACGATGACGTCACTTTGTATTCTGTAAAAAAGTACCAGACGATGACGTCACTGAATCACTTCGCATGCGGTCACCGAACAACATAGGTGTATCCCAACACTTCGCCAAGAAAATTTCCGAAAAATAACACGCCCATGACCAACATATAGGGCTCCCAAACACTAACGACGCCAAGGATTCACTATTCCACTGACAGACGATAATAAAAGAAAGCTTAGAAGTGTGTAATAAACGCATTGTCGGGTTATTTGTGTGGTCACGTGATCACTGGCTGTCCCCTTGATGCGCTAAGATATTTAACAGGAGATGGCTGAGCGCAGTCAAAATAGCTGGTATCGCGATCAAGATCGCAAAATTCAAAGAATTGGCGCCCGCACGTCCAGGGGGGGGTTCGAGGGGTTCGTCCGAACCCCCCTTTGCTGGTGATACACTTTGCACCACCACGCCACCCGTGTACAAAATCGGAACTAATAGTTTTTTCTTGCCTTGGCCACCAGATGTACCGACTTTGCGTGCCATCCAGACTCCTTAATGCAATCAGTAACAACCCATCCCTAATCCTGAAGCCCCCGGCCCATTCACTCAGTCAGAGTAAATGCAACTGTCCCCCTAACCTATCCTCCCCCTTGAGACTAAACAATCAAGGATGAGAGGAAGTAGTGGAGGAAACACGGACTGGAATCTACCGTGACATTGTCTGGGGTATACAAACACTCTTGATTTTTACAGAAGGTGATTAAAAACTGACCAGTTTGGGAGGGAAATCATCTACCTTCTGTCTAAGAATACAAAACTAAAACTATGCATTTCAAAACATTTTCAACTAAATGATATAAAGGAGGCTTTAATGCTTTATCAAGACGGCTGATCAGGGGGGGGGGGGGGGGGGGAGGGGTTCGTCCGACCCCCCTCCACCTGGCTGGTTAGTCACTTTGCACCACTACGATTTGGACAAATATCAATACTAATTTTCTGTTGTTGAAATGCTCCTTACATGGCACAAGCATAGAGTTTTGCTACGTGAGGTATGGATTTTTTAAAATTAGTAACTAGTCATACTTAGTTGTATCTCTAATGAAAACCCTTGTTTAACTTTTTAGTTTTCTGCAGTTGGCCCCTGGTGGTGTTTTCAGAAATCATCATTAGTGGCGCCACCATTGTCCTTGTTCGGAACTAAATTGAACCCCCCCTTCTCGAATCCTGGATCCGCCCCTGACTGGGAAAAGCGCCGTATAACACAGACCTGTAGCATGTCTAGATACACCTCTGAACTGTACTCGGGTCAGGGCACATAGTGAGGAGAATGCCAATGTGTGCAATGGGCAGGTGGGTAAATTACTCCCGAATCCGTGATTAAGTATATCCCTGATCGGAAGACCAAGCAAAAGCAACGAACTGCTATCGAAATGGTATAATGCTTCAGATACTACTATAGTCATGAACAAATATGCACGTATATCTGTGTTGCCTGCCCTCGAGAATACTCTTAGCTTAAACGATAACGGACAAGTACGTAAATGATACTGAATGACTAAAATTCACGGAGAATGTCGTTCACCAGAATAAATCTAACTAGGACGAATGCAAATGCCATACTTCAACTTCGAAAATAGTTAATTATAAATGGACACTACCCCCATATTTTCATAACAGCCGGCTTAATATCTTATTTATCAAAGGTATATCTGTCTGCCAAGCTTTTTGAACTATTGATACATAGGTTAATACGTGCGAGGTTGTATGGACATCTGAATGCTCCGATATTTTGTACCATTAAACGAATTGCCAAACGAAAAGAAATTGACAGGATATGATTAGAAACAATCATGCGTGATACTACAAACAGACACCCCCTCTCCTCTTTTCATTACAGTCGGTTTAATAACCCTTTTAATATTTTCTTTACTAAGTACATGTAGTTTCTTTTGCCAATTGAAAGAGATAACGACGCATATGAAGAAATTGCATTATAAAATACATTGCAATGTTCATAATTCTTTTTCCAATATTCATAATTCATTTTTCAATATTCATGATTATTTTTCAATATTAATAATTGATATTTGATATAGCGCCCTTTCCACCTATAATGTTCAAAAGCGCTTTAATATTGAAGAATAATTATGAATTTTGAAAAATATTTAGTAACTTTGGATATCCATGATCATTTTCCAATATTTATAAATGATATTTCAATATTCTTAGTTCATTTTTCAATATCCGTAAATCATTTCCAATACTCATGATTCTTTTATCAATATTCATAAATACCTCGGATTATGAAGATTGAAAATATATTACAAATACTGGAACATGAATTGTGAATATTGAAAAATTGTTCATGGATACTGAAAAATCATTTATGAATATTCCCAATCATTGAAAAATAATTTCCAATATTCATAATACATTTTCCAATATTATGGGTATTCCATGTGTACCTGGTCAGGCCGAGGGCCGGAGTCATTAATTATATGGTTTTCATTATTGCTCCCCTGATTTCTTTTACATTTTTTTTATTTCTGCTAATTTCCTTTTCATTTCATGAGGACTTGTGAAATGAATAATGTAATTGGCATTTACTTATTTATCAAGTTTGAATCAGAAATATCTTCAGATTGTTTGAAGGTTTCTGCCTCTAACATGACAGGATTATCCTATGCTCACGGAGTAGTGTTAGTACACACTTTACTCACTGAATTATATACAGCAGGATGTGGAGTGAGAGAAAGGGAACTAGGTAAAATAGATAGATCTAGCGGTAACACTTAAAACTATATATTGTAGATTGATTTTTTCTACGAAATTCCACATATACTTTTTAAAACCCTTTTCTTCCAAGACAAAACTTTGAAAATGTTTCGAAAAATGTTTCATATTCTAGCTACCAACGTAGCGATAACTTGAGCTTAATTCTAAAATTGGAAACATTATTCGTTTTATATTTATACTCACTATACTAAGAATGAGATTGGGATGCAAGAAATAGAGGTTCCATAACGAGTGGATGGAAAGAGGAGGAATCTTGCACGAGTGAGTTATTTTGTGTCTTGGGACGAGGCTTGCCGGGTCCCAAGACACAAAATAACTCACGAGTGCAAGATTCCTCCTCTTTCCATCCACGAGTGATAGAACCTCTTTCTCCCACGATAAAAAGGAGAAATTTACACGTTTTACCGTGAAGTTAGCTAGCTAAACTAGGTCAGCCAAAGGTCACCCGCGCACTAGTTCAACAATGGTAATACGCGTTTGTTGTGACGTGCACCGTTTGTTTCCCCAGAAACTGGCGCCAGATCACGTACGTGACGTTTGTTCAAATCTATGCGCGCTATTGTTGGATCTACCTTTGACCCAGCAGCAGTGACCCATTGATTGAAATTGAGGGATCTGATTGGACAATTACATTAGTTTGACCTTTTGACCCCGTTGAAGAACACCCATTGGAGACCACAAATCCTTAACTGTAAAATACACCTCAGAGTGGGAGAATAGGGTATCTAGTTATCTACATGTTTATACATTGTCCTTGACCACTAACTGATAAATAGGAAATGATTAAATTGTGAAAATGATTGACCTATGAAACCTTGGAAGGCTGAGCATTATGGGGATCTAATTACCGGCCATACTCTACACATTTTGTTTGCTGATTGACGACAAAGCTATGCAAGCAATAGCAATGGCTGGTTAGCTATAATCTTTGGATCTTTGATGCTTTCAGTGGGTATTATAAAAAGTGGCAGGACATTTCATCCAGATAGGGCCCCGTTTAAAGAGGTATTGGGAGGACAGTACACTTACAGAGGGGGAGAAGGCAAGTGTTGCGGCAGGGCGCTTATAAAGGCCACAGGATGAGTAGAAAATGACAGTGTAATAAAGATCCGTGCGCCCAAAAGGTGGGTGGTAGGCGTACGTATCCAAGCCCATAGTACAGTTGGAAGGGGCATAAATAGGGCACTGATCAACAGGTGGGGACGTATTGAAGGGCAAATAGAAGATGAATGGGTGGTAGTTGCATTGAGTAATAGGCCTGTGCAGCAAGTGTACATGCAAGTGACAATACCAACATCATCAGGAACATATCCTTAATTTACATATCTCAATTAATAATAACATCCAAAACTATTTATTTTCTTGAAGAAATTTTCAACTATATCACTTAAGTTTTTCTGTTGAAAGCAACAAGCTGACCACTTAACAGATCTGATATTCTATGTGAAAGCTAGACATCACTACACCCATTAAACTATATATTTCTTTGAGGAAATTCTCAACTTGCCGACTGCACCTACGGATTAAAATGCCATCCGAACCATTAGGAAGCTAAAAATAAACTATCTTGCCAAAAACAAAGATAAAAATATTATCGGTCGTATTCGCTTTTGCGCCCTTTGAGACTCCAAGCCGACAAGCTATCAATGAGCCCACCGAGTCCTGTTGAATAGAGAGTATAAAAACAGATACATATTCATATTCATTATTTGGAATCGTGCCTAACATACCAAAAAAATCTTGTTATTTACTATTTGGCCATTTTTATTTAATAACCCCCCAAATTTAGATAAACCCCCAAAATGAATTTGACCCCCTACCTTATCGTGTCAACATGTGGATCCATAATCGTCCAGTATATGCTAACTTACTAAGATGGTCCCACTTGTATACAGATCACTCGAATGTCGTTAGAAACAAATTAAGATATTACGAGCGCCAAAACAACTGAAAAACTTTTCCGTTCTCCCGACTTTATGTCTTTGCAAATAAAAAAGCAATAGTTTATATATGTACATGCTGTTAGATGTCGTTAATTTTACGGCCTCTCCGATTTCTCCGGTAAATTTTCCCTACTAGTAAGAACATCTCTGGGTGTGTTCAGATTGTTACATTTGCGAACGTTTCACTTTTCCAGCCTCTACGCACCTATGGTTTAACATTGCATCCAGTTGTCATATAACATATCATTGGCGGGGCCCTCAGGCCACGCCTATCTGGGAAGCTGCTTTGAAATGTCCATAGTCCGGACGGCCATGTTGGAAATGCTGAGGCCGGACTGAATATAATTCTCTATTCTGATTGGTTATAATATAAATGTTGGCCCGGTACATTACCTTTGCCGCGGAAAATCGTGCCTTCCTTATTTTAATTTAGCATGAAGTTTTCAAATATATAAAATATTTTAAGCGGACATAACGTATATTTTTCAATATAGGAAAGAACATTACTAAAGAAAGAAATTACTATGTGTATAGAATGAAATCAGGAGACTTCGTAACCAAACCGGTTCGTAACCAAACTGATGCGTACCCAAGTAGCTTCGCACCCAAGAGATTTCGAAGTCTGCTGCTTGCGCCTAGAATTCCGATATTTGTTTCATTTCTACAAAAATGATACAAATCTAGTCATTATAAATTATTTTCCTCTATAATGTTAATGTTCTTTATACATCCGGTTCCCTCACAAGTTCATAAATAACTTGGCCCCGACTTTTGACTATTGATGCTTTGCATCTACAACCGTACTTGTACTATTTCATTCATTTCACTTTGTAATTTTCCAGACTAAAAATTGAACTTAATCAATACCAAATTTAATAATCTTGTCGTCCTAAACACTATTTTTTGCCCCTCTTATTATAAATGATCAACGACCCAGCTGGAAACCCATGATGCCTTGCATCAACCATCGATACTTGTCGATGGAAATTTAAGGCCATCGTCCTACTGACAACAATGAGGTATCTCGCGCACTACCATTATCCGAGCTTCGCTCGGTCGGCTTCGCCGACCGATCCTCGCTCGGTATAATGTAGACTCAAAGGTAGGTGATACCAATCAATCTGATGAATTAAATGTGTATCTTTTCTCTGCTGGCGTATGTACGATTAGCACGAATAAACATTTCATTTCCTCTCTTGACATGTATATACACATTTGCCACAACATTGTAAAATAATCAAAATTTAAAAAAGAGAAGGAATGAAAGAATGAAAATGTTACTAAACTGTTGCTTTATAACGTCTGATATTAATGATAAATCTTGGTGTATGGTGTATGATTTTGAATTAAAAATAATCTTTCAAGACTAAAATTGTAAAGCCATATCAACTGAACACAGAATAAATGTAGGAGAAGGGCCCTGAGCGTATAGTCTGCTTTAGGTATAAAGCGGGGAGGCCTACACTCCTGTATTATGGTATATGTACTTATTTATCCATATGATAGCATTATGTAACATTTTTTTCTCATTTCGCTTCGTTTTGAGTTCAACTTTCTGTTTTGTTTATTGTTATGTCGTTTATTTATTGTACTTATATGATTTTGTAAAACAATGTGTTTTCAGTTCATAAACATACATACGTACATACAATAAACATACAATACAATACAATAAAAGGATACATACCTTCTGTTCGCCTCTGCAAAGAGCTTCATATTTTTGCCGCCAGGGTTCGCATGGTGGCGCCCTCTTTATTTCCTTCAGTTTGGCTGCCTCATCCATATCTCCTGCCGATCGCTCGTAATGCATGACATCCCCCTGCACTCTGCTATTCTTAGGGTCTGAAAGGACGACAACTCGTTAAAAAGCAATGGCGCGTATTGAACACACCTTAAGAGAGATACATTGAACACACACACCTTATATATGAAAGTAATTCGTCATCTCATTCCTGCTCTACTATAAACAAAGATAACGAGTAGAATCGCTCCTAGGGGCGAACACATTTTTCAAAACTGTCCCTTGACAACTTTTGACTTTTCTTTTATGATCTCCTTAAAAGAAATAAAAAAGAAAGCCCCTAGGGTCATCTCTGAACAGCGCCATGTGGGGCATCGAGACTTGTAATATATTGGACTTTATCCAATATATATATATATATATATATATATATATATATATATATATATATATATATATATATATATATATATATATATATATATATATATTTATATATATATATATATATATATATACTAGTATATATATATATATATATATATATATATATATATATATATATATATATATATATATATATATATATATATATATATATATATTATATATATATATATATATATATATATATATATGCTACTCTATAGCGTTGAATGTTTACAGAGGTCACTGACGACAATTAGACAATAATATTAATATTCACCTCTTGCTGCGAGTTTTCTCATTACTTCTAGAGACAAATCGGGTCTTTCGTACTGAAATGAAATGGAATAGTATCTGTTCAATAGCAGGAAAGGTTAGTATCGAAATTGTTTAGCAATGATAGCTTTTGATTATGAGTGACTATTAGAAATGCATGCTCTCCGTAACATTTTTTTAAGTGCATTTTTAGAAGTCAATTTGTTATCATCTCTTTTGACTTTGATAAAAGTAGAAAGTGTGGTTGTGCCAAAAATACCTTTATGATATTTTCCACAAAATGTGACATCCTAAACCTGTTTACTGCAATCATCCAGGGGGGTAAATGATGTTTAGACACATTTCATTCTAATGTGCAGTTCCATTTGGATTATTGATAAAATGCTAGACATGTTAAACAGTAAGTGAATCTCGGGTAATTCATGGTGCATGAGTGTTTACTCTATTGAGACTAATCTCCTTTTGATATATTGAATATTGCATAATCCCGATCATTCTAATATGTTAGGATTATTAGGAATGAGTGATTGTTTAGAGCAAAAATATATATATTTTTCTAATTTCTGGCAATTAAAACAATTGTTATATAAAATATTAAAAATGACAATGAAAAGCAACTTACTTTTGCATATGATCCTGCCAATGCTCGGTAAGCCTTTGCCAGGTAAATTGAATCTCCTTCATCACTTAGTATTGGAATTGCAGTTTTGAACCAATTAATTGCATCATAAATTGCACCGTGTTGCTCAGAAGCATACAGCATGGAACCAATGTCATAGACTTCTCTGCCCTCCAGCCCTTGTGTTTTTGTGTCTAGTATCTTGCCTCTAACAAAGTCGTCCATTGTTAGGTTGAAGGTTTTCTGGATCCTCGCCAGACCATTGGCTGTCTCTTCTAGATCGTCACCGCTCGGCAGTTTCAAAGATATGACAGATGATGAAAATTCTGAAAAAGACCATTAAAAGATAACAAAATACAATATGTAGACTACGGCTCATTCAAGTCTATGTGAGGTTCTGTTAAGGTATATACTTAAAACACTAAAAAGACCACCTCAGTAAGCATAATCATGCATTTAGTCATAATATATTGTTCTATACCACTGTATTATAGTATACCCCCTGGTAGGCATACTATTGTATTACATTATATCATCATTGTATTATACTATTTCACTTTATTAGACCACACATGAAAGCATACTAATAGATTAGATCATATATTATTGAGTTGCACTGTTGTATTATATTAAACCACCAAGGAAAGCATACTATTGAATTACATTATATTATATCATAATTGACTGGATGAACCTGCACATTACTAGAGAAGCGATACGTTAACCATTCATGTTTCTTATCAAATAGATGTAATTTGAAATGCAAACGAGTGTGATAAAACACAGTGATCAAACATATACATTGTGATCAAACATATATATATATATATATATATATATATATATATATATATATATATATATACATATATATATATATATATATATGTATATATATATATATATATATATATATATATATATATATATATATACATACATATATATATATATATATATATATATATATATATATATATATATACTAGTATATATATATATATATATATATATATATATATATATATATATATATATATATATATATATATATATATATGTTACAGTAAGACTGTCAAACCAGGGATTTGGCCAAATCCCTAAAGCTTTCAGCGATTTGGCCAAATCCCTGTTTCACTCAGGGATTTGGCCAAATCCCTAAAATGTCTAGGGATTTGGCCAAATTACTGAAATGATGGTCCAGTAATTTGGCCAAATCCCTGAATCTTATTTCAACCAAGTCATATCCAAGATAGGATGTCCTTTCAATGACTTATGTGCATGAATCATCACACTGATTACATATAAGATGTATGATTACTATAATACAACAAAAATACATTTGAAATGGAAAGTTTTTGCAATACTTAGAAAGGATTCCTACATTAAACCATGGAATTGAGTATATTGGAGTGGTTCCATTTGTGAACTGTAGGCACTATCATTGATAGTTGCCCCCAACGTAATGCACCTTTCTCACTCATCACACAGTCAGGGGGGTGGTGAACAAGAACTGTTATTTTCAAGGGGGGTTGGTGTGCAAAATTAATAAGATATTAAAACACTTACAATCCTAGAAAATACTGAACTGTTTTGTTGTTTTTCAAACAATTTTGGTATTGCATCTTTGGAGTCAGGGGGAAAAGAATTGTGATTTTCAAGGTCACCACCCCCGGGACCTTATAAAGGTGTGCAATTGTCAAAAATCCTCTTTACTCCTGCAAACCTAGTAGGTGCATCTTTCAAATATGCAAGGGGGCTCTACCAAGAATTCAAGGCCCCCGGGGTCAGTAGTTCAGGCCCAAGAGTGGGAGTAAACTTGACCAGATATTACCAATACTTCATACATTGTTGAAAGAATATTTTCAAATGACTTGCCAAGTACTAAACTTGTTTTCACCAATTTTCGTACTAGCATCTTTGTGGGTAGGGCACGACACATTGCAATTTTCATAAGCCCCACCCACGGGACCCTTAGGCATTGGGTGAAAACTGTGGCCAGTTGCAATGTGAGCTTTGGTGATGATGTCATAGGTGTCTTCTATTGTTGCAAAGTAGACTGGCCAGTCTTCTGGAGACTTTCTCTTCTTGATGAGCTTCTCCACCTCACCACACTGAAGTACTTCATACCTGTTTAGGATGTAGTAGTTGTGATGTGACTTGGTCTTAGGAACTTCAGCTGCGTTTTTCAGATCCTCAATGGTCTGAGAGTATACCTCTTTAGGTATTATTTAGATACTTTTGACACTGAGAGTATTTCTCAAATAATTTTTCCCTGAACTTTGTCTCAAGGGTAGATTGTGCCATGTTGCTTGACATGCAAGAAAGAACTGAATGAGCATGCCTTGTACACCCATTATATAGCCATTTCTCCATTGCAATTGCAATCATTTAGCTGGATTATAATCAAATTAACTTAATCTTTGTAGTTAAAGGTATAGTCACAGACCTTATCAGCTTATTTCAGAATGCAATTAAGTGATCAAACTACATCAGAAGATGCCTCATTGTTTGATTGTTTTGACGATAACACTTAGTTGAAACATGAGTGTCATAGTTATAAATCCCTTTCTGAATGCAGTTATGTCAGGGCACAGAACTTCAATTAAACAATCAAAGAAGGAAAATGCTTTTGATTGTCAATCTCCGATAAACTACAACTAGTATATTGTTTCTGTATTCATTACTATCATCTAGATAATAATAATAATAATAATAATAATAATAATAATAATAATAATAATAATCATGACTACTACTACTACTACAAAAGATAATAATAATTATAATGACAATTCAATATCACTAAGTACTGCTACTGTAATAATTATAATAATAGTAATAATAATAATAATAATAATAATAATAATAATAATAATAATGATAATAATAATTAATTGTACTACTACTACTACTACTACTACTATTAATAATAACAATAATAATAATAATAAAATTAATTGTGATACTACTACTACTATAATAATAATAGTAATAATAATAATAATAATAAAATTAATTGTGATACTACTACTACTACTACTACTACTACTACTACTACTACAATAATAATAATAATAATAATAATAATAATAATAATGATAATAATAATAATAATAATAATAACAACAAAATTAATTGTGATACTACTACTACTACAATAATAATAATAATAATAATAATAATAATAAAATTAATTGTGATACTACTACTACTACTACTACTACTACAATAATAATAATAATAACAATAATAATAATAATAATAATAATAATAATAATGATAAAAATAATAACCTACTACTACTACTGTGATCACCATCATCATCATCATCATCATAATAATAATAATAATGATAATAATAATAATATTAATAATAATAATAATAATAATAACCAATACTACTACTACTACTACTACTGATGCACTGGTGCTGCTCCTACTA
>OZ012699.1:14239822-14275187 GCA_963942565.1 Maea johnstoni | reverse complement strand
GCATGCATGCATGCATGCATGCATATGGGTAAACCAAACTCTGTTCCTGCACATAGACACGTTGCCATACCGCCCCAGTACAATATGGTACCAACTCTTTTCATAATGAAGCTAAGTACTATAGGTGATACAAATTGTGCCATTCGTGCGCACCATCTGGTAGACTACAAAGACTTAAATTAAAGTACGTATTGAAGACCATAGACCACACTACCATGACCATGACACCTTCTTTCAACGAAATATACGATAAATACTTTCACAGTTCAATGGTATTTAATACGCACTCGTGTTAATGCATATGTATAAATACATATTTTGTATATATATATATATATATATATATATATATATATATATATATATATATATATAGAGAGAGAGAGAGAGAGAGAGAGAGAGAGAGAGAGAGAGAGAGAGAGAGAGAGAGAGAGCGTATGTCATACCATTTTCTCTGTGTGTGATTACTAAGTTTATTTTGATTAACTTAGTTTCGTGTTTTACGTTATCTTTTGATTTATTTTTCGTAATATTTCTTCATAGCAAAGGGAAGAACTAGACTTCTACTCTATCAGTCTTCAGTTACATTTACGTCACTATAGACGTATATTCCTGATATAATCAAGGAATCATTTATGTTAATCTTATCCACGACGGCCAGCCATATGATTTATTTATTTAATAGGTAACACACAGACAGTTTATAATGTAGTATGCGAATATTGTTTTCCATAATTAGACTTGACACACTGTTTTTTCTATATAGTAAAAGAACCACACAATCTAGAAACTTGCAGCACCCACATACCTGGTGTATTCCTGAATGTCCTCACGGTCCGCGGGGCTTTCATCTATGTATTTAGCTAATGCATCCCTAAGTTGCCGCTCTACTTCTACATAGCTTTTCAGTCGTGAAACAGACGTATAGTCACTACATAATACGAGACCGAAACTTAGGAATAATATCGTCGCGAAAGGTATCGTGGCCATTTTATCCATTTGAAGCCGAATATGGCAACTCCCGAAACCAATGTACACTATATGGGATAACTGCTGCTGCCAATATCCAACTGCGGCAGGTGGCACTCTTTCCATTGATGCATTGAGTACAATCACACTATTTATAATGACACATAAAGTAATTGATAGTTCAAATTCATATAATAAGATTGAGTGGACCACTGGCACTCAGATTTGATAAAAATCATGCTTCCATTTCAAAAATAATTAAAGAGCAGTATCTTAAAAGGGTCTGTGTCTAAAATGTTTGGATGTGCTACAGGCATCTTTATTTGACAAGTACACTTACATGTAAAAGAATATGATGTGGTATATGGAAGGAATGCAATGTACATAGTGTAGTGCAGAAAGTTTAGTATATGTACATTGTATTACAAATTATTCCCATGGGGAAATTTTCATACGGCTTCTCTGCCAAGTGAGTCATATCCCTTGAAGTCGGAGGCCGTGATAGTCGGCTATCAAAACTAGGTACGGGACATATCCTGGAAAAAAAGTAGGAAAGTAGGAAACATTGGACGTTTTTCAACCAAATCTTCGTTACTTTTCTGGGGATTAATCATGATAGTATATAGTTTTCACTTAACTTCTGAGCGTAATAGAAATGATTTTACTAATATTTTCCAATGATTTTGGAACGGATTTTGTTTTATCCGTAGCTTTATTGCTTTGTGTGGATGGTAATACCCGTTTACTCATTTGGCTATTTATAATAATCCCGCAAAATCAAAAATAAATGAAGATATTATTATATCACATTTGATCACGTCGCATACACATTTAAGTTCTTAAGAAATTATCGCCCTCAGGAAATAAGTTCTGAGTTTACATGTTGCAGAATCTGCCCGACTTGTAGCCAGTTACTACAGGTTAGCAGTTACTCTCTCAAGCTATTTGAAAGGGCCAGCGCTACAGGAGAGAGTACAAACACGCTACAGGAGAGAGTACAAACAATGTAGTAAGGAGGCTATTACCAGAAAAGTGAATTCTGCTATGCATTTTAAGTAGAAGCTGGAAAAAACGTTTAAGCTATGAGATCAGATATCCATGAGTATAAATTGCCTTGTTTCCAGACTAGCAGTTTAATCTTTGATGATTTTTGGGAAAACCATGAAAAAAAATTAGAATATGGGATTTGGGGGATTTTCTGAATAAAAATCCTACAACTTGTCGAGGATATGTCTAAAAGGATACACACAAGGAATTCATATGATTTAATCAATATAAGCCACGATGGATGGCTGTTTTGAGGCATTTTGTTAAAGTAGAATTGTTGCAAACGGGTGTTTTTGTTTTTTAAAAAGTCCTTCATTACATTTCCTACTGTGTATACTCATTGTATCTAGTATACTGTCCTTTTTTGTTTTTAAAAAATCGTCGTGAGAAAGGGCGGAGAGAGAGAGAGAGAGAGAGAGAGAGAGAGAGAGAGAGAGAGAGAGAGAGAGAGAATATGAAATAGGTAATGTTTCGGGTGTTAACTACGAGTTTTAGGGTTTTAAGGTGGGGAAATTAAAATATTTATTTCTTCCTTTTTTCTTTAAAGTAAAATCACACATCTTTAAAGAGAAATAGTGAATAAAAGCTCCAATGGTGTTCCATAAGCGTATTTCAACTTGAAGCTGTGTCACACTAATTATCGACGTCACTGGTAGTAGGTGCGATGTCTGCCGGTAGATGTCGCCACTTTCGCCATCATGAGTTGGAGTTTCTGCTCGAGACTTCTGCGAAATGCAACATTTAGCAATTTTACGATGGCTAACAGGAGCCTCCTATCCAGAGCACAGAGAATACACACACAGCACGCACTTACCGCACTTACATCTATAGCTTTACCCAGAAAAAGATTATATAAGGTTTGTTACAGTAATTGAATGATAGTTTCCTCATTATCGCTCACTATGTTTCATAACAAGCAAGTTATCATGTACTGGGCATATAATGTTCAGTAACCTTCAGGATGCAATGGCAGGGAAATCATCATTGGGGGAATACAACATAAAGGAAGGAAAATATTTTGGTTAGGATGGGGGCATGAAAGGAAGTTGGTGGCTATAGCAAGGATGGAAGCATTTATTTTAATTCACATAATTAGAACAACCTTATTGGATAAACTGTCAAATATGTGAGGATGGGAAGGTGAAGGATGAAGATGATGGGGTGGGAGGGGATGAAAGGTCTTCATAATGATAAGAGAAGGGGTGGGGGAAGAGTGATGGGATGGGTATATGGTCAAAATCGCCGATTCCGAAATCGCCGTTCGCAAAATCGTCATTTGCAGAAAGGTCGATGGTTAAAAGGGCCCTATTTTATGGAAATCAATTAGGCCTATTGCCCATGTAAAGGAGTGTGGAAATTGATAAAAAAAAGTTATTGATTGGTTTTAAGTGATGTCATTTATCATTAGGCGGATTTTGGACTTAAAACAATAATATTTCAAGAAGAAAAGTTGACGTAGCTAGCTGCTCTAACTGTAGGAGGTCTTGGCTTAGTGGCGTAATTACATCTAGAATTAACATTCAGATTTAAACAAAAACTAATATTGAAGCACAGAATACTTAATAAGAATGTTTATGACACTTGACATGTGGAGAATGTAAAGTTCAATTACTGAATTAGTAGTCCGGCACAGAAAGCTGGATTTTGGGCTGAACCTTTTTTTTTCATATATATTTTTTTTCAACTGATTCTAGGAGCCAAGGGTACCCACTTGAAGAATCTGCCGGGTGTCGGGCTGGCACCCTTGAGCAATTTGAGATATTGACCCATCTTTGCCACCCCCCATGGGCCATGGTACACAAAATGGACAAATTGGGCTTTCTCCGGTTTTGGCTGCTCCAGATATTGAAATCTAAGAGACCTACAGACCCATAAAGTTACATAGGCTCAATTTAGATAGCAAATAGACATATGTTTGTATTTGAACATTCATAGGTACCCTTATTGCCGAGAACAGGGGTCAAAAAGTAGGTCATTTAGCTAAAATATACAGGTTTTCGCCTTTATTTTGCTAATATTTGAACAGTGTTAAATCACAATAAAAGAGTCCATCACTATTCTAAGTCTAAATATGACTTATTCAGGTAGCAAATAAATTGAAATTTGTAGTTGGCCAACGTTACTTAGGTTCAGAGGGGCATTCCACAGTATTTTGGTCCTGACTACTCATTTTGTCATCCTTTGAAACTAAAGTTCATTTTACATGCATCTGAAGGAGAACTTTCCAAAGTTTTCAGAACTGGTTTTGGTTTTTCCCTATGATGGCCCAAACTTAAGTTATTGACTTTGAAAGTGGAATTTGTAGGGAAAATTGTGTCTATCACGGGACATCACATATTGCTCATCTTCTTAAAGTTCCAAATTTGTTGTTTAAATATCAAAGTGGAAATGAGCCCTAATCGTTCATTTTTACATAGCCCATATTAAAGTTTTTGACATTTTTGAAAGAAAATGTGCAGTTTAGCATGATTTCTTTTGCTGCTGTCCCGTGATGGACAGTCAGACATCTAAAAGTTTTATTATCTCTTATATGCACACACATAGAATGCTGCCTTTAGGCCTAAAAAAAAAAGTTGTTTGTTTCCTGTAACCCTACCCTAACAAGTTTTTATTCAAAAAAATCCCTACCCTAAAGTTTTTATCGCCCTCCCAACTCCCAATCAACGTAAAACATGCATAAAACACACATTTTTGACCAAAAAAATTATGCAAAAAAAATCTTTTTACCGACCTACCTACCCTATTTTTTTTCGGACCGTTACAGGAAACAAACAATTTATTTTTTTAGGCCTTACATATTCTCCTCCTATGAGTTAAAATGAATAGTGTGATGCAGTTTTCCTATAGAAAATCTCTCAGAATCAAGAATGAATGACAATTAAAATCTGTCCCGTGATGGACACTGAATGTCTATCACGGGACATCCCTGACATAACACTCAATTTTTCTTTGTAACTACAGAATATTTTACCATCTAAAATATATCATGTAGAAGCTAAGTATTTTTGCAATGGATAACACTAAGCATGAATGCCATAGTGCATGTATTTGAGGAGAATTTTGCAAGAGAAAAATGTTTTGAAAAATCCACCTCCATTTTGTGCCCTGTGATAGACAGCTGTATTTGCTTAATTGTCTCCTTCAATCATGAAGGAAATTTTCAAACAAAGAGTTCAAATGATACACCTTAATGCCAGTTTGTATTATATAGCAAAACTGTCTAAAGCATTGAAGTGGTTAAAGATTAAATTGCCTTTGAGTTGTCAAATTTGTCCCGTGATAGACAGACATAATTTCATAAAAAGCTGTTTTACTGCTGACATAATAGTTTTAAGTTGTTCTAAGTTATTCTAAATTATCACACAAATGCTTATAAGTACAATGGTATTGTGCATGTAGTGATAGCCTTTTTAGAAAAATACATACTTTAGAAATTAAAATTATTTTCATTATGTATACGCCAATGAAATGCCTCACAAACACTATAAATTAGAATTAAAATGAAATTGTAAATGCATCAACACTTAGAAATACATATCTTCTACTTGTACACAAGTTTCTAGAAGGTTAGGAATGCTGACACTCTTATCAGATACCCTAAAACTGTTGTGGAATTTTTGTCCCGTGATAGACTGTCCCGCGATAGGCATACCTTGTTTCATAAAAGCTCAATTTTCTTTGTAACTACAGAATATTTCAACATCTAAAGTTTATCATGTAGAAGCTAAGTATTTTTGCAATGGATTATACTAAGAATGAATGCCATAGTGCGTTTATTTGAGGAGAATTTTGCAAGAGAAAAATGTTTTGAAAAATCCACTTCCATTTGTGTCCAGTGATAGACGGCTCTATTCGTTTGATTATCTTCTTCAATTATGAAGGAATTTTTGAACAAGGAGTTCAAATGATACACCTTAATCCCAGTTTATATTATATAGCAAAACTGTCCAAAGCAATGAAGTGGTTAAAGATTAAATTGCCTTTGAGTTGTCAAATTTGTCCCGTGATAGACAGACATAATTTCATATAAAGTTGTTTTTCTGCTAACATAGTAGTTTTTAGTTGTTCTAAGTTATTCTAAGTTATTACACAAATGCTTATAAGTACAATGGAATTTTGCATGGAGTGATAGCCATTTTAGAAAAATATATATTAAAGAAATAAAAAATCTTTCATTTTATGCCAATGAAATGCCTCACAAACACTATAAATTAGAATTAAAATGAAATTGTAAATGCATCATCACTTAGAAATACATATATTCTACTTGTACACAAGTTTCTAGAAGGTTAGGAGTGCTGACACTCTTACCAGATACCCTAAAGCTGTTGTGGAATTTTTGTCCCGTGATAGACTGTCCCGTGATAGACAGACCTTGTTTCACAAAAGCTCAATTTTCTTTGTAACTACAGAATATTTTAACATCTAAAACATATCATATAGAAGCTAAGTATTTTGGTAATGGATTGTATTAAGCATGAATGCCACAGTGCATGTATTTGAGGAGAATTTTGCAAGAGAAAAATGTTTTGAAAAATCCACTTCCATTTTGTGTCCCGTGATAGACGGCTGTATTTGCTTAATTATCTCCTTCAATTATGAAGGAATTTTTCACACAAATAGTTCAAATGATACGCCTTACTGCCAGGTTGTATTATATAGCAAAACTGTCTAAAGCAATGAAGTGGTTAAAGATTAAATTGCCTTTGAGTTGTCAGATTTGTCCCGTGATAGACGGTAGGCTTACTGTGGAATGCCCCGTGATCGCTATGCTGAGAACAGGGGTCAAAAAGTAGGTCACTTAGCTAAAATGTACGATTTTCGCATGCATTTTGCTCTTTTTTAAACAGCGTTACATTGCCTTATATATACCTTTCACTATTCTTCTTCTAAATATGACTTATTTAGGTAACACATAAATTGATAATCATAGTTGGACAACTGTAGGTAGCCGCATTGCTGAGAACAGAGGTCAGAAAGTAGGTCACTTAGCTAAAATGTACAATTTTCGCCTGCATTTTGCTTTTTCTTGAACATCAACTTATATAATACTTTCAATAATCTAGTTCTAAATATTACTCATTTGGTAGCAAGTAGATTGATAATTGGAGATGATCAACTGTGGGTACCTGCACTGATGGGATCAGGGGTCAGAAAATAGGTCACTTAGCTAAAATGTACGATTTTAGAGTTTTACTCTAATTTGAACAGCATTACATCAACATATAAGAGACCATCTAAAGTGGCAACATTTTATTCCTGCAATAAATGCGTGTGCAGACCAAGCATAATACTCGACTGCACGCCCGGTTACTACCCAATTTCATGGGCACGTACAGTACAGACATTTAAGTCTGTATTTTTCACAAGTTGTCATTTTGTTTCAGAACTACAGCACAGATAGCACCTCAGAAGCAGAAAAACAACCAGGAGTGTTCAGCAGGCTCCTAAGGAAAATGGGGTATGAGGGGGCAATGCGATACAATAAAGCGGTAAGTATGTATTTTCTTCATCATCATGACAGAGGTTTGAGTTCTAAGTTCTTGCCAATTTGATGTAACAGTAAATCTACCCCTCCAGCCTCCACCCCCCTGCCTGAAAAAATCTGGAAATCTCTCAAATTTTACTGTGAAGCTGTTAAGCACTGGAGTGTCCATTGACTGAAAATAGAGTGGATACCTCTGAAGTAACACTTCTCCATGAATGACTTAAGATTTCAAGAGGAGTTGTGTTCTTAACTTGATACCAGCCCCATGGAAAGCAATTATTGTAATTTGCCCTTCTGGGGAATAAAACTGCATGCTTACTTTCTAAAAAGTTCTTACATGTCTCTAGATAGACCTTTTGGAAAGTTAATCTCTGTCATGACAATTTGGCCGTCTCCAGTGATATGATCTAGTGAACATTGTTCAGTGTAATTATGTTTTCAAGAGTGCCAATACAAGTGAAATTCTGAGTTTATGTAGACAGATAGCCTCTTATTGTTTTCCCATTTTGAGGTTCAGCTTGGAGTCCTAGTTCTAAGGATTGCTTCCAGGCATGGGTGGTCTTATGTACATATGGCTGTCTCCAAGCTGCACTGAGCAAATGGAAATCATTGGGAACAGGTATAACTGGATGTTAAACGACAGTAAAGACAAACCTGAGTGCTAATGTAGACATATTCTGGGTACACGCTTTTTCAAAGAATAAGATGCATTTAGGTACACCCTTAATAAATAAGAACAAGATACATTTTAATTGCACCCTCAAAAAAGACTGGGCATTATTTAGGTGTGCTCTTCAAAACTGTTAAGTTACCATATTCATTGAGATTGCCACCTTTTAGCCTTTAAACCATCCCTACATAAGTAGTAGCTGCTTTTTAATCTTTGCCCCTATGAAGTTACCTGATGTTTTTCCTGTTGTTGTTTTTCCGCAGAGGATGAACATGGCGGGTTTCCGGTTATACATGTGTTGTGAGGGTATGGTGGATTACGACCTCTTCAGAACAGGTAGGTGGCGCTCTCATCAGCACGCTCCATATGGATGTATCGCTAGGTCTCCTTAAACAATACAGCCAGCTTTCAAATCTCAATGCATGTATTAATGCATAGGAGTATTGGGCGAAAAATGAAAATGGAGACTTAGCAGTGCTGCAGTGAGTGCTGTATTTCGCCAGGGTTTTTGCCGCACCTGTTTCTACTATGTCATTTAAAAGCAGGTTATTATATATAGTGTTATGCAATAGGAAGAAAACAAGTGAGGCTGGTGCATTAAGATATGATGAGAAACCACCATCTATGCTTGATTATTTTTCCTCATAGCAAGAGAAAGCCTATTTGCGTACATATCAATGCAAGGCATTGTGGCGAAATATTTTGTTGCATTCAACTAAATATCAGACAGTTTTAGACAAGAAAATGTATAAATAAATCTAAAGCAGTGAAGTCTTACATGAGCCTCAAAATAACCAATCCCAAAGTTTTCGCTTTGTTTAACTTATTGTTATTTTCTTCATAGATTCCTTATTTTATTTTCGAGTTGCATGAGATTATTAATAGGTCTCTGTGTGTCATTGGGGTACAATCTGATTTCTACATTTCTGATTTTTTTCTCTTCCAGAGTTGGATATGCCTGATACGTTTAATAGCTGGTTTATGTTAACAGAATTACACATTTGGTAGGTATGCCATTTTTCCTCTTAAATCAGGAGATTCCAATTGTTGCATTGTTGCACCAGCATGCGACAGAGACACCAGAATGTGCGACAGACATTATTCCTCAGCACTTTTTAACTCTACAAATATCAGGACATTGTTTGTTGAGTCTACCAGATATTTCAACCAATTTATTATTTTGATGCAGATTTCATTTAAAATGATGTGAACCCAATGAATCATTAGTGGCTACTAAAAGTTATCCTTGTTGTGTAAGTAGTACATGTATATGGTAAGATCTGTGAGAAGCTAGCGATATACTCAACTCAGGGACTTAGCCAGGACCTGTCCTGCCTGTCTTTTGGACAGGCAGTTTCCTGAAAAACTCATTTTTGGACAGGTAAAATTTTCTATGAAGAATTTTCAATTTTTACTTTTGATGGGTAATAACCAAAGTTTTTCGTAACAAACCATCTTCTAAATCATACCTGAAGTGTAAATTGCCCTTTTTGACACAAAAGGCTATCAAATGTTGTTGGTGTAAATATTTGAAGTAGATTAGTTGCAAAATCTGGACGGGCAGAAATTTTGGAATTGCTATTTAGGACAGGCATTTTTGAAATCCTGGCTAAGACCCTGTCTCAACTTTTTTTGTTATTGTAGGATGATCATGGTGAGATTGGCACAAGAAGACCGAGAGGGTTTGTACGTTAGAAACGCCCTTATTAAGGCATTGTGGGAAGACATTGATAAGAGGACCAGGATGCTGGGGGTGAGTATTGTATATTTTTCGTGAGTTCCCATTATGTGGGATACACACTATTTCACCACTCGCCAGTTTTCTCATCGTGTATCCAACCCATTAACCATCCATTATGGTAATTTTATGCCCATCATCGTTTGTTGAAGGGCCGTTTGCCATTCATATTCATGACATGTTTGAATGGAAATAACTCGATTAATGCACACTTATCTCTTTTTCGCAGTGTCTTACCGTATTTAAATAGTTTTAAATAAGAACCTTTTCTGCTTTTTAACTTTCTTACTTGGTTATAGTCGCTTCATAATCATGTTCTTGTGCGACTCGTTATCCTCGCCGAGCGATGTTGATGTCCGCCATGTTGTGCGAGCGGTGATCCACGTCATCATTTTACGTGTAGTTCACTCGGATTTCCCTTCTTGGAACACCCCTCGTGTTGTGCGAGCGGTGATACACGTCATCAATTTACGTGTAGTTTTACTCGGATTTCCCGCCGTGTTGTGCGAGCGGTGATACACGTCATCAATTTACGTGTAGTGCTTCTCGGATTTCCCGCCGTGGGGGTTCCCTCGCGGGATTCCCTTCTTGGAACAACCCTCGTGGGGCTTCCCCTATGTGGGGTTTACACTTTCTATATAAGGAACATCCCTGGTGGGGCTTCCCTCGCGGGATTCCCTTCTTGGAACAACCCTCGTGGGGCAGGTCGTTTATGGCCGGCCTATTATTTTCAGTTTCGTGGGGCATCCCCTATAATTGTCAGTTTCGGTGGTGGCCGTCTAGCTATAATTCAAATTTGATTTCATTTCTGTAGAACATTTTGGTCGTTTTGGGGGGTTTCTAAAACTATCGTTGGGATGATCTGGGGGATTCCCCATGTGGTTGAATGACGTAGTGGTAGTCAAAACCTCTAATCCGTGGCTGACCCAAACAAGGTACTATAGTTGAATTTTTCATGGAATAATATATTTTATTAGATAAATAATGATCCCATATAATAGACTTCTAAATTACATATTTGGTGCAAAAGATCACAGGTTGTCATGACAACGATCATCTGATTGCACAAGTTCCTTAGTTCCCTAATGTTTTAAGACTGGGGAAGATGCACTGAACTTAGCAAGACTCGAATACTGGCGCCTCACCATCCACCCAACTACGATTCTAAAGGGACCTGGCAAAAAATGGTTGTTTCTTTGGCCAATCCGAGCAACTTGAAATGGGTTGCCATGGCAACCACCGTGACCTAATTTGCAACTATTGTGGCATAGAAAAATAGATTGGTTGTCCTCTAACCATTCCTTATTTGATTCATAAAAAATACTGCTGAGCGTGTATGGAGAGTACAGTGTAGGCCCTGGGAGGATTAACTTCGATCTGATGTCAACCTTCGACAGGCAAACTACACGGAGTGAAACACATAGAAAACTTACACCATACAGCTAATTTGATTACTTTTTCAAGAGTTCAACCAACTTCTTTGCATCGTACAGTGGAATTTCCTCTTTGCAAATAGCATGATAAAATAGCCTGAGGAGATTCTACTGTTTCTACGACTGGTAATGCCAGATCCCTCCACATGATGGCGCCACTAGGATTGTGAGTAGGTAGAAAGGTGGGAAGGCGACGCGTTTAACATCATGCTGGTTGGTATGTACAGATTCTCTCTAGCTAAGCACTCTTATTTTGATATATGATATGATAGTATGACGCGAGTACGAGACCTTTCCCTGAGCAACTGTGCTGCCCTCTACTGGTTGGCGACAGAACTGCTAGACACGTGCACATGTATATATAAAGAGGGTATTGAATGACACTCGGAAATAGGTTTTTAAACGTTACCTGATGCTGCTGGTGGCTAATTTGGACATTACAAAATGATGCAAAAAATCTGAAAAATGACTGAAACCCTAACACATGGGTAATCAGCTGATAGTACTCAACAAGATCTATCAAATGAATACCAACTTGACAGGGTTTAGATGATTTTTCAAAAATCTTTGCATCCTTGTCCTTGTGCTTTGGATGAAAGTAGCCTCAGCATTGGAAGGGTTAAAATTTGAAATTTTTAATCAAAATACTTCTTTCTTTAATTTTATCACTTATGGGGTTCTGATGAGTGAAAACTGTTTCTATTCCACAATATAAAGATCTCACCTCGCAGCTTGGGCAAAGTTACTTATTTCTACAGGTGTGATTGACTGTATAGTAGACCAGTATGTCAAGCATCATTAGTGAATATCCCCTACTTTGTGAGAGAAATACTCATAGTTCAATTAGAGAAAAGTACCTTAATAGATCCATAAGGAGAAATTTAGGTTACAGTATATTTTCAATAACCATTCATTAGTATGATTTCTCTAAAATATAAGTTCTTGCTCAAATATACTTTCCAACTGTGCAGCGTTCAATTTCTTGACCGTTTTAACTTGTATATGGTTTGAATTGATAAGGGGTATAAGGGGCTTGGAAATGGGGACAAGGGAGGGTGGTGGAAGCGTCAATATTTGAAAGAGGGTAGATGAATCGGGTAATGGGTAATAGCGGTTCAGGATATGGTGTAGGGGGGGGGGGGGGTTGTAAGGGACTAGAGTCAGGTTAATAATACTGCATTGATATGTCACCTATGATATATGACTACGAGTGCACAAGTACACAGAATAAAATAGCTGTCCAGAGAAGTAGTGGAAATCCAAGAGAAAATAGTCATGAGCAACATTTATGAAGATGAAATGCAATCGAAAAGATTCTGTGTAAGTGAAGTTTGCCGTGAGACAGCTGATGAAGGTTTCTGATTGAAAAACAATGACGAGATATGCGCTTATCTTTTATGATCATGATGAGTTTTTTATATGACTCTAGTGAAAGGAATTTGCAAGCCTAACACAGTTCTGAACCAGTGGATTGTTACTCTAAGAAAGGTCGCGTCCAGTCAACCATTCAACTGTGTTTGTAGCCCTCTAACTAAAAATATACATAACCTCTTTTATGTACCACTCCCTCGGTACGCCCCAAAGGTAGATGGATCAACACAATTATTTGACAGTGTCCTTTACATAAAAACATAAGCATAAATAGGCGGCAGTATAAAATGAATGAAACCTGTTCTCAGGACATGTTGGAAAAAAACAGACAATAAAAAGCTACGACAATGAAATTAACAAGAGTATTAAATATATACAAGGGTATCATTGTCTATAGAAGCTAGTGTTTGTTTTTAACCTGGCATCATCTTCCTGATCTAAATAGATTTACCAACACTGGACAACACAAGTATCTATACAAATATGCCAAAAATGTTTAAATATATTACAAACTGACCAGTAACCCTTTGATAAACATCACTGGTCAGGAAAAATGGGACTGGCAGCCATATTTCTCGTTACTATGGTGACAAATATGGCCACCACCATGGCCAAGGCCAAAAATGCCTCTGTAGCTTTTTGCTACAATTAAAATGCCTTGAGCCCATGTTCAAATTACTATTCCATGAACAGGGTCCATCTGCAAATAATTTATTTGGCTATATCATTTAAATAATACAAAAAACTAGGAGAATCAGGAGGGTTTCTAATGGTCAAGACCAGGGTAACTTCCCAGGACTATTGGGAATGAGGTAACAACCACTACAACTTTGGACTTCATGTACACTCCTGTTTGTGTCCAAGCGATCACCATCATCATATCATTAGCAAATAAAAGAGATAAATACAAAATTCATCATCCTTCTTGAAGACAAGAGAGCTTCCTCTAACTGCATCATACTTTGTACTCAAGTATAAAAATTAAAAATGATGCTCATTTTTGGTTTAACAGATGCTCTTCTTTGACAGCCATAACTTACAGCAATTTACCTCTGGTCCATGTCACTCTCTTCTGTCTTGTACGGGGCGCTGGGACTTTTCCAATCTTTTCCAAAGGAATAAATCCATAATAAGATCCAAGTAGCCATGTTTTTTATTTCACCATAACATTAGAACTTGCATACTATACATGAATATTCAGATCAGACCATATTTATTCATAAAATGGAACTCACCAGCTGACGCTGACAGCGTCTCTCTTGTTGACTGTAATATGTGGTTATGAAATCTTTTCAATACATTTCCATGTAGGCTTCAAAAAAATAATCACAAAATGGACAATAAACTTGAGAAATTAAAAACTAATTAAGAAAATACAGTACAAAATGAAAGACTATGCTGCTTTACAACCTCAGTAGTCTTAAAGTTCAAATGATTTCATCTTAATTATGGAATCTTAAACTACAACTGATAGTCTTAAATGCAAATCTAGTAACCATATAGCTTAGAATGGCAGAAAAGGTGACAATAAACATTATTCAAATTTTCCTTGACGTTCATGCTTTATTCACATTGTATTGTTACTTGTTCAATTATGATCCTGCTTATGCACATTTCATTGTCATTTGTTGTCTATGGTACAGTTTCATGTTTCCCATTTTTTTGTTTGTTTTCCAGAACTTGGCTGGAAGTGCTGTTAGAAGGAAAGGAATAAATGAATTTGGTCAGCACTTCAGGGCCTCCCTGTACAGCTATGACGAGGTAAGAGATTTCATCACTCGCTCTGCTGCCATTCTCCATGCTTATTGGTCCATAGAAGATTGACATTCTTACACAAGTTAACCCTCGTGCTGCTGGAAGCTAATTTGGCCAATACAAAATGATGCAAAAACATGAAAAATAACTGAAACCCTGGCACATGGTACTCAGCTGAGAGTGCTCAGTGAGAGCAATCCAATGAATACCTACAAGACATGGTTTATATGATTTTCAAAAATCTTTGCATCCTTGTGCAATTGGCCAAATTAGCTACCAGCAGCATAAGGGTTAAATGGTAAGGTCATCACTTGCGCACTGCACAATGGACTCAACAATGTTGTGGGGCCTTTCTTGCATTACATGTCGGATTGCGCGCCATTCCCATGGAGAACTGAAGAACCACATCACAACATGTGCCACATATCCATATTGAACCAGTGCATGTTCAGCAATTTGTCAGCTTAGTTCAGCTAGCTTGAACTTTCAGAATACACTGTAAAAATGAGATTAACTTAAAGAACCAGTTAAAGAGCAGGTGAATTCTTTTATTACACCCTGTTTGAAAGTTAGGCTAATAGTTATATAAGTTGTGATAACTAGTCCATGTTTTCTTCGACTGTACATTTTTGCTGTATTGGTAGCAGGCAGACTGAGGGGCGTATCTCAGAAGGTCTCACAAGAATGTGTTCTCACAAGAATGTGTCTACAGCGGACTGGGCCTAATGTGATTATATCATGGCTCAACATTGAGAAAAAAATCATAAGCCCAGCATAACTTTTACTTACCCTATAAAAATAGTTTTGCTAGCTAGCCATGAAAATTGATGACATAAAAATGTGCAAGATATTCCAACAATTTTGGTTTCAGACTTTATATTTTTTTCAAATAGTGACCTACCCCATAGCCTCTGTTGATAACATTGAAAAGAATGCAGTGTATTGTGTTTAATTGAGTTTCATTATTATCCGGGCACACAGAGTCAGAGGAAGGCATCTTACTTTATAGGTGCTGTTATTCTTATTTCAGCAAGCCCCTATGGGCTACTCACATGTAGAAGTCTTACTCACAATAACTAGCCCCAGACTGTGGGGCTAGCCTTTATGTCTAGTCCTGTTGTATGATATTTGACCCATGCCTTCATCTCCCTTGTTACTATTAGACAGTAAAGTAGTTCATGTTCTTTTTATTTGTCTTTTGCTGTGTAGGGTGTTCTGGGGGATGACAGGGTCTTGGCCAGTGCCGTGTGGAGGACGTTGTTTCAGATGCAGCAGGACTCCCCTCAGCGCCTAGAACTTATGGTGGAATACATACGCAAACAGGTGAGTGATGCCAATAAGATTACTCTATTCATACTTAATCCTTTCATTGCTGAGACTACTTTCGCCTGAGGCACAAGAACTCAAAAGATTTTGAAAGTCATCTAAATCCTGTCATGTTGGTATTCAATGGAAAGCTCTCATTGAGTACTATCATATGAGTACCTATTTGCCAGTGTTTCAGTCAGGTTTCTTTTGCATCATTTTGTATAATTGGCCAAATAAGCCACCATCAGCACAAGTATAAAGGTGGCTCATGGGGTTAATTTGTGAATATAGGGTCATTTGAGATTTATACATAATATTATGTTATAGTTTACACCCTTTACCAAACCAACTCTAACAGTCTAGGCGATCATTTTGGGATTTAAATATTAATGGATTTACTCAAAATGTGATACATGCAGGCAACTCCACATAAACCCAGTCAATGGGACTAGGCCATTCTGTCCGGCTTCGTTGAAAACAGATTTCCACATGAACACTATTGTAAAGTCACCATTCATGAGTGTAGTCTGTATTTATGACACTTATACACATAACTTAGGAATCCACTATGGGAGCCACATTCATAAATCATTTTTTCTCTGTACATCATACTTAGTTCATACTGTGTCAATCATTGTTTTCATTGAATATGTTAGAAATTTTCCACCTAGAAATACTGGCTGTTTTAACAACGGCAAACATAATTCACTATTTATTATCATCAAATATCATCAAGTGCTGGAGCATAAGTCATTGTGATTATTTTTTCTTTTCAGCTGTGCCACTTGAACGGCCAGGAGTCTCAGCTTATCCTGGAACACGGCATGCTGACCCTCCTGCCCCTGCACGGGACAGAGATAGATCAGATACAAATAAACTCTGTACTAAAATCTGTCTCTGGCATTAGATGAGACAACAGACAACATACAGTACCAACATTCAATTCCTGGTCCACAGAACAGAGATAGATCCAAATAAACTCTGTACTAAAATCTGTCTCTGGCATAAGATGAGACAACATACATTACCAACATTTAATTCCTGGTCCAGGGATCTGAGCTAGATCAGATCCACATGAACTCTATACTCAAAGCTGTCTCTGGCATCAGATGAGACAACAGTCAAAATACAGTTCCAGCATTCAATTCCTGGTCTATGTAGCTGAGCTAGATCAGATCCATATGAACTCTATATTTATATCTGTCTCTGGCATAAGATGAGACAACATACATTACCAACATTCAATTCCTGGTCCACAGAGCTGAGCTAGATCAGATCCACATGAACTCTGTACACAAATCTGTCTCTGGCATAAGATGAGACAACATACATTACCAACATTCAATTCCTGGTCCACAGAGCTGAGCTAGATCAGATCCACATGAACTCTGTACACAAATCTGTCTCTGGCATAAGATGAGACAACATACATTACCAACATTCAATTCCTGGTCCACAGAGCTGAGCTAGATCAGATCCACATGAACTCTGTACACAAATCTGTCTCTGGCATAAGATGAGACAACATACATTACCAACATTCAATTCCTGGTCCACAGAGCTGAGCTAGATCAGATCCACATGAACTCTGTACACAAATCTGTCTCTGGCATCAGATGAGACCACCGCCAACATGCATTACTTCCATCCTATTCCTAGTCCATGGAGCTGAGCTAGATAAGATCAGCATCAACTCTATACTTATATAGTCTCTGGCATCAGATGAGAGAAAACAGCCAACGTACATTATCACCTGCTAAAAATGAACTACGTGCATACACAGAACATTTTCGAAATTAATTGGCACATTTCTTGACCGTTTTAATGCGTTTGATATCTAGTGAAAGTATCACCTGGAATCATGACTGTTGAAAAGAACTTGGAACAAAAGATGAATGAGGGAAGTATTTGAGTGAGAACTGTATATGGAGCTCCAATCAACATTTTCCTGTCTAATATTTTTCACAATCCATAACAGAGATGCTAGCAAGCTAGTCTGGCTGATTTAGCATGTGACAGGAGAGAAGGGGTTAGGAATTAGACATTTTGGCTACGTTTGATGTTTGAGCTCTTATCTTATCACACTATAGTAGCTACCGTATACCATGTAAATATAGCGGCTGTTTAATCAATGCATATTTTGCACATCCCTAGAATCCACTTTGTTGAAACTGTGCACCGTTTTTCAGATATCCAATCCCTATGCTAGTATCAAACAACAAGCTGACATGATAGCTCGTCATTCAACACCGGTAGCAAAAATTAAACTGCACAAGATAGGCAGCTGACTGCCGATCGCATACCTTTATATGAGCAAAATTAACATGGTATCCAGTATGTAATTCGCCACTTGTCCAGAGAGGCAATTTTTCAAGTCTCTTTATTTATATTCAGCTGTATGATGTATTGTTGCAGAAAAATAGAATAGTTAAAGATTGTTTCTTCTTAATGATTGTTTGTTGATTGATGTAAGTACTCTTAAGTTACACCTCAAACAGCAGGAGTGTTAACAGGATTTTACATGACAGTTTCCTACTATATAGAATGTCCCCAAGAATGTCATTTTCATGAAAATCTGAGTTTTCCGAGTAAGTATAGAATGATTTTGTAAGTATTGTAAATAAAGACCAGATCCCTCCCATCCTGTTAGTCTTATTCTTCTTATATTCAATTCATGAAACATGAATAATGCATACCATGTAAAAATAAATTGAGAATTTTATTGCAAAGAGTTTATTTATCTGAGATGATACAGTTGTTGCAAAAGGTCTGGGCTTCTTTTGGACACCCAAAATCTCAAAAATCACCCCTCAGGACACCCAAGTCTTTTGAGTATCAATTTCAAGTATATACTTAAATTTTGTCATCATAGTTTAATTCCCATGATAAGGATATCATGTCTTATTTCAATAAGTTTATACAGGTTTATGGTTGAAATCTGAGTGTATCCACTTGAGAATTGGATGCTCAAAAGTTTTAAAATTGCCAATTTTTGGCAGTTTCTAAATCCTGGCGAAGACCCTGCATTCCTGTAACAATAAAAAGTATTTACTTACTCTGGTAATATCTCTCAGAGTAAAGCATCCTGTTGATATCATTCAAAGAAGATAAATCAATGAAAACCCAACAAACTTCATTTTCTTTTAAAAATTTATTGTGAATTCATGCTTAGGCCAAGAAAAAATATTGTTTGGTTCCTGTAATGATCTGTAAAAAAATAGGGTAGGTAGGTTTGTAAAAAAAGCTTTTTTTGCATTGATTTTTTTGGTCAAAAATGTGGGTTTTATGCATGTTTTACGTTGATTAGGAGTAGGGAGGATGGTAAAAACTTAAGGGTAGGGATTTTTTTGAATAAAAATGTTAGGGTAGGGTTACAGGAAACAAACAACTTTTTTTAGGCCTTAATTTGATATTCTGAAGATATCTATAGTAAGAAGACAATGTTAAAATTATGTGTGATCAAAACCCAACATATTCCTTTCAAGTATTTTGTGAATTTAAATATTAGCAATTCTCAAAAATATTTAGATTAAGAAGACAACAAATACAAGCTAACGTTAAGGATGAATATATTAAAATTCATCGATTTTCTCCTTTTTTATAAATATTTCATTCATTTCTTCCTTTATTTCTGACTTAATGGGAACACAATATCCTCCAACAACCACCCACTGCTGTGGTTCTAGTGACTGTGCAAGCAGCTTTGCTTGAGATATTTCACCTAAGTGCATCCTCTTATGCTTATTCAGCGAGGAAGCACAACTGAAAAGCCTAAAACAAAATTCACACTCATGAGGCCTTTCTCCGGAATGTATCTTCTGATGCTGTTTCAAATGTGACGATGTCATGAATGCCTTTTCACATTCGCTACACTGAAAAGGCCTTTCTCCAGTGTGTGTCATTTTATGTTGTACTAAACTTGAAGACTGGGTGAATGTTTTATCACAGAGATCGCATTGAAAAGGTCTTTCTCCTGTGTGTGTTCTCTTATGCTGCGTCAGAGTTGAAGATTTGGCAAATGCTTTTTGACACTGATCGCACTGGAAACGTTTTTCCCCAGTGTGAGTTCTCTTATGCCTGATCAGATCGGAAGAACCAATGAAAGCTCTTTCGCACAGGTCACACTGAAATGCCCTTTCCCCACTGTGAGTCTTCTTATGATAGTTAAAACTTGACGCATCGTAGAAAGACTTCTCACAATGATCACACTTAAAGGGTCTTTCCCCTGAGTGCTTCCGCGCATGCCTTTTCAAATGCGAAGTAGTCATGAACGTCTTGTTACATTGATCACATTGAAAAGGTCTTTCCTCGATGTGTGTCATTCCGTGTTGCCCGAGATGTGAATTGATATGAGAGATTTCTCCTATGCACTTTCCTCTATGCCGTGTCAAATCAAAAGTCCTCCAAAATGCCTTATCGCAAAGATCACATTTGAAACGTCTCTCACCTGTGTGAATTACCTCATGCTGTTTTAAATTGGAGGATGACTTGAAGGTTTTGTTGCAGTGATCACACCCAAAAGGCCTTTCCCCACTATGTGTCATTTTGTGAAGCACTAAACTTGCGGATTGAGTGAAGGTTTTATCACACTGATCACAAGCGTAAGGTCTTTCTTTTGTGTGGATCCTCCTATGCTGATTCAGTGTAGAGGACTTGATAAAACCTTTATCACATATCTCACACACATAGGGTCTCTCTCCACTATGTATTCTCTTATGCTGGATCAGATCAGAGGAACTGTAGAAAGCCTTTCCACATTCATCACACCCGAAGGGTCTTTCACCAGTATGTGTTTTCGTATGATAACTAAAACTCGTCGAATCGTAAAATGATTTATCACAATGTTCACACTGATAAGGTCTTTCACCTGAGTGCCTCATCTGGTGCCTTTTCAAATGGGAAGATTTTAGAAACGCCTTGTCACATTGATTGCATGGATACGGCCTTTCCCCTGTATGCATCAATTTATGTTGGGCTAGACTTGAAGAAAGAGTGAAAGCCTTATCACATAGATCACACTGAAAAAGTCTTTCCCCAGTGTGCGTTCTTCTGTGGCGTGACATGTCATGAGTCCTGCTGAAAGTCTTACCACAAAGATCGCACCGAAATGGTCTCTCCCCGGTGTGGAGTCTCTTGTGTCGGTTAAGAGTGGACAAAAAGCCAAAGGTTTTATCACATTGATCACACTGGAAAGGGTTTTCCACTGTATGAGTCTTCTTATGCTTTGCAAACTCGACAGAATTTGAAAACGATTTGTCACAGGGAACACGATGGAAGGGTTTCTCCGCCAAGTGTAAGCTTTCATGTTGTTTCAAGAGGGAAGATGTAGAAAATGTCTGTTCACACTCATCGCATTGGAGGAGTCCCGTGTGCATCGTTCCGTGCTGTGCTAAGCGTGACGCCGAGGGGAATGTCTTATCACAGAGTTTGCACCAGAAAAGTTTCTCCCCGGTCTCTGTGCTGTCTGACTGTGTCAGTATTGTTGGATCGGCAAATGCCATTTTCTCAATTCACACTGGAACTTTTCCTCAAATGTGATTACACTGTGATGAAATGATCACTGAGGAGTTTTTTCTCTCCATGTGGCTCCTTAGCCTTGATAACAATGGAGTTGTCAGGATGTTTTGTGTCGCGCGATGATGCAAGTAGATTCAGTGCTCCAGTTGCAATTCAGCTTCACCAGTCTCTCATAATCTGCAAAGGATAATGTCATATCTTAGAAAATCTATTTACTGTAGATCGTGTAAACAGGGTCTTAGCCAGGATTTAGAAACTGGGTGCCTAAAATTGGCAGTTGTAAAATTTTGGGGCGTCCAAATTATTAAGGGGTATCACAATATACTCATATTTCAACCATAAATTCATCAAAGTAAGACATGATATCATTAATCAATGTCGTGGGAATTATAAGGAGATGAAAAAATTCAATTATAAGCCTAAGATTGAGATATTTAGAAATTCCACACAAAAAAAATTGGGTGTCCTGAGGGGTTCTTTTTAAGGGTTTGGGTGTCCAAAAAGACACCCACACGCCCTGCTGCCTAAAACCATGCGTGTAAATATAACTTGAAATTACTGTTCCTGACCTTTCCTGAGTGGCAGATAGGGATAGGTCCCAGTACTTGATACTATACCAAATATCGGTATTGAAAGGGTTAAAGTGTCATATCAAAGAAATAAAGTATTGTATTGTTAAAATATAAACTATTTAAAAAACAGACTTAATTGCTACCTGGACTTCTCATGAAAGCAGTTCACTATTTATTAGCAAAATTTCCAAAGCTGACAGTGCTAAATTTTACAGAAGTTAGTAGGTAGGCAGGCAGGCAGTATCTCTAAAATAGTGTTATAAAGGTATATATCATTAAGTAAATATAGATATCGATGTTGTATCATATCGTGAAATTTTTTTAATGTGTCACTCCCTAGTGGCAGAGGTCAAGAACATTAAAAACCATAATTCAAACACCAAATCCTGTATCTGAGTTTGTAAAAACAAACCAGCTCTAGAATGAAATTGTTTGTCTTAATAGTAATTTCCAAATACAGTACGTTCTAAGGTAGGTCAGAAGCAGGTGTTTTTAATACAAGGTAATAACCGCTATTTAAAATAGTAATTACAATATCACAGGATTTGACTGCTAAATGGTACCCAGCAGTGCGCACAGTGACTGATTGTTCGGCCAACACCAATACCTGGATTTTTTTTTTTAATTCAACTCTGCAGTGATGAGGCTTTGATGTTAGCTCTTTGGTATAACCAGATATAAAAGGCACCATTAGTTGGAGAAAATAACGATCAACCCATAGAAGTAAATTTTGATACTGTCGGGATGGGAAATTTAAAAGATAGAAATAGAACACATTTACAAATTCTGGAAATATAAGGTACAGGAAATATGGCAGTGTTCAACAATATATTATATAACAGAATCATCAGACCTGACAAAAAGGTATGATAATCTAGACGTTTTTAACATGAAAGTAGGGCCTGCGTATAGAGATAAATACAAAGATTTCATGCTGGCCAACACTCTCTAAAGACGTGACCAGGCACTTGGCCATGATTTAGAAACAGGGTGATCAATGGCTACTGTAAAATCTTTCGGTGTCCTTTTTTCCACTTTTTGTTGACCACAATATATCAAGATAACTACCATAAACATGTTTTAATTTATTCAGAAAATGTAAGAAAACCTTGCGTTATGTCATAGAATCATAGAAGGTGAAAATATTCAATTATTTGCTTTAGAAATGACATTCTTGGAAATTTCTCACAAAAGAATTGATGTGTGATTTTTAAGGGTTTGTCCTGACCCTGACGTGATTTTTTAGGGTTTGAGTGTCCAAATAAAAGCCAGACGCCCTGCTGGCTAAGACTATGGATCGGATCTTATATGGGCATATCCCATGAGATGTAAGAAATATATATGGACAGAGATTGACATTAATATTTGTGCATGCCTATTTTACCAGGGCTAGTGGAAATAGATGCTGGGCAAGTAAAAATCAAATCTACCATGCCGAAATAATATAAATGTTATTCATTGAATCATTACTTAAATGAAATTGAATCAATTCAATTTCACACAGGCATAGCAATAAAAAAATAAATGGAACCTAAAGTAATGTTCACATTTAGAGATACTTGACCAAAATACATTCTTTTGAAAATAACTTAAGAATGAAGCATAAATTTGCAAAATACCTTAAGGATCTAGTTGTAGAGAGAATTCTGATGATTCAAAATACTGCTTCTGTTAGAGAGATATGTCAGGCAGTTTTGGCTGCCATGAGCATCAATAGGTTAAGTAGAAGTATTATCAAGATGCTCACAGCTCACCACAGCAAGTTTGTCCAAAAAGTGAGCAAGAAATACAAAACTTATTCAAAAATAAAAAGTTGGTCCAAAAAATATGTAGGCACTCCAAGATCTTTGTAATGTTCTTACTGGGCTTGATACATAAGGCCTGCGCAGCTCACAATTACATCCCTGATTTCTGAACAACTGTGGAGTTGGGTTCTGATTAACATTTTCCTTCAAAGATTCTCAGAAATGTATTCTGATAAAATACAGAAGAAATATATGAAGTTATAAACCACCAAATAGTCTAGATGATATAAAATAAGTAAATACACTGGCTGGCAGTAAAAGAGCTAGTTCGTATGATTCAGAAATATTTAAGGATATTCTATTATTCTCAAATAAGGTGTTCCTACTTGAGATATAGAAAATATAGCATCTTAGCTGGCCTCAACAATCCTCAGAATTGTTACAAGCCCAGTGGGGCTAGCAAGTCTCAAGTTTTACTAGCCCCACTCCGCTTTTCACTAGCCCCACCAGAATATGATACAGAAAACAAAATAATAGTTATCAATCTGTAAAAGACATCACTCACCTGGTGATATAATTGGTCACCAGTGTGAGCATTTCAGTGTTGAGAGTGTACAGAAATGCATTTTATACACAATCGACACTGAAACGCTGCATTTGGCAGTATTATTCCCCTCTAAATCAAAAACGCATTTTTAGGAGAAGTCTGTGAGTTCCCTGCAGTACCTTCTCCAGTCATTTCATTTTTGGCCTTGAATTAAGAGCAAGCACCATCTCTAAGATTTTCCACCGAAAGTATGACATATAAACAAGTACCTACTTCTTAATGCAAAGATAAAAATATCATATAACCAGAGCCACATACATGTATGTGCAAATGGAGTCAGGCCTCAACGCTAACTCAAAATGATACTGGCCCTGTAGGACCAGTAACACCTAGCATCTGCTGGTCCTGCACAATTTTTACTGGTCCTACATTTTTTACTTTAACATAACAAGAAAGAACATTGCATAAAATTCAGCACAACATTTATCTTTATAGATTTTGTATTTGTTTATTTCAAAAACATTTGGGGACATTCTCGGGGGGAAACTTATTAACAAGAATGTCTCCAAATGTTTACTGGCCTGTAGGACCAGTTGAGGTCTTTTTTTACTGGCCCGAAGCTGTTTTTGGGAATTTTTACTGGCCTGGGGCCATAGGTTTACCCTTAGCGTCGAGCCCTGGGAGTTTTTATATCATGGTACACGCTAATTCATAGTCTTAGCCAGCAGGACGTTTGGGCGTCATATGGAAACCCAAACCAGAAAATATCACCCTTTAGAACACCAAAAAGTTTTTGAGAGAGTTTTCTTAAAATATCAATTTCAAGCATTCACTTGAATTTTTACACCTCAATATACCTCCTTTGGCATCGCACATGGAAAAAATGCTTTATATTATTTAGTAAATACATGTTTATGGTTTATCCCTTGAAACATAGGACGCCCAGAAAATTAACGTCAACGATTGCCAAATTTTGGCACCCAGTTTCTAAATCCTGGCTAAGACCATGGGCTAATTAATAATGAAAATGTGTCCCAATCGCAGAATGACAGGTCAAGAACTAGGGTCAATTAACATTTATAAGCAGCAGCAGCTTCTACTTCAGGAACAAAATAGGAAGTCGCCCACATACGAGAAAAGAGTAAGAAATTCTGCAAAATCGAAAAATATATAATCTTTTTTTCAATAGATATATTCTAAATCATTTAAATTTTTGATAAAATTATATTTGAACTTTTTTAATTGTCCAAATAACTGGAAAAAGTTTAAAGTTGGTCAATCCAGCAGCCTAATTAATGTGTTGCAATATAGTTTCAAATTGCATAAGTGCCAAGATCAAGCTTAGCTCAGTCCTTGAATATGCGCTTCTTTCACAATATCCCCAACTTCTACTCAGGTTGAGGCACGTGAGACAGCAACTGCATGCGGCATGCCTACCATTTTATAAGGATTTTATACATATCCATAAAATAAGCAATACAGCATTTTGGTAAGTGCCAACTTAGATGAATAGAACACCAATTTAAGTTCTTATCCCCACTTCTGTCCTCAACATTAACAATATGGAACCCGGTGATCTCTTATATCTGGTGTGGTTCAGAATTAATATAACTATGAAACCACTGTCTTTAGTGTAGCTTAGATGAATAAAACAAGTGGCTATGAAACCAGCTGGTCAACCTGAATAGTCTGGCTGCGGCAAAAAGCCCAAAAGTCATGTTCTGCGCATGTTGGTTCGCAAGTTTCTCTGTAATGAAAACAATATAAGAGCCCTCATTGGTCTTTGTCGTGTAGTGACGTCACACTCAGGCCAGAGTCGAGACTACTGGCACAACCAGGCCTTCACTATAGTGCATATAGTAATTGGTCTCTCGCTACACATCCATTTATTTATTCAGGTAAGGCCAATCCAATTTAATTACTTGTCTTACGAGCTCCGGCGCCAGGAAAAGGGCCGTTTTGAAAAAAAAAAAAGTTGAAAAATACGTTTTTTTTTTATTATTATTATTTCTTTAAGCGTCTGCCGACTCAGACTGAGACTGGTATCAGGATGTTTTGATCACCCCAGTCTTGACATGATCATCTTAAGGCAAAGGCTTATCTTTCATAAGGCCTAAAAAAAGAAATTGTTTGTTTCCTGTAACGGTCCGAAAAAAAATAGGGTAGGTAGGTAGGTAAAATTATTTTTTTTGCATTATTTTTTTGGTCAAAAATGTGTTTTTTATGCATGTTTTACGTTGATTTGGAGTTGGGAGGGCTGAAAAAACTTTAGGGTAGGGATTTTTTTGAATAAAAACTTGTTAGGGTAGGGTTACAGGAAACAAACAACTTTTTTTTTAGGCCTAAGCCTTTGTAGTCAGAGAATAAATGCTTGTAAAACACTAAAACTCCCATTCCCAGAACACTTCTCCGGGAGAGGCACAATGTCATTGTCATCAGCGTTCAATTACAAAGACCGGCCGGCCTATCATCGTCAGGCAGTTAATGGTTTTCACACATAAAAGGCACATGCCGTACAAAGGAGAATGTTAAACAAACGCTCTCTGTATCTTTACGGTGTCCGAGTGCGTACTGCTGTGAAGTGGACATTGGTTGTCTCTGGTGTTTGACCACTCATTCAATAAAGCTTCAACAATACACAATTGATAGGGCTGGCACTTGGCCTGTGTCATAAAGAGTATTCAAGTGCCAGCCAAAGGTCAGGTTTCATGTAAAGTCTGCTTGTCAAATACGTACTGGTCTGGTGTATACCAGTTTAGCTGTGTGTTTTTTTCATTTTTTCTCAGTCAAAATTCCTAGCAACTATATGATACCAGTTAACCAAGAAGGTATACAGATTACTTGCAATTTCTTTTGTGAACCAAGGAGGACTCTCCCTGTTTTGATCTGAGAAGTGTATTTCCCCAGCAGAAAACTATTAGAACTTATCTCAGATTCTTTATCCAGGAAGTCCAGTATTTTATCAGAAATGGACTGATAAAAAATTCTTCATTCATACATGTATGTGTGTATGCGCAGGTAATAATAAAATATTTAATTATAGAAGGAGCCCCTACTTGGATCTTGGTGTTGTTTTAATGTAGAGTGATTTTGTCATTTTTTATTGCACTCGTATATATTCAGTTATCAATACATAGTAGTAACATCAATTCATAGGACTTTGCCTTTGAATATGAAAATTAGAATAATTTGATAAAGGATTTATATCCCTCAGGCCTGTAGCCTTAAGGGTGGGAGATATACATCCTCGAATCTGAGGCTCTGCTACAGCATTGTTAAATGCTTGTAGTCGATTGAACCACCCTCATGAAAAAATAGTATTATTATAATTGTTATAATTCCTCATTTGTGTTTCAAATGTTTCTGCAATTGTATTTTTCTTAGTGATAATAGCAAACTATGTGGTTTTGGGTGGAACAGGCATAAATAGTACATATTAGGCTGCAGGTTGTTGAGTGAACTCAGGTACAGCTTGATTGATTTTTTGCTGGTAGAATTCAAAGTATTTTGCTTATTTTAAATGCACTCTCCTTATTAAAAACAACAACATATATGTATGTGTACCCTAGGGTTGACATGCCCCTTTTTATTTGTAATAAGTCTATGTATTCTTATTTCTTAGTATGCTGTGCTATTAGTTCTTAATAATTGAAACTCTGAATACAACTGGGTGAGCTATTTTGTTTTCTATAAATATGGTAGTGATAGATTAAAAATATATACATATGTGAAATAAACTGGTGTTTATATTTGCTTTCTCTATTTTATTTTTATGGCAATGAATCATGACAATGAGCCAGGGCTCAACACTAGCACTAGCCCCGGGCTGGTGAAAGTCCCAAAAACCTAGATGAGGGCTAGTCCATGAAACCATTGCTAGCCCCACTTGTTGTTCATATCTTAAACCATTTGGGATAGGGCTATTGGAAGTTAAGATGGGTTAACTTACTTAACTAAGTTAACTTGTATAACTCATGATGATGAGGATGATGACTAGAGTTGGTATTCATGAATCTTGGTGCATTATTTGAAAGTTTACGATTTATTTCATTCGGAATACTTGGTTCTAACAATAAATATTTCTAAAGCTTGCACTTTTTTTTTTTTTTTTTTGGAGTCTGACAGAAAATTTCTCAACCACTTTCGTCCGTAAGACACCGAAGTCGACTTTTTTTTTTTTTTTTGGAGTCTGACAGGATTTTTTTTCCGAAAAAGCTTGTAAGACAAGTAATTAAAAGATTCTCTGCTGTGTGTTGTTTACCCTCTATATCAAAAAACACATTGACATTGTCCGTCTGTGGTTCCCCTGCAGTATCTGCAATGTAGCTACGATTGCAATTTTACTGCCAGCAGCCTTACCGCAGGATTTGTTGCACGTAAACAAACAAAATTTAAAAAACCTAAGAGGAGTAGACGGAGGTTGCACACCGATTTTCGCCTACTGCATTACTGATACGGGGCTAGCACGGCTAGAATTCAACGTCCCTCAAGCCCCATTTTGGACTGACAACTAACCCCGGGCTATGGAGCTACCACTAGTGTTGAGTCCTGCTTAGTACATGATTGTCACGCTCCAATTACCTGTCAAGAAAATGCTCGGAACATCAGCTCCATTTATGAACAATTCAATTCAATTCAATACTTTATTTCAGACACAGGTGGTCCATATACAAAGGTACAGTATTGACTAGAAGTTGTACAGGGAGGTCTCCCAGTGTTTACCTACACTACTATCTCTAATATACTTTCCTACTGTTTGAAGGATACTGTTGGCACTGTTATTAATTCGAGTTTTGAATTGGTAAATATTCTTCCGGGTAAGTTCCCCGAAACTAGGGATTCCATTCAGAACGAACATCTCTTTGGCACTACTATCTCTTCTCAGGTGTAGAAGCCACCTGAGGGTATTGTTATAACAGACTCTGAGCGAGTTGTATGTGTTTTTAGCAAAGATACACCACAGAGGTGAACAATACAGTACCGTGCAATAAGCTCTAAAGAGGACAAGCCTGACTTGCTCTGAGCATCTTTGAAACTTTCTGATTAGCATGTTAGCTCTGCCGCATAATGACCTGTATTGACGTTTTATATCCTCATCATCTGACAGATCATTCGCTATAATACACCCTAGATAACATGTTTGCGACACCAGTTTCAATAACTTTCCATATAAATATAATGGTGGGAATTCAGATGTTCTCATGGATGATGGTTTAAAGATCATATATTCAGTTTTCTTTACATTATAGATAATATCATTTTCTATTGCATATAACTCACAGGTCGAAATAAGCTTTCGCAAGGCCTTCATTGAGGGAGCCAGGATTACCATATCATCTGCATAACTGAAGTTATTCAGCGCCATCTTGAAACGAAGACGAAATCGAGGCCGGGAGTAGTCATTAATCCATCTCATTAGTAACTGACTGATTTAATAGAGGGCGCTACCCGCCGGTGTGGGCCGCAAGTGTACTGACCCCGGTTCTAGGACGATATCCCCCCGGACAATATCCCCCGGACAATATCCTCCCAGGACAAACCCCCCCCCCCCCCCCCCGGACAAAATCCCCCGTTCCAATATCCCCCCGGACAATATCCTCCTAGGACAACCCCCCCCCCCCCCACCCCCGGACAAAATCCCCCCGTTCCAATATCCCCCGGATGGTATCTCTAGTAAAACATTTGTTAGTAAAAAAAATCATTAAAAATCAAAAAAAAAATCCAGCGTTATAAATTATCCTAAGAAATGTGTTAGAGAATAATAAAAAAAATCAGTGTTTTAAACTATCCTAAAACATGTGATAGTAAAAAATTTAAAACTTTCAAAAAATTCCAGTGTTTTAAATTATCCTAAAACATGTGTTAGTCAAAAATATATTAAAATAATAATTTTAGGATAATTTAAAACACTGGAATTTTTTACTAACGCATGTTTTAGGATAATTTAAAACACTGGAATTTTTTTTAATTAAAAAAAAATTACTTATGCTTTTTTTACACATTTTTAGGATAGTTTAAAACACTGGAATTTGTTTTTATTATTTTACTAACACATGTTTTAGGATAATTTAAAACACTGGAATTTTTTGAATTTTTTTTTTACTAACATATATTTTACTAGAGATATCATCGGGGGGGGGGGGGGGGGGATAATGTCCAGGAGGATATTGGAATGGGGGGATTTAGTCCGGGGGGATATTGTCCGGGGGATATTATTAGGGGCGGAATATTGTCTTGATACCACTGACCCCTGGTACTGACCCCTGTGTACTGACATCCATGCATTTAGGTCTCACGATACTCTATACCAGTGGCACCTATTGAGTATTAGACAAACTACAATAATTTATCACAATTTACCTGACACCATTGCAATATTTGAAAAGAAATTATTTAAGAACATTTCTTTTCATTAAATATGTACCATTATGATTGGACCTGTTTATTATAAATAGTATCCTTGGAGACTGAATGTTTAGGTTATACATGTAGTGATTTTCATATTTATTGAATTTGACGTTTTGCCACATTTTCAGAAAATATGTATGATACTTCATGTGTACTAAATGGGATTCTCAACAATATCTTCTATAAGAATGGGAATATATGGTACCAATTGGGTAACCATTTTTTAACATTTTTATGCAAATCTGCCAAAAAAGTCCTATTCACAAATTTTGACCATCTCTGCTTCGAAAACTCTTACAATGACCTGTCATTTTCTTTATGTCTTCTTGTTAAGAGCATTGTGTACATAGTTTAGAAAATATCTGGTGAAAATTAAACTGGGATATTCTGACTTAATATTAACCAGTTTTGGATTAAAAACCTGTTTCTTGAATTCCTTCATTTTACCCCTTAGTTCCTAAATAACAGCAAAAAATGATTTCAACATGGCAGTACATCATTTTAGGCAGTGACAGTATCTCTTAATGGATCAATTTTGCAAGGAAGGAAACCAATTTTGGAGAGTGAGATGTTCATGACATGTATAAATTGCATTATTTTTTCAAAAATAGGTGAAAATATGTCGATGACTCCATGATTTAAAGTTGTTTTGAAGATCACAGTACTTTGTTCTTTACTCATGCACAAGAAATGTGATTTCTAAAAGTGTCATAAGACATTTATCATGGTTTTCCTTTAAAAATCCAATTCCCTTCAAGGAACTTAGCTTTTATCTATATGATATTCATCCACCTTTGTTGGATCCGTAAGTTGAATATCAATGATTATATTACCAGTAACTTTAACTAGTGCTCCTTACAGAAGTGCACAAGTAATAGGCCTGAGGCAGTCATAGGGGGGCATCCATCTTCCCAAGGCGTATGCAGGTTTGTGGCATCACCTGAGCACCTGCTGTGCCACCAGTGACCAAGAGGTAGGAGTAACAGGGAAGCCTGGCTTTCCCTTTCTTTCTAATCTTTATTATTGGCTCATCCCTGATTGGAACCAAATTAATCTTCAAAACGTAAACATATTCATTATGGCGGAATTGAGAATTCCAGGAATTAGGAGGAGTGCAAATGTCAGACTCACCTAGCGAACATTTCCCTCAGAACCACACCATCCTTTAGTCAATAGTGCCATATAGTATCTTGATAACAGGAAGTGAGGGAATACACTAACCAATAAGTCCTACACTGTTTCCATAAGTACCTGCTAACTGACTCGGGTTGCAATTTCCAATTAACACAACTTGATTTCATGGCAATTAGAAAATAATTCTTTTCTACCCAACAATACAAATCAAAGACATGCTATATAGTACAACTTCCAAGGCTTATCAGAGTATAGAAAAGTGAAGTTCAATCTTAGGAAGTTGTGATCACTTATTGAAAGGCAGGAATGAAAATTAAAGCAGGCTGCGGGAAGCTAGGCTACCTATTACTGCTATATCTGGAGCACGGTTGGTACAGCTGGTGCTTAGACGATGCCGTAAGCCTCGGAAGATGGATGCCCCGGTATGGCTGTCACAACTTCTGTATGTCATAACTGAGTAGTGCTGAAGAGGACAGGTTTGGGGATGGTCTTACATGAAAGGTGACATGTATAAGCTCATTTTGAACCTAATTCATTCTGATGGTGCATTTGCCCTTAAGCATTTGAATTTTTATTAGAACAATACAATGGAGCTTTTATATTTATCCAATACTCATTTTCTGCTACGGAACACGCTTTTTCATATGTAGCATCACATAAGAGGCAGTTTCAAAACCACATGGCCACATATACACCTCTGATTTCATTAAATGCTGGTCACTTCATACATGCTGAGAGTGTCGCAAAGGAAAGAGTAGCGATCTCATATTTCCGATTTTGACTTTGTTTCAAAGTTATGCAATCTAGAAGTTGAAAAATACACTTTAGCCCCTTTTGACAACAATTCCAAATGAAATGGTAATAAAATTGGAATGGAGCAAACATTTTAAGATTGTGATATCCTTCCCTCTGAGTTGATCATTCTCAACATGATTTTTTTTACCCCAAAATATTACAACCTCCTGCGAGGGTTAGTTTGCGATGCTTGATGTATTCCTCATAAAAACGCATGCAATATATACTTTATAGGCAGAAATGTCAAATTAAATCAGGGTAGAAGAAACACGGAGTCAAAAATATAATCTCATACGCTACCTTGAACACAACTTTAAACAATGAATTCCCTTCACTGATTTTTTGCTGTTCAAAGAGAAATACATTTAACTTCTCTTTAAAAGTAACTCAGCACGAGTTCTATGGAATCTATGGAAATCACTTTTCCATTGGAGGAACTTCTTTAAAGGAGAATTCATAACGTCAAACGGTATTCATATTGAATCGGGAAGCAATGTCTAAACATATTTCTGAAATAAAATGTAGTTATTGGCAAAATTACACGATCATCGTACTTTTGGAGATAAGTTGTTCTTTGTGAAGTTTTAGTTGTACTTAGTCGTTTCAAATAAAGCTTATTATGAAATATGAAATATGGCAATGTATGTAGAGCGAGGCTTTAGCTGTAGGTATTGTACTCTGAGCAGGCATTAAAGATATCCATCATGAAGTACTAGATGCCTGATCTTGACTTATGATACTATGACAAATGAGACATTGATTTTAGTTGCCTGTCTTTAAAAAGCCTGACAAATCACCGGTTGATTAATGGTTATCCAACATTTCGTCGTGACCATCTGAACGCCACTGTAACAGCTGTCAAACTTTAACCTGGTTCTATTATCTATTCTAAATCACTTATCCTATCAAAGTCAACTTCTGATTCAATAAATCATCGGATACATACCTATGTTACCTCTTGATGACATTCAGTATTGGAAATTTCCTTATAAATCAATAGCATATGTTGCAATTCAATACATCAAACATAGCATTATTCTATTTCATGATGACATTCCGTATAACGTATTAAAGTAACAAATCATCAGATACAGACCTTTGTAACATATTGATGACCTTTAGTATTGGAAACTTCCGTATATAGATCACTAGCATACGTTGCAATTCAATAAATCAAACATTCCATTGTTCTATGTCGTGATGACATACCGTATTAGAAAATCCTGTTACTCACTTGCAGACATTAAAATGCAGTTAGCAAATAGAAATGAAGTATTCCATTTGATCTCTTTACAACGTGGAACATTTTTTTCAATAACGTTAACCCAATTAAAAGTTTAGCTACGTCTCAACAAATCACCAAGCCCTTACTCAACGATATACTATCATGGCGACATTTCACATTACTGAATAAAGTGCTTTTTTAAGGGATACATGGTCCACTGGGACTAAAGGGCACCAATTCTTTGTTTTCTCTCTATTTTTCAGGGCCAGGGAGTTGGCAAAGGCCTGTGCTTTTAGATTGCATGACATTAGTGTTATTTCACTCCATTTTCTATGGTTACCCTAAAATATGATTGCAAGTGCACAGTTGATATAAACACTGTGGAGTTTTACATAGGGCGAGTTTCTCCTCAACGTGATGAAAAAAGCCCGAGGTCGGACCCCGGCAATACAAACACGCCTTATTAGCAAAGCACTCGCTTTACGTCTCTATTAATAACTTAGGGCATACCGCCACAAGACAGGAACCGGAAACCAGGAAGAAAGTTCCCTCCTTCCTCCTTCAGTTGTAAAGGCATCATAGACAACATTTCACAGCGCAGCCACGTTTATATAGCGACAAGACCGACCCACTAATAAGGGCGCAGTAGAGACTCAAATCCGCAACCACCTGATTGTATTGGTAGGGGTATTTTCGAGGTAGCTGGCTTGTGGAGTTGATTTTTTTGACTCGTTTTTTCCTCTTCCCTGCTGGTGCAAAGAACTGTGAGAAACATGCGTAGTGTTTCCAAACGAAGCTCATGTCAACAATTATGAACCAGAACCATGGAACACTTTATACGTCATGCTTTATATGGGTTTGTAAGGGTTTGATGGTTCTTTTAGATAAACCAAGTCTCAACTTCCCAAGAAAAAGATTGTGGGGTAAAAAAGTGAAAACACATGTCTGTTTTCCACCACTTTAGTCAAATGTCACTTTCATGATGTTCCTGCCACTATTTTCACTCCATACAAAATTCTTAATCATGTAGTAGTTAACTTAGTTTTGCAAAAAAATCCACCGCAAATTAATGAGTGAAATAAGTTAACGTGAACTTCTTTAAAGAAAATTTACAGATGGTCTTGTGGAATCAAACTTACCATTTGTTACGCAATCACAACTTCTCTAAGTATCAATATCTTTCATTAAAAGAGTACACCATGATGCAATGTTCTGCTTTGATAAAGTTAAGTTATTGGTCTGATATAAATACATACTGAATGGAGCACTGTATGAATTACCCGGTACATTGTAACAGCTGTCTCATGTTAGTGTGATCACTTCACGACGGCAATTATGACAATTCATTTACATTAACCAAAATGGAAAAATCACACAATTGCTAAAAATGGACTTTGAAAGTTATCCGTCCGTCGGCAACATTGAGTGCTGTGGTGGACGGGAAAGTGATTGGGACAGGAGGTATGGCTGAAAGGCAATACTAATTGTGCCCCTCATAGCTAAATTAGTGTTAAATTAAAATAGCTTGAGTTATAAATGAATTATAAACATGTATATTACCATCACAAACACCCCCAACACATTACATTCAATCTTATATCTGTTCGCACAGTCTTCCCAAGTCTGATTGTATTGTCTAAAGC
>OZ012699.1:14211494-14234622 GCA_963942565.1 Maea johnstoni | reverse complement strand
ATTTCATGACTACATGTAAATCGTAAATAAGTAAGTACACAAACACACACACACACACACATATATATATATATATATATAAATATATATGTATATATATATATATATATATATATATATATATATATATACTAGTATATATATATATATATATATATATATATAAAATATATATTTATGTATATATATAGTATATATATATATATATATATATATATATATATATATATATATATATATATATATATATATTTATATATATATATATATATACATATATATATATATATATATATATATATATATATATATATATATATATTATATATATATATATATATATATATATATATACATAATATATATATATATATATATATATATATATATATAATATATATATATATATATATATATATATATATATATATAATATATCACGACATTTCATTTGTTGTATTTTAGTATGTTTGCTGCGGCAATTTGAGATGCGTATCTTCACCACAAGGTGCAAAGTGTGTATAGGGTAAGTTGCATTACAGTTTCATATCATCCTTATCCAATGCGTATTCCATATGGGTATGAGGATAATCTCCCGTCCCTCCCCCCCCCCACCCCTCCCCCCCCCTGGACAAAATTCTCCCGTAAAAAATCCCCCATTCCAATCCCCCTTCTAGTATGATATGTTGCGTACTAATAATCTAAATATAGTTAAAAGTGTTACTTTTCATTTACTTTTGATTTAAGATTTTGAAACGGTTATCAAGTTACTACTGAAAATAAGATTTGGTGACCAAGCATTGAGTTGAGTACTTAATTACTTAAGTTATGCTTAATTGCTGTCTAGACTTTAAAATGACTTAGGGACATTGCCAATAAGGGCTGGTGGGGTAGGGGGAGCAACGGAAGATTTTTTGTAAGGGGGGATGGGTTGATTTTGAATTATTTCCCTCAAATTCTAAATTTTGGTTGGGAGGGGGTGCCCAATTTTTAATTGATTCAGCAGGTCGTCCCCCCCCCCCCCCCCCCCAACCTGTAAATTCATTAAAAGCTTCAAAAGTATAAACTTTAGAGCAGAATACTCCCTCCAATCATATATAATTCACTGCTTAACTAATTATTTAATATCAATGTCTGACGTTTTACTGTAAATCTAGAAATTAGTGCGTGTAGGTAATTAGTGCGTTTTTTGCGTCACACAAGATACGCCAAAAATCCATACGTTTATTTCAGTTTTTATCCACTAGATGTCGCCATGTACATTACATTGAAACGAAGGCAATCTTATACATTCAAAAGTGTTCAGGTGTGGGAGGGGGGAGAGTATTTCAGATAGAAAAACTAGAATGTTTTTATTATATAAATGATCATTTTTTTCACACTCAGGTTGCAAAATATACTCTATTTACAATGTAAAAGGCATTTTGATACTAGTACTTAGCAAGGCGGCCACAATGTACCACGTCACGTGTTCGGAGCAAGTGGCCAGTTCGTTGCCCATGACAACCAGCATTAAAAAAGCATGTGTGTGTGTACTGGTTGCTCACAGCCAGAGCTTTCTAGGTCACTGGCTGGAGTAACTGACCGGTCCGGTCCGTTGGCAGTGGCAACCAGCCTAAAAAAAGCTGTGGTTTGTACTATATGCAGGAGTGTGTACTGGTTGTTAGGGACAGCAGACACTCTAGCATAGATCTCCTGTCCTACTTGCAATTGAGTGTCTTCCCTGCCACCTGCTACACCAGTTGCTAACACTGCTCTCTTTTCTGACTAGTACTGCTGTTCTTTCACACTGATTAAGTGGTTAAGTTTATCACCATCTACACTCTGTGTTTTAATTGATTGTTGAGAATCTCAGGATATCATCAGTATACTGTAAAGGATATCATAACAGTAGTAGAAGCGCCACCTATTGAATAGCATCATAACAAGCATTGCATTGAATATCCTGGGAAGTTTAGTAACAAGCATAGCATTGAATATCCTGGGTAGTTTCAATGCTACACAATAGATGGCGCTTCTCAAATGGTAAAAAACGCAAAAATAACATGCAACAAAAATCTGAAAATGAAAAAAACGCAAAATTTTATGACGCACTAATTTCTAGATTTACAGTATATGATTTGTCATCAAACACAGAAATTAGTTTTGTCACGATAACATATTGTATTTTTATTGTACCACTATTACACACCCTATACCAAGATAATATTATAAATATCAGCTATATATATACATATATCCCTGAAGCGTTCAGCAATTTGGCCAAATCCCTGTTTCACTCAGGGATTTGGCCAAATCCCTAAAATGTTTAGGGATTTGGCCAAATTACTGAAATAAGGAGGGTCATATTTGACAACTTTACTGGACACATTTCAGGGATATTGTCAAATGACAATGGGCCTCATTTTTTGATAAGTTGATTAATAGTAATGGTTCCTGAATATCAAGGTATGAGTATTTAGCTTACTTTACACTGGTTTTATCCGGAATAATACATTCTCAACCAAAAATCTCTTGCTTTTTGGATGATAAGGGTGATAATGATTATAGTTATCTTTACATTCAGTATGTTTGTTGTTATCATTATAGGTAGCAGTGGTGGTAGTAGTACAATGGTTGTTGCAGTATTACTGTGTTGATTGTTTGTACATAATAGTAGTGGTAGTAGGAGCAGCACCAGTGCATCAGTAGTAGTAGTAGTAGTAGTAGTAGTAGTATTGGTTATTATTATTATTATTGTTATTATTATTATTATTATTATTATTATTATTATTATTATTATAATGATGATGGTGATCACAGTAGTAGTAGTAGTAGTAAGTTATTATTTTTATCATTATTTTTATTATTATTATTATTATTATTATTATTATTATTATTATTATTATTATTATTCATGATGATTACAGTAGTAGTAGTAGTAGTAGTAGTAGTAGTAGTAGTAGTATCACAATTAATTTTATTATTATTATTATTATTATTAATAATATTATCATTATTATTATTAGTATTATTATTAGTAGTAGTAGTAGAAGTAGTAGTAGTAGTATCACAATTAAGTAGTAGTAGTAGTAGTAGTAGTAGTAGCAGCAGCAGCAGCAGCAGCAGCAGTAGTAGTAGTAGAAGTATCACAATTAATTATTATTATTATTATTATTATTATTATTATTATTATTATTATAGTAGTAGCAATAGTGATATTGAATTGTCATTACAACTATTATTATCTTTTGTAGTAGTAGTAGTAGTAGTAGTAGTAGTAGTAGTAGTAGTAGTAGTAGTAGTAGTAGTCATCATGAAAGAAGCTGATGTCTAGTGATGAGATTGGTTACATTACACTTAACTGCAAAGACTAAGGTTGGGATAGTATGATCCAGCATTTAATAGTTTGACTATTATTATTATTATTATTATTATTATTATTATTATTATTATTATTATTATTTTTGTAGTAGTAGTAGTAGTATCACAATTAATTTTATTATTATTATTATTATTGTTATTATTAATAGTAGTCCCTGTTTTACTGTGTCGCAAGTACAAGAACTGACAGTTTTCACCCAATGCCTAAGAGTCCCGTGGGTGGGGCTTATGAAAATTGCAATGCGTCGTGCCCTACCCACAAAGATGCTAGTACGAAAATTGGTGAAAACAAGTTTAGTACTTAGCAAGTCATTTGAAAATATTCTTTCAACAATGTATGAACTTTATGAAGTATTGGTAATATCTGGTCAAGTTTACTCCCACCCTCAGGCCTGAACTACTGACCCCGGGGGCCTTGAATTCTTGGTAGAGCCCCCTTGCATATTTGAAAGATGCACCTGCTAGGTTTGCAGGAGTAAAGAGGATTCTTGACAATTGCACACGTTTTGACCCCACCCCTAAGGTCCCGGGGGTGGTGACCTTGAAAATCACAATTCTTTTCCCCCTGACTCCAAAGATGCAATACCAAAATTGTTTAAAAAACAACAAAACAGTTCAGTATTTTCTAGGATTGTAAGTGTTTTAATATCTTATTAAATTTGCACACCAAACCCCCTAGAAAATAACAGTTCTTGTTCACCACCCCCCTGACTGTGTGATGAGTGAGAAAGGTGCACAACGTTGGGGCAACTATCAATGATAGTGCCTACAGTTCACAAATGGAACCACTCCAATTTACTCAATTCCATTGTTTAATGTAGGAATCCTCTCTAAGTATTGCAAAAACTTTCCATTTCAAATGTATTTTTGTTATATTATAGTAATCATACATCTTATATGTAATCAGTGTGATGATTCATGCACATAAGTCATTGAAAGGACATCCTATCTTGGATATGACTTGGTTGAAATAAGATTCAGGGATTTGGCCAAATTACTGGACCATCATTTCAGTAATTTGGCCAAATCCCTAGACATTTTAGGGATTTGGCCAAATCCCTGAGTGAAACAGGGATTTGGCCAAATCGCTGAAAGCTTTAGGGATTTGGCCAAATCCCTGGTTTGACAGTCTTACTGTAACATATATATATATATATATATATATATATATATATATATATATATATATATATATATATATATATATATATATATATATATATATATATATTCATTAAGCCCTGTTCCAAGCTATGAGAGATGAGGAATTTTATTGAGACATTTGACCCATTCGTGCTCAGTGGTAGTTCCACAGAAAGTTGTCATCTGCATCTAGAATTCTTTTGATCTTAATTTGGTATTCAAGTATGGCTTTACAAAATATATGCACTAGAACAGTTGGGGTGTTCTGATGAATACGACACATCTCCCCATTCAAATATTTTCCCAACTATGCTTTTGTCTGATGTATTTCACTGAATTGTCAGGCAACCTTTAGCAGCTGCGAGCATTGATGGGTTAATTTGACATGTGCATGATTTTTTCCTATATTTCAGACTGATCCTATCAGCAGCGATATTCATAGATGTCACTTACAGTAGTGCCTTAAAGGTGAAATAGAGTGCAGAAACCCTATTCCATCCTCTTTCCGTGACAGATAAACCATACAAAAAACAGTTTGACCATTTCAATTAGGTTTAAGTCTTTATGTCACACCTCATTTTCCTTTGCTTGATTTTACTTATAATGAAATTTGTCAAATAATTCTTGGCATCTAAATTGAAATGCATTAATTTCTCTGGTGGTGCTGCACACTTATGTACTTGCTATGAAATATTCAGTCCAGATAAATAAACCTTGACATCAACATATCTTCTGGTTCTTTTTCATTTGACTAGTAGTAGTAGTAGTAGTAGTAGTAGTAGTAGTAGTAGTAGTAGTAGTAGTAGTAGTAGTAGTAGTAGTAGTAGTAGAAGTAGTAGTACCATTTAGCGCAATTAGTTACCTTTGTACCTCAAATACTATACTAGGTGCAAAGTATCATGCCTTAGCTTTTCCATTTGTCAAATCCTGCAGGATGCGCAAAACTTGCAGGGTCCGGACCGTGGTCGTGGGGACAGACACTGAGCCTATCAAGCTAAGCCTATCAACAAGTACACATGAGCGAGAACCGTCATCGAATGAAAATGCAGAATGAAAATGAACTTTTATTCCAAAGCATTGCTTCAATTTAGACTTTACTTTTTTAGTTATCTGGCCAGATTAGTATTCAAATATTTACCATTTTAGCAAATTAAGTAATTTAAGATATATCTAATGAAAGAAAGGTTTCTTGTCGATTTTGGTGGATATGATATTTAACACGTACTTTGGATGTCTCCCTGTTTATCTATGTCGGCCTCATAATTGGCTTGGGGTCACGCCTGATTATGAATATGAATTGGCTATGCTAACTCGATCATTGGGAATAGTGTTAGCCTGGTTTTGCTATTCCATAAACAGGACTGAAATAGAACATGTGTTATGGGAAGGTGCCATGACGTCATTTCATTGAATGGAGTTTTTATGAAGTGTCTCTCATTGTTTCCCTACTTAGTGGGATAAGATTATAGAATAAAAATAATTATGAAAATGAAATGCTGCAATATTCGACCAAGAATCCAACAAGACTCAAGTGTGAGCGTGGAAAAGAATTCGACATGTATATGAATAAGAATGAACAGGTAATCATGGGAATATAGGAGATCAAGCCCATCTTTAACAATAAACCATTAATAACAAATACAAATAATGATGAATTATCGATAATCGTTTAACCTCAGTTGCAAATACAAAAAGAAGAAGAAGAAGAATGCCACACAACGGTGAAAAGTTTTGATAAATCATAGTTTGTATTCATATCTGCTCAAAGTTTAGCAATCCCTTCCTAAGGATACCCCTGGCTAGACTGCAGTGAGACCTCAGTCAGGTTTCCAGTAATGCAATACTCGAATAGCTCTGAAATAAACCTTTTAAAGAAACATCTAAACAATGAAATCACCAGCACAAATGGACCCCAGTAGCGAGCCTGCAAAAACACATCAAAACATCCAATGAACACTACAGAAAGTTAGTCCAGTCGTAGTATCTTCCTCAAGCTGGCCCATCTGTTTCTACATCAAGTCATGAACTACAATTATGATATCAGTACAAAATCACCGGTACAAATGCACCCCAGTGTTGAATCTGCAATAATACTTCAAAACGTCCAATACCAACTGCAGCAAGTCTTCATTGGGACATTCTAGATGTGTTCAGTGTTTTTGTTATATGGTATGTAGTCCAGTCGTAGCATCTTCCTCAGGCTTGCCACTTAGTTTCTACCTCAGTCATGCACTACTTTTATAATAATATCATAGCTTCAACGCTAAAGGAGCCTAACATCGTAGTAGCAACAACACCACTAGCTAGATAGCCGAGTTCAGAGGAGGTGGACGACAGTTTGGGTGAAGCCTTGGACGATGCTAAAAGACACATTTTGTACGAAACCTTGAGACGCTGACCAAAATACGCTGCTTTGAAAAGGGTCTTGGATAATTACTATTTGATATCCTTAGAATACAAACTGATTGCATATCACTTGGTAGCTGTTATACTATATTAATGCAAGGCTGCACAGAAACTCCGAGAAAGAATTGGAACAGGTAAAGATTCTTTACCATTCGAAATTCCTTCTTCATTCCCCCTCAAGTGTCTTGTACGTGTAACTTAGGCTTCCCCTTTAATTGTCGGGTTGATTATCTATTTAAGGAATAAAGAAGAATATCACAATTATCAGTGCCCAATAAGAATCTAGTAAAAGTTGAATACTAGTACACGTGTATTGGAACATATCCCTGATTAGGCACTATCATTATCAATTTTTTGTTGAAAATGTAGTAATTAAAACATTAGTATTGGTAAATAAAGATATTTAGGAATATATATATATATATATATACATATATATATATATATATATATATATATATATATATTATATATATATATATATATATATATATATATATATATATATATATATATATATATATATATATATATATATATATATATATATATTTATCTTGAATATGCAATACAACGCATTTTATCTTAAGATAATTTCACCTACCCTTTTGAATGTCTCACAGAATTTACAAAAAGGTACTCATGCCGGAAAGTATGCAGTCTCAGACTGTCAATAAAAAAGTTGTTTCCCCTCAAAAAGTCAATAATCTTTGAACAAATCACAGTGTAGTATATATACTGTCACGTGGGATAAGTAAGATTATTGTAAACATATTGTCAGTGAAGTTACAACTGGGCTCGTACTTCCACCAACGTCATTGTTAGCATGCCACAGCCAACAGAAACCAATAGATCAATCAAAGGTAGAAGAAACCTTATACTTCATGTGGTTGCACCAGCTTGTAGACGGTTTCGACGACTCTTCCAAATGTTCAAAATATATAGCTGTTTTTGTGTCTCTATATATTCATATAGAGTAAAGAAACCAATGGTTCCAGAACGGTGCCAGGTATATAAGAGATTTCTAAGACCCTGAGTTAAAAGTTATTTCAAGACCAGATTGTATAACAAATTTTATGTTAATTCCGATTTCTTACTATTTGAAACAGTAAGATTTAGAATCAAAAACTATTTGATGAACTTAATGAAGAAACCCGTAATGATGGGACCTCACTTACCATTGGTACTTACTTTGACGGAATGTTCCAATAAAGGTTGCAGTTACCTGTATGCCAGAATATATTTTAATCCAGCTAAATTCCCACTAATTGGACCATGAAGTTAAATGTGTATTGCCTTTGTAACAGTTCAGACTTCATTTATAATGTATGAGAACAGATCCATATACTTCCTGAAGATTAATTCACTTCAATATCAGTCACAATAGGGTTACTAGTATGCAAAAATGTGACCAATGTATGGAGAAGTATAGAACTGTGGATGAGAGATACATTAAATCAACATGTCAAAATATCCAAAATTGATACAATCATTGGGATCAATAATGGCAATATACTTGTCAATACGATACTTTAAGCAGTACAAAAATTAAGTTAAAAAGCGTTTATTTAGCCAAATGAAGTTTGAAGAGTATTTGTCTCTTCTAGCATATGAAATGGGGTAAGATTACAATATACTAGGAACCTGCGTGTATACACAACGACACATTATGTGTAAAAGATTCTTATTGTATGATTATATGATAATACTGAGTGAACCAACAGGAAAATAAGGAGAACATCTGTTTTACAGAGAATTTAAAAAAATGGCAAATGCATTTTTATATCAATATGATCTATTAGAGCACTTAAAGTTTAGATCGTTCATAAAGAATCAGTTATATAAACATGCCGCACTAGATTAATGGGGTTGGTACTCATACATATACATATATACATATATATATATATATATATATATATATATATATATATATATATATATATATATATATATATATATATATATATATATATATATATATATATATATATATATATATATATTTATATATGTATAAATATTTATACATATATATATATATATATATATATATATATATATATATATATATATATATATATATATATATATATATATATATATATATATATATATATGTATAAATCTATATATATATATATATATATATATATATATATATATATATATATATATATATATATATATATATATATATATATATATATATATAGTCTGTTGGGTGTGTGTTTGTATCATGTATGTATGTATCGATCTCTCTATCTTAGTACCCCTGCATGACTCTATGTACATGCCTATGTGTTTGTGTTAAAAGAAGAGGATATGCGAGTGATTTAAGCCAGAGGACGTCATAGGGTTATGCCCTGGGATCTGCAACGCCTCGCCTATTGTATATAAGGTAAATTCAGTCAATTCAAACTATATCTGACTCAGCACTGCATCAAGGTATGTTCATTTACCCCATTACATCCCTTTTATTTAGTCAATAATATATATGCGATGTCAGGTATGTAGAGCTGCTCTATGTGATACATATATATACACATTTTTTATATTACAGCGAATTCACCTGTGTACTGAAACACTACTGACTCAACTAGCCGCGAAGATGAGAGGCCTAGTGAAGATTGCCTTTTGTGTCATTGTCCTTGGTCTTCTTCAGACAGGTAAACTTACCTTTATTACACATCAACATGGATAAGTGGTTAATAATTCTTCAGTACCGTATATTTTTTGCTGCACTTAGTTCAATTAACATTTTTCACTTTACATACTTTAATCGATGTAGTGTGTGTGTGTGTGTGTGTGTGTGCATTATGTAGTTAGTATGTATCTATGTATGTATGCCTGAATGTATTATGTACGAACGTATATATATATATATATAGATATATATATATATATATATATATATATATATATATATATATATATATATATATATATATATATATGCATGCATGCATGCATGCATGTATGTATGTATGTATGTATGTATGTATGTATGGATAGATGCTAACGTTTTAGTTAATACTAACGTAGAAAACATAGGAAAATCATTATCAGGGCGTTACAATGAAAACTGTTTTTTTATATTAATTTGTATTCTTTCAGGAGAAAGTGCCAAGCCATCACAATGTTCGGTAAGATAACTTAAAACTTTATAGGTATTAGGTGGTGCAGACTATGTCTTAAAACATTGCGTGTACCTGTTACTTTAAGGGCTAGATAAACAGCTGTATTACCATAATTAAGCATGTTTAAAGTTATAGTATATATATATATATCTATATCTCTCTCTCTCTCTCTCTCTCTCTCTCTCTCTATATATATATATATATATATATATATATATATATATATATATATATATATTTATATGCATATATACATATATATATATATATATATATATATATATATATATATATATATATATATATATATATATATATATATATATATATATATATATATATATATCATTTAACATTACCAATTACCCTGTCACGTGTGGTCCTTCAGTAGACAGATAAATGGAAATCTCACTCCAAATTGGTTTGCAAACTCTTGACAAACGTACGGTGAAAATGGTAAAACCGACAAACTGTTTATTCGAACTCAGTTTATCGTAACGTCTAATCATACATAGTTTGTTCTACCATGTATGTATTCTAGGAGCGTTGTCCTAAGGATACGGTGTGTGCTCTGGATTATACAGTAGAACCCGCCACTTTCACCTGTCTTCCAGGTAAGTAGCTGGGTAACTTTTATTAACATGATACCTTGATGCATTAAAGACATGTTTTCAAATTTCTTTTTAAAAACAAAACAAGCCCTGTGGAAAGGCCCCTCTGGCTTTGGAATTGCAATCGGAGGATACAGCTACATTGAACATGAAATATGAGTGTCTCCGATTCCTCAGTGCTAGCACAACAGAAGACTTGGCTCGGATAACATTATAAAAAATTATCCTCAATCATCAGTTGCTATGGTGATATCGATCCCATCCCTGAAGCTTACGTTGCTCTTCTATGTACATGTTAAGTTTTTCACCTCCAGTTGCCAAAAAAACAGCGAGGTATATGTAATATCTTTCTTACGAAGGCATACTTTGGGAATTTCAAATGGGGAAATGTACGAGTACAACAAAACAACCACTCTTATTTTGAGTATTTTTTTAATGGGCAAACATATATCAGAGCACCCGTGCGACCTCACACTTACGGCCACCTAACATGTGTATCAATAGTCAAAAAAAAAATGGCTAACCTATATACACCATTGGTAAAGAATACACTGGGTTATAAACCTGCTGTAACGTAAAGACGGGAGCGTGTCCGTTTGTCATATCACCAATAATTAATTCTTATCAATTCTTTGCAAAACTATATTTTCCCTTGTTAATATCCATATTTTCTAAGTAAACGTACGGCATAACATGTCATTTTTATTCGACCTAGTAGGGTTCATCCATCCATCTACCTATGTTTTGGCCAGTCAGCATCATTTAGTTACTTGTTCATAACCTTTCATAGCTAGGGGTATCATTAAAGGGCAGTGGAGGAATCTCAGACACAACTCTATATGCATCTTGTGCTTGAATATTAGTCGCTAAAGCATTCTACACGAACTGTGATCTAGAAATTTGTAGTATTAATTGCTCTCCTGCGCGGCACATGGTACATGGTACTGTAACCGGCAATCACAACCAACATCACCTTATCAATTGACATTCTTATCACGTGCCCCGACCTGAATAGAAGTTGGGGATTGAGTGAGAGAAGCGCACAGTCGATGACTGCGCTTGACTCTATCTTGGCAATAATGCAATTTGTAACTATATTGCAATGCATTAGACTCCAGTCATATGATTATTTATAGGTGTTCGAATATAACTTTAACAACAACTTATATCCATTGAAAGAAAGAGTTTTTAATTTAGAATTTTGCGAAATTTCTTACTCTTTTCACATGTGGGTGACGTCCTACTTTGTTTGGTAAAAGCTGCTGTTGCTCATGAATATTAATTGACTATATTCTCGTACTTGTCCTTCGTCGACCGTGATTGAGCCACATTTTTGAAAATTACTTATTTTGCCTATACCACGATATGAAGATTCCATTTACGCATAGGTAGTCACATATCATTTTCATCTTTACATTAAGTCCTAGATACTTGTCTATAGGTCACACTTTCGGCAAAAATATTAGAGCTCGTACTTGCCCTCAATTCAAGGCCTTTCAGAGAGAGAGAGAGCAACATAGGCAAGAACCATGAATATATATATACATAATATTCTGGTAACTCTTTGTTCCGTACGTATATGTGTTTGTGTTTGTTTGTGTTTATGTGTGTATAATTGTAATTTGTTTAAAGGATAATCATATTGTCTTTTAACAGCGTGCCGTGCGTTGGAGTGCGACTTTTGCCAAAATGGATACAAGTATGACAAGGGATGTCAAACATGTGAATGCGAGGAAAAACCATGCAATGTAAGACACCGCTTCAATTGATGCTAAAGTGTATATATATATATATATATATATATATATATATATATATATATATATATATATATATATATATATATATATATATATATATATATATATATATATACGCACATACACACTTATAGACGAAGCGCTGTTCGTGTTTAATTTGTATTCAAATCAGCAATGTTGAATGTGGGGTAAAGCATGGTCATATCGATATATTCTGTAAACTAAGTAACATTTCAATAGCACTCATGCAACTTAACGTTTTATTATTTTACTTTTTCTCGAGCAGTGTGAAATTGGCTTTTAGTTCCATTGCATCCTAATTAAATGATATTATTTTATTCCAGCGTGCGTGTAAAAAGGGCTTTGTGTGCATGTTGTATGAGCCACCCTGCCTAGTGCCGCCATGTCCACTGGAAACAATATGCGGTGAGTATTCAATTACAGTACTTGGCAAATCCAGCAACTTGGGGTTTCCTTTATGCTTCCTTTTTCAGGCCACATGAAGGCAAAATCGTGACTAGGCAGCTCATAATTATGGTTTACCAACCCAGCAAGCTCGGAGAAACTACCGACTTACACTTTTTTATATAAGTCATTGTTCCATACACAGTACATCAAGTAGAGGACATGTTGTCTCAGAGAATAGAATATACGTTCTCAGAAAATATGATTGAAGTATAAATAGGCATACATACCAAGTCTTGTAATAGTCTTGTGGTGAACAGGGTATGGCACATACTGTCTTACATACAAGAGGGAATCTGCCCTAAGTTGTTTTAATATTTTAGTATTTTATGATTAGGTGACCATTTGCCAAGGGTTGTTCTAGTTCCATGTAAAATAAGCGAGGTATATCCTTCTATAGATATTCACAGTTTTAGTGTTTTTATGATATTAACTTATAGTAGGGGTTTCTTGGTCCATTTACCGAGATTTCATGCTTGATGATTATTATTATGTAGTTTATTATTGTGGAAAAGGAGCTGTTCCATAGTAGAATCGAAGTTTTGTTTAGTTTAAATTTTATTTCGTATTTCTATGAATCCAAACCTCAATATTTTCCCAGAATTTTTTAAATGATCACACTCATATGGGCGATAGCTTCCGTTTAACACCATTTTTCAATTTTTATGTGAAGCTTTTTATTTGCTGCTATAGTCCAGTCAATCTACGCTGAAAATGGCCTAACCTAGAACAAATTGCTACAGAAGGTTTTTTTGCTTTGACTGGTTAATTGGACCTAGCTGAACATTATATCAAAAGTTTCCCGAAAGTTACCCCCCCTAAGGACCCTAATTTGCATATTTTCACCTAAAAATGGCCAAAAACATATGATTTTGGGGATTTCTTCTGCATTTTTTTGTTTTTGAGAGTTGAACCTCCAATGTTGGCATGTATGTACTACAGATGTTGTTTGACATTGCTATGAAAAAATAATTTCCGAAAATGTATCCTAGTGGTCAAATTTGGGACAAAAATGTTTAGAAAGTGCTAAAAACGGACATTTTTTTGCAACGTTGCTGACGAAAGAAGCCACCCTACAGACTCAAAAAAGATTTTAACACCAAGGTTTAAGATTAGAAAACTGCCCTAGATTGTACTAAGCCCTAAAAAACTAATATCGGTATAACTTGGTACCAATTTGGGGGACCACCAATAACCCTTATATTTTGAAAGCCCTTGAACCCCTTTTTATGCCAAATTGGACAATTCACTGATTTCAGGGCCTTGTATTTCCTGAACTTACCATCATATAGCAGTGATATCATTAGGTCTCAATGAGTATGTTACATAGATGCTGCAGAAAGAAATATTTATTTTAATATTGACCCTTTGGTCAAACAAAGTCATTTGAAAATGGCCATTTGACCTTCGCTAAGGAGAGTTTTGGTTATTCACATCACATATTTCAGGGCCTTGTATTTTCTGGACTAACAAGCATATAGCAACTGAATCTTCAGGTCTGAATCAGTATGTTACATAAATGCTGTAAAAAGAAAATATAATTGTGATACTGACCCTTTGGTCAAATAAGGTCATTTGAAAATGGCCATTTGACCTTTGATAAGGAGCGTTTTGGTATTTTGCATCAGTTGGGGGGAGGGATTGCGTAAATTGGTACCAGTTGGGGGGACTGCAAATTACCCTTATATTTTGAAGGCCATGAACCCCTCAAGTACCTGCTTGATGGACATCTGCAGCTGGTAGCTGTTTTGAGATATTGAGCTCCCAAGGTACTAGTACCGGGTATGTCCCTTTTTATGCCAAGTTGGACAATTCACAGATTTCAGGGCCTTGTATTTCCTGAACTAACAGGCATATAGTTGCTAAATCCTTGGATCTGAAGATGTATGTTACATAGATGCTGCAGAAAGAAAATATAATTTTACTATTGACCCTTTGGTCAAATAACGTCATTTAAAATGACCATTTGACCTTTGCTAAAGGGAGTTTTGGTTATTCACATCACAGATTTTAGGACCTTGTATTTTCCGACGTAATCAATAATCATACAGCATCCTCAGGTCTGAACAAGTTTGTTACGTTGATGTCGTAAAAAGACAATATGATTTAAATATTGACCCTTTGGTCAAATACAGTCATTTGAATATGGTCTTTTTACCTTAGAGAAGGAGCTAATTGCTCTAAATGTACCGTGCCAACATTTAATTCCTGCATTAAATGCATGGGCAGCCTGTGCACAACACAATACACAACTGTACCCCTGATTGCCACCCACTTTCCTGGGCATGGATGACCTCACAACTGAAAGTAGCTTTGAATCACAAGCTACGTTGGTCAATGATGTCCTTGGCTTACTTTTTGACATGTTATCCATGGGTGTTTGTACAGCCAGGCACTTGCAAACATCCGCTTGATTGCTGCAGGAATTAAATGTCTGCAGTACTTAACCCTAGATAAACAATATTTTCAGGGCAATGCAAGTATAAATTAGGCATAATGTATAGGGGTAGTCAAAAAGGGTTACTGTAAATCACAAAAGTATAGCGGGAACAATACGATAGCGATAGTAGCGCTCTGCCCATATGCGCTATTGTAAAATTCCCGTCTTTGTAAAGATCTTAATTGAACTTGCTGCTGCTGTTCACGTTCACCGCTATACCTAGATCACGCTATCCAGGGCATTATCGTAATTGCGCTATTTAATGTTCACGCCATATTTAAGTGATTTACAGTATTTGAAAGTACCTGTTTAATCATTAAAATATACATTTTGGCTATTCTCTCAATTTATGCAGATCAATATCTTACAACTTACTATAGCAGTTTTTTGAGGGCTATATCTAAAAGCATGCTGTATAATGAAGTATGTTTTTTTTCTGGTCATTCTTCTTATCAACAATAAAATTTGAAAGTGACTCTATGGGCTGGATCCAAATTTTTGACCAATTGGTCGCATTCAGCGAGTCTGCAAATGAACCTATTTTGGAAGCACTTGATCATGATTTCAATTTTTGGACAAAGTAGTTTGGTATCAGAACTTTTAACAGGAACCATGATACATTATGTGAGGGTATAAACTGTATCAAATATATAATACATCTAAGACATATTGATCTGCAAAAACTGATAAAATAAGCCGAAACATATTTATCATTGTGAAACAGGTACTTTCAGATGGCCCTATTTGACTAAAAATTGTCATGAAAGGGCCATCTCCCCTGGCAGTATCCCTACTCTATACTTGCATAGCTCTGTACATTTTGAGAAATTAGCCATTGAAAATTGAAAAAATACTAGTACCGTATTACCCCGCGTACGACCCGCACCCCCTAGATAATACGCACCCCGTCACCAAGTCCCTCTCCTTATGTAAAATACAATTCCCCATTTATAATACGCAGGGGGAGTTGGCCGGCCATTAAGTGCAGAGAGCTATATGTCTGCCCTGGTCTTTCAGCTGAGAGGAGCGAGTCTAGAACAAATAAACAGGACACAATTACAATTTGATAAGGGTTTGTGATGGTAAATTGTAATTGATAATGATTTGTGCCCATTTGTTGACATCACTCGTCAAAAGAGCAGACAACAGCTCGTGCCAAATCTGCTCCCCTGGTTTATCCGTATCAATTTCAATTCACCCTCCCGAGGCCCTTTTATCCCCTAATTATTACGTAATCAAAATCCAAATATGGATGGATATGCCGTACTTTCCTCCCTGGGGTACTTAAATGGTGTTTTCCAACCCTGCCCCACATGTCCCCGCACCCGTGGCATCGATGTGAAAAAGTTCTGGTTTATGTACCTGTTGATAACACGCACCCCCTCCTTGACATAGGTGCTGCACTGTATAGAAGTGCGGGGTATACGCGGGGTAATACGGTAACCAAAATGGGCCGTATTTAAGGCCAAATGGCCATTTTTAATTGACCTTGTTTGACCAAAGGGTCAATATTATAATTATATTATGTTTACAGCATCTTTGTAACATACTGATTCAGACCTGAGGATTTAATTGCTATATGCTTGTTAGTCCAGAAAATACAACGCCCTGAAATCTGTGATGTGAACAATCGAAACTCTCCTTAGCGAAGGTCAAATGACCATTTTCAAATGACCTTGTTTGACCAACGGGCCAATATTAAAATAAATATTTCTTTCTGCAGCATCTATGTAACATACTCATTGAGACCTAATGATATCACTGCTATATGATGGCTAGTTCAGGAAATACAAGGCCCTGAAATCAGTGAATTGTCCAATTTGGCATAAAAAAGGGACATTACAAGAACCTTGGGTGGTCAATATCTCAAAACAGCTACCAGATGCAGACGTCCATCATGCAGGGACTTGAAGAGGGGTTCCAGGGCTTTCAAAATATAAGGGTTATTGGTGGTCCCCCCAAATGGTACCAAGTTATGCGGTCCCCCAAACTGGTACCAAATAACCAAAACACTCCATATCTAAGATCATATGGCCATTTTCAAATGACCTTATTTGATCAAAGGGTCAATATTAAAATTATATTTTCTTTTTACAGCATCTATATAACATACTTATTCAGATCTGAGGATTTAACTCCTGGGTGATTGTTATGTCAGGAAATACAAGGCCCTAAAATCATTGATGTGAATAACCAAACGGTTCTGATTGGAGGTCAGATGGCCATTTTCAAATGACCATATTTGACCAAACGGTCAATATTACAATTACATTTTCTGTTTACAGCATCTATATAACATACTTATTCAGACCTGTAAATTCAACTGATGTGTGATTGTTAGTTGATTGAAATACAAGGCCCTGAAATCTGTGAATTGTCCAATTTGGCATATTGGCCATTTTGAATTTATGCAAATTAGGGCCCTTAGAGGGGGTAACTTTCGGGAAACTTTTTATATGATGTTCAGTTAGGTCCAATGAACCAGTCAAAGCAAAAAAACTTTCTGTAGCAATTTGTTCTAGGTATTTCATAATTTGACTGGACTACTAGGAATCTATGTAGTACTTGAAAATTGAAAAATTCTTGCATTCATTTTCATTTTGTGGCCATTGAATATAGCTGCTTCCAATCTGTATTACTTGGTAATGACAATTCGATAGATCATTTTAATTGACCAGATAGAACTGTTTTGTTGTAAATTTAAAAGTTTTTTCTTAAATTTTTGGTACCACTTTTATCCATGTTTAACCGTGGTATTATAGGTGGATATAGTATATTAGTACTGTTTGGAACAACGTTCATTTCGTCTCTTAGTTGCTGTGTGTATACTTTTCCACAAGGAGAAATATTCTGTAAACGGGGTTCTATGTCCAATTATTTTTTCTATTTATTTTTGTAAGTCTGTAATTACCTTCTTTGTACAAATCTACAACGTACCTTATGTTTGCATTGTATCGTTTTCTAGCGAAGCTTAGATTGATATCTCCCATAAAGGAGCAAACATTGCTGCATTATTGGCAGCAGTTTTACGTGTCTTGTACCAAACAGTATATGACTTAATGACACTTTTCCAGAAATCATTTTGTACTTTGTTAAACATACTAAGGTGATAATTCTCACATGTTTGGTATAGTTTATCAATGTTGTTTGTTTTTGAAAACTCGCTCCAATCCGGGTTACTCCTCTATCTTCTAAGCCATGTCCATCTAAACGAAATTTCGTATTCACGGATATTTATCATATCTAGGCCACATTCATTAATAACTCTTTATAGTACTTACTAAGTGGCATTTCCCATTCCAGACAAAATCTATACATCATATTTCAAGATATATAATCAGTTCTTCGTTTGGTGAGGGTAGGGATATTAGTACACATGTTATTTGGATGGTATAAGGCTTTTTAGTATATACTTCCACCAATTGGTGTGATGTTCCGTTTACCCAAGGTTAATATTAGGTTCTTCAGTTGTTCATTGATACTACATGTGGTGTAGGTTATATTCTCAAAATCCAGTACGTTATAATATATTCCCAGTGCTGTGAAAGTTGTTACGCAGACCAGATTATTTTCTTTACAATATCTGCAGTTTGATTCACTGATCGTGCCTATTCTGATAAGTTTTGTTTGTTTGTTTTTTCAAGTTTATTTTTAAGCCAGAGATAACATAGAACAATTTTAGTATCCTTAAGCATAGTCTAAGATTTTTTTTTGATGAGAATATTTGAATGACACAAAGTAAAGCAACTAACTAAAGTGTTCATTATTCATTATTTCCAGTCAACCCATGTGACGTAAGTATCTCTCTCTTGCTAATGTTGACATGTAAACTAGTAATTTTTAAATGTCAGTCATTTGCTTCACAAATCGTAGATTTTATATAGGCGAAGTATTCGTCGTTCATTTTACTGTCATTATTCGGGAAATCAATATAATTTATAAGTAAATAGTAAAAAGGTAACTACACCCACACACATATGTATACATATATACACACACACATATATATACATATATATATATATATATATATATATATATATATATATATATATATATATATATATATATATATATATATATATATATATATATATATATATATATATATATATAACAAGATGGATAGATGGATGAATATCATAGCATGTCATTGCATATCATGGCATTTCTTTTCTTGTGTTTAGTATTATAGCTGCGGCAATAGAAGATGTGTATCCACACCACAAGGTGCAAAGTGTGTATAGGGTAGGTTGTATTACATTTACATATCATCTTATGGCCCATAATAATTCTTCGTTACCTTTGGTGGATTATGAGGTATATCAATTTGGTATTTGGGAAAATGCTTTCAATTAGAATTCCATGTATTTATTTACCTTACAATCGACCATACATTGCCTTAAGCCTCTTTCTAAACCTTACTATACTCCGCTAGGCTATGTCGAACTGCCTTCAGCCCCGTTCTGATATTCGGAGAGAAACATAGCATAACATTAGTATATATTTTCAACGACCGTATTTGTGGCTTTATTATTATCGTGCATATCAGCTCTAGATTCTGCTGTTTGTTGGAGTTTGGTTTAGGTGGAAGCTGTTGTTCTCATTAACAGTCGTATGGCCATCGTAGGGAGATCGTACTCGATCGTATAACGTTTAGTGGTCTTGTTCACTCTTTAAATCTGTTTTAACTGAATGGCAACTATTTTGACACACGCTAAACTTCCATCCCTGGAATGGCCATCACCTGTCTCATTGGTGAGCGTATGTCATTTGACTGAAAAGCTGTAAATATTGAAATGAAATGCAGCATGTGTTGACAAGGGACGGTTGGCTATGATATTCTCTACCTAGATACCACTCAAGAATCGTGACTGCTGGATTTGTGATGACGGCATATGGACTGCTGAATATATATTTTACATATCATTCTCAGCATCTTGATTCTCCTTTCTAAATCTTGCCTCTCTGTTTCTCAATCTCTCACTCCCGGTTCTCTTTCTCGCCATCTTGGAACTCCCCCTGCACATTTGGTTCTCCCGTGCATATTTAGAATAAATGTGCTATGGGCATGACATATATTTTACTTAAGTATGGGACCATGGCTTTGGTGGAAGGCAATGCGTCTTAAGCACGCAGCATTTCTCCATTTGGGTCGATACCTGATTTTGTAGTACAATAAGCAGCTATCGATGTTTTGATTACCTATCTTTTTTGAGTATCTCTCGGTGGCGTGTAACAGATGTTCTTTTGAAGATGAAGCAACCGCAAACTTCAAATCAATACTCCTGTCGGATCTGTGAGCTTGCATTTCAATTCTTAAACCACCAAATACAGAAATAGGGTGTATCATGATATCATTTTGTATTTTCATTGTACCACAAATTGCACATACTATGCCTAGATAATCTAATAAAGATAAGCTATTTAGCCCTGTTCCAAACTATGAGACATGAGGAATTATAATGAGACATTTAACCAAGTCAAAATATACGAATTAGAACTGTTGGTAGTGTTCTGATGAACATCTCCCCTTCAAATATTTTACCAATTATGCTTTTGTCTGATGGATTTTACCAAATTGGCAGGCAATCTTTTGCTGCTGCGAGCATTCATGGGTTAACATGACATGTGCATGATTTTCTCCTATATTTCAGACTGGTCCTATCAGCAGCGCTGTTCATTGATGTCAATCATAGTAGCGCCATAAAGGTGAAATAGAGAGCTGAATTCCTTTCTCTTTCCGTGACAGATAAACCATGCTAAACACTGTTTGGCCAGTTTTATCAGGTTTATAATCTTTATGTCACAACAACTCGTATGCCTTTGCTTAATTTTACCAATAAATCATATACTAATTAAGATCTAAATCGAAATGCATTTATTTCTCTGGTGGTGTCGCACACTTATGTACTTACTATCAAAGGCTCAACCCAAATAAATATTCCTTGACATCAAAATATGTTCTGGTTCTTTTTCATTTGACTAGTAGTAGTAGTAGTAGTAGTAGTAGTAGTAGTAGTAGTAGTAGTAGTAGTAGTAGTAGTAGTACTTTCCACCAGAATCTGAGCAAGCGAGTCCATTGAATGGAGTACTACTGTACTAGTATTTGTGAAGTTTCTTTCAGCATCTCTCTACTTAGTGCACTAATTAGATTATAGAAAAACAATATATAAAACTGAAATGCTGCAATATTCGATCAAGAATCCAACAAGACTCAGAACAAAAAAGATAGCAGCAAGTAAATGGATACGAATGAACAGGAAACCTTAGGATGCCCCTGGCTAGACTTCAGTGAGATCTCAATCAGGTTTCTAGTAATGCAATACTCGAATAGCTCTGAAATAAACCCTTTAAAGAAACATCTAAACTATAAATTCACCAGCATAAAAGGACCCCAGTGTTGAGCCTGCAATTACACATCAGAAAATCCAATAAAATACTCCAGCTAGTCTTCATTGGGACATTCATGAGTCATGTTTTCATATGGTATGTAGTCTTTCTCAAGCTTGCCCAGTTTGTCCCTCCCTCAGTCATGAGCTACAATTAGAATAATATTATAGCTGAAACTCTGACGGAGGCCAACGTCGTAGTAGCAACAACACTAGTAGCTACATAGTCAAGTTCGGAGAATGTGGGTAAAGCCTTGGACAATGCTAATGTGTTCGATGAGATTGTCTAATGGGTGAGACCTGGCACTGTGAAAAGGACAGTAAATAGTGCAGATTATGCTGCTTCTAAAAAAGCCTTGAATGATTGCAGTTGCAATGAAAATGATTGGTCAACTTCAACATACATATATGTGTATTTTGATAATTATCAGAATAATGTGTATATTAAAATGATAACGAAATTGTTCGTGGTGCGAGTCGAATCTTTGTCAATTTACGGCAAGAATTATGTTTGCAGTTGGCGAGTATATACGGCAATATGGCGTGAATTTCAACGAAGAAAAATACATGCAATAGCTTCACAAAATCACTATACTATGATACATTGGTAACTTATGAATAAGTTACCAAGGTATCATATAATAATTCGCAAATGTACAAGTCCAACCGTTGGGAAACTTCTGCCAGGTTATGGCCGCACGATGCCCGCCCCATGATTTCATTTTGATTGAGTACTGTTTGGTTCAATATGGATGGCGGTAGAACTCACTCGTTCGAAATATTGGTTCTCCGAGAATTTTTTGTCTCGCGATATTTACCTGTTCTACAGTAATAGTGATATACCTGTCAATACGGTCATTTTAGCAGTAGAGGAGGTTATTTATATTAAGCTGGTGGACTACTAAGCCGTTTTACAATTTTAGAAGCGTTTATTTAGCCAGATTATATCTGAAGAGTGACAGTCTCTTCTAGCAAATGGAAAATTCATATATTTCATATATTTTCACTTCCATACTGCTTTTCATGGTAATTTGTTCCATTACTTATATGCGAGTATACTAAGAACCTGCTTGTATACATTACGACAATTGATCTGTACAAGATTCTCATTGTATGAATATGTATTGATACTGAATGAAGCAACAGGAAAATTGTAATAAACATCTGTTTACAGAGAATTAAGAAAAAACAACTTGCAAATTCTTTTTTTTCAATATGATTTATTAGAGCACTTTAAGTTTAGACCACACGTCAAGAAGCAGTTATATAAATATGCTGCATTAAATTGAAGTTTAATAACAAACTCAGAAATTGTTGTATGTATGTGTATGTAAGTATATATATATATATATATATATATATATATATATATATATATATATATATATATATATATATATATATATAT
>OZ012699.1:14104379-14203794 GCA_963942565.1 Maea johnstoni | reverse complement strand
GCAGCATATATGGGTTAAAAGATTGATAGCCTTGAAAAATAGCTAGCTAAATAACGAACTATTGGCATGAATGGGTTAAAGGATTGACAGACTCAGCAAGTACTCTGAACCTTGCTAAGTAACAAATGCAGCATATATGGGTTAAAAGATTGATAGCCTTGAAAAATAGCTAGCTAAATAACGAACTATTGGCATGAATGGGTTAAAGGATTGACAGACTCAGCAAGTACTCTAAACCCAGCTAAGTAAGCTGTACTGAGTGCGCAGGCGGTGAGAAATGAAAACCGGAAGTCTGTTTAAAGACTTTTGAAAGACTCGATCAGTATTCTGAACCTAGCTAAGTAACTAATGCAGCATATATAGGTTAAAAGATTGATAGACTCGGTACTCTTAACCTAGCTAAGTAAGCTGTACTGAGTGTGCAGGCGGTGAGAAATGAACGCCGGAACTCCTTTCTTCCGGAACGTACGCTGTGCTTATGACTTTACCTGATTGTGGTCTACCGAGGGGCCGTGGTAACTGCGCAATCAGAAACAGTTAAATTGAATCAGTCGATTCCTGTCGAGTCGCTGTCAGCAGCAAATTGGTTTGAGTACGAGATGTTACGCAGTGCAAACACAGAGTATTGCAACCTGTCAGTACACCAACCTGTGTGCAGAGTGCAGGCAGAAAAATAGCAAGGTGGAACAGTTCCACTATTAGCTTTCCTTACATTGCAATAAGTACAGAGAAACAAACCAGTAACCCTTACTAAACCTATTCATGCCTGAAGACCTTGGTACTTGACCAATGTCGTCTGGTACAGGGTTCAACACTTAGATTTTAGGCTAGGGGCCCGAAAAGCCTTTTGATAAGAAATAGTGGTCAACAAGATAGACGCCAGTGGCGTCAAGAGGTTGATTCCTTGTATGTCTTTTTGTAGTTAATCATTTGCAATTTTTTGTTTTTTTAATATTTTGCTATTTTGAAATTTTTCTGATTTTTGTGTTTTTTCGTTAGTGGTTACAGACTGATACACACTTGTAATGCTGCTGATGATACTTACAGACTTTTTAATCAAAAACCAAGTTTGTGAATAGACATTAATATCAGTTTGGAGCACTATAAAACATTTTCCTTTTTTATGAAATTCTTTATCTTTTTATCATACCTAAAAGTGCCAAAAAATACATCTGAAACACATATCTTTCAAATTTTTCATAAGATTTCTATCTAAAACCCTCCCTCAAATATTTTCCAAAACTATAACCCACTTCTAGCTATCCAGAAACTTTGACAAACTCACCACCCACCATCACCTATCCAGTAGATCACCAAACATGAACGGGAAAAGCCCACATCCTGCACTGCAAATGACAGTCAACAAAACCCCACCAATAGCATGCTTGCCACAACTTACTTAATGCTGCCTGAAGAACTTTAGTCTGTGACTTACCCTTACATGAAAATGGCCAAACACTGCCAGAATGCAAACATGCACAGGGATCAACCTTATGGTCCCTTAAAGGGCATATGCCCCTGAACCATGTGATTTTGCTACCAGATGATGAATTATAGGAGCCAAGTTTGTGAACGGACATTAAATATCAGCTTAAAGCATTTTAAAAACTTTTCCTTTTTTTGAAATTCTTTATCTTTTCATCATACCTAATAGTGCCAAAAAATACAGCTGAAACACAAACCTTTCAAACTTTTCCCTGGGAGCATGCCCCAAGATCCCCAAACCTGGACAATGCACCCCTGGCAAAACCATACCGTCGTGGTGGCCGCACAGGAATTTAATAGCCCCTAAACTTAAAATCCTGGGAGCCAAATCTGCTCCTGTCTGAAAATGTTAAAGTCAATCACTGATGCATGTAACAAACTGACTGGCTGCCTGCAAATAACACCACATCAAAATCAAACATGTTGCCAACAGCCAAAAATCCACTCCCCCTTAACAGAGGCTTGTGACTCTCCCCCACAACACAAAATGTTAACACATAAGCTAAGTATATACAACAAAGCCCATGCATTAAAATAAGTGCCGGCTCTCAAATATTAAAAAAGACCAACAGTTAAACAGCGAATAAAAAATTTCATCATAACCTAAAATTCAGCACGCATAAATAAAATGCAACTTTTGACAAACTAAACTAATCACTAAGCCTATCCGCCAAATATAAACATGAACATTTTAACACACATACTTCAGAAAAAGAGAGCGATGGGGGGCGGGGTTAAAAATTTGACATCTGACATATCATCAAAGTAACACAAAACATTTACATGAAGATGGCCAAACACTGCCTAAAAGCAAACATGAACAGGGATCAACCTTATGTACCCTTTAGCCCCTGGTTCATGTGATATTGCAACCAGATGAAAAAATATACGAGCCAACTTTGTGAAAGGGCATTAAATATATGTTTGGAGCATTTTAAAACATTTTCCTTTTTCCTTAAATTCTTTATCTTTCTATCATACCTAATAGTGCCAAAAAATACATCTGAAACACATATCCTACAATTTTTTCATAAGAATTCTATCTAAAACCCTCCCCCAAATATTTCCCAAAATTATAACCCACTTCTAGCTATCCAAGAAACTATGACAAACCCACCATCACTCATCCATTAGATCACCAAACATGAATGGGAAAAGCCCACATCCTGCACTGCAAATGAGAGTCAACAAAACCCCACCAATAGCATGCTTGCCACAACTTACCTGCTGCTGCCTGAAGAACATTAGTCCGTGACTTACCTTTACATGAAAATGACCAAACACTGCCTGAGTGCAAACATGCACAAGGATCAACCTTATGGTCCCTTAAGGGGCATATGTTCCTGGATTATGTGATTTTGCTACCTGATGATGAACTATAAGAGCCAAGCTTGTGAATGGACATTAAATATCAGCTTAGAACATTTAAAAAAAAAATTCAACTTTCTTGAACTTCTTTATCTTTTTATCATACCTAATAGTGCCAAAAAATACATCAGAAACACAAACTATTCAATTTTTTCCCTGGAAAAATGCTCCAAAACCCCCAAACCTGGACAGTTAAAACATTTCCCTTCCACTGAAATTCTTTATCTTTTTATCATACCTAATAGTGCCAAAAAATACAACTGAAACACATATCCCTCAATTTTTTTCAAAAGAATTCTATCTAAAACCCTCCCTCAAATATTTTCGAAAACTATAACCCACTCCTAGCTATCCAAGAAACTATGGCAAACTCACCACCACTAATCCAGTAGATCACCAAACATGAATGGGAAAAGCCTACAACCTGCACTGCAAATGACAGCCAACAAAACCCCACCAGCAGCATGCTTGCCACAACTAACATGCTGCTGCCTGAAGAACTTTAGTCCGTGACTTACCTTTACATGAAAATGGCCAAACACTGCCTGAATGCAAACATGCACAAATATCAACCATATGGCCCCTTAAGGGACATATGCCCCTGGCCATGATCTTCCGCCACTAAAGCAGGTCCAGCACTACCAGAAACCCAATATGCATGCAATAACTTTGTACTTAAACCTAAAATAGACTGATACACACTTGTAATGCTGCTGATGATACTTACAGACTTTTTAATCAAAACCAAGTTTGTGAATAGACATTAATATCAGTTTGGAGCAATTTAAAACAATTTCCTTTTATTTGAACTTCTTTATCTTTTTATCACACCTAATAGTGCCAAAAAATACATCTGAAACACATATCTTCCAAACTTTTCATAAGATTTCTATCTAAATCCGCACTTAAAAAAACTTCCCTATTTTTGAATTTCTTTATCTTTTTATCACACCTAATAGTGCCAAGAAATACAACTATAAGAGCCAGTTTGTGAATGTACATTAAATATCAGTCTAGAACAATTTCAAAAAAAAATCCCATTCTTTGAACTTCTTTATCTTTCTATCATACCTAATAGTGTTAAAAAAATACATCAGAAACACAAACTTTGTAATTTTCCCTTTATTTTGATCAGTATTTTCGTTTGTTTTGCATCTTGGGCGATACAAATGCAGGGAGATGCTGCCTGGGCCCGAGCACTGGGTTGAAGGGGTATGGGACCGGCATCGACATCATAGGGTAGAAGCCTGCATACTTCAGGTCTGCTACTTCATTCATGTTGAGAAGAGTTTCTAGGGACAGAACTGCAGGCAGCACTAAACATCAGGTAGACTGAAGGTACATCAGAGAAATTCAATACACCATGCAACCTGAAAAAATAATCATACATACCATCAAAGCAACACAAAAATATCAACACAAAACATATCTCACCAAATGCAATCTTATATTATCACACCGACACAATATCTTCTTTAAACAGTAATTGTTTTGTTTGAGGGACAGTGAAGATTTGCATGGTTTCTATATTTTGTGGATGTGTTTTTATAAAATTGTATATTGAGTGATAGTTTTGTATTGATACTTTTGTATTTATTTCAATTTAATGTATGCTTACTATTTTGGGTTGTCATGTGAATCAAGTTCCTATGATGCTCTTTGGTGTAGATGCAGTATGATGTCGAAGCCAGTTTCTATGAGTGCTGCCTGCAGTTATGTCCCTTGACACCCTTCTCACCATGAGTGAAAATGCAATCCTGAAGTATGCAGACCATTAACCCTGCCATCCCATGCATTCGCATTACATGCTCTTTGGGCTTATAAGTTTGTGACCAATAAATTATAACAGTACACACTTTTCCTGTCACCCAAAACAATTAAAATCATATCTTTATCTAAAATACAACAACAGTGAGAACGGAAGGGATGGCAGGGTTAAAGGTCTGCTAACTTCAGGACTGCATACTACACTCATGGTGAGAAGGGTATATATACTGACTGCTGAAATCGCGATAAAAATATTTACTACTTCCGTTTTTTTCAAAGTTGTTTTTTTACGATTGTGGGGAACAAAAAAAATCCACAAATGGGCAGGATGGATTATTTAGAGTCTGTTTTCTTGAAGTTGAAACTTTTTTTCCGGTTTTAGTGGCGAAATTAATAAGTAAATTTAGAATTTCGCCAGGGTTCCTAAATCAACATTCCAAAAAGCCGTTTTTGCCGTTTTTTTCCGAAGTCGCCATTTTTTTTCAAAAATTACAAATATAAGCAACAAGTTATGATAATAGGGTAAAAGCCCTATTTGTTGCGAACACTTTGATGGGCCATTTGTAAATTTTGACCCAGAAACGGCGACGTGACAATTTATTGAAAAAAGTATGTTTTTTGTGTGAAATGCACACAATGCATATCAATGCCCTAATCTCGCTATATCAAAAAAATCAACTTCCGGTTGTAGCGAAAAGCTTCCAACCTGAAGTTGAATTAAAAAAATGATTGAATCAGATAGATGAGGATCTCATCTATCCAGGTAGGTAGTCATATTGTGATCGGGGGGAGATAGCTTGATGAAATTGACAGGAATCGGCGAGGTACCATTGACAATGTACTAATCGCCGTGGTCAACACGCCACCATCGATGCGTGTTGACAAATATCTCAAAATATTTTCGATTTTCCGAAACCAAAAGAATTAATCTTAATAATATAGATACTTGGCTTGTTAATTCTTTTGGTTTCAGAATTTTAGAGTTAGAGATGGCCACAAACGAAAGCTTTGAAATCGGGGTGCAAATTTCGTCAAACCCGACCCATCGCCATGTTCACGCCACCATCGATGCGTGTTGACAAATATCTCAAAATATTTTCGATTTTCCGAAACCAAAAGAATTAATCTTAATAATATAGATACTTGGCTTGTTAATTCTTTTGGTTTCAGAATTTTAGAGTTAGAGATGGCCACAAACGAAAGCTTTGAAATCGGGGTGCAAATTTCGGCAAAACCGATATTCAAAATGGCGGAGGGTAACCTAGCCAATGTAAAAAATACGTGAATGAACACGTAAGTAAAATAGTACAAAGAGAAATACAAATAGCCGCCCATTGGTTAATAAACCGCGGGAAAGAGTACCACGTGGTGTGACGGTGAGGCAGTGAGACCGCTCATTGGATAATTCACCAGAGACAAACCACGTGGTGCTGTCTGCTGAAATCGCGATAAAAATATTTACTACTTCCGTTTTTTTCAAAGTTGTTTTCTTACGATTGTGGGGATCAAAGAAAATCCACAAATGGGCAGGATGGATTACTTAGAGTCTGTTTTCTTGAAGTTGAAACTTTTTTTCCGGTTTTAGTGGCGAAATTAATAAGTAAATTTAGAATTTCGCCAGGGTTCCTAAATCAACATTCCAAAAAGCCGTTTTTGCCGTTTTTTTCCGAAGTCGCCATTTTTTTTCAAAAATTACAAATATAAGCAACAAGTTATGATAATAGGGTAAAAGCCCTATTTGTTGCGAACACTTTGATGGGCCATTTGTAAATTTTGACCCAGAAACGGCGACGTGACAATTTATTGAAAAAAGTATGTTTTTTGTGTGAAATGCACACAATGCATATCAATGCCCTAATCTCGCTATATCAAAAAAATCAACTTCCGGTTGTAGCGAAAAGCTATTTTTTCGCTTCCAACCTGAAGTTGAATTAAAAAAATGATTGAATCAGATAGATGAGGATCTCATCTATCCAGGTAGGTAGTCATATTGTGATCGGGGGGAGATAGCTTGATGAAATTGACAGGAATCGGCGAGGTACCATTGAGAATGTACTAATCGCCGTGGTCAACACGCCACCATCGATGCGTGTTGACAAATATCTCAAAATATTTTCGATTTTCCGAAACCAAAAGAATTAATCTTAATAATATAGATACTTGGCTTGTTAATTCTTTTGGTTTCAGAATTTTAGAGTTAGAGATGGCCACAAACGAAAGCTTTGAAATCGGGGTGCAAATTTCGTCAAACCCGACCCATCGCCATGTTCACGCCACCATCGATGCGTGTTGACAAATATCTCAAAATATTTTCGATTTTCCGAAACCAAAAGAATTAATCTTAATAATATAGATACTTGGCTTGTTAATTCTTTTGGTTTCAGAATTTTAGAGTTAGAGATGGCCACAAACGAAAGCTTTGAAATCGGGGTGCAAATTTCGGCAAAACCGATATTCAAAATGGCGGAGGGTAACCTAGCCAATGTAAGAAATACGTGAATGAACACGTGAGTAAAATAGTACAAAAAGAAATACAAATAGCCGCTCATTGGTTAATAAACCGCGGGAAAGAGTACCACGTGGTGTGACGGTGAGGCAGTGAGACCGCTCATTGGATAATTCACCAGAGACAAACCACGTGGTGCTGTCACGTGATTAGCCGATCGCATTAAATATGCAGAAAACCCACGCATGCGCATCCACCCACGCATGCGCATCCAACGGCCGCCCCACCAGACCAGACGCGCTACAGAATCGTATTGGAGTGAAGAAAACGTAATGTATAAACACGTAAAAATCCACCAAAAAAAAACTAGGCAACCCACAGAAACAATGAAACAAACTCTATAAACTACACACCCAACTCTAACAGAAACATTAAACAAAACGACCCCACCACACCCCACTCTCCAGATCATTCGCCTAGAATTTTCCAAAAATGCCATGTAAGACAACATAGGGAAAATGCATCAACCAGCTCCCAGGACCCCCCCCGGGAATGCAAGACAACAAAAGCGAACTGAATATAGGTTGTTGTTTGTACAACAACCTCTAAAAACATTTTAATAAAAGCAAATTTTCACAAAACATTTCATTCAAATACTTCACAATAAACCTTAGCCAATTAACAAAATAAGTTAAAATCAAATCCCATACATATATTAGTGCGTTCCTTGTTATGGGATTAGGATGTAGTATATGGATGGTACATGCACGTTACTCTATCGCCTTGAAAAAAGTGAGGCAATCCCTCTTTCATGATTTTAAAAATCTTCCTATCCCCCTAATGTTGCAGAGAACTAGAAAAGTCCATCTTTCGAAAAAGAAATGTAAAATATAACCTCTGCCCTCTCCAAACAATAGAAAAGTCCCCTTTCATCCAAAGCACAAGGATGCAAGGCTTTCTGAAAACCATTTAAACCCTGTCATGTTGGAATTCATTGGATAGCTCTCACTGAGTACCCATGTGCCATTGTTTCAAATGTATTTCATACAGAACCAGAGTTCTGCCTTTCAAAAGAAAGGGGAGGATAGGAACATATGTAACACCACTACTGATGTCACTGTATATACTGTTGGCATTATGCTCCCGTAGAAATTCACAAGGAACACAAATGTAGATTTTTCAATTATTTATTATAAAAACGTATCATACCTAATATAAACAATGTACCAATACACATATTTACCACTACACTTTTTAGATGCTAAAAGAAACAACGTTGGGCGATATTCTACATAGAGATTTAACGGACTGCATGTTGTCAGGTAAATATATGTATAAATATATGTAGAAAATTACCTAACATACTAATAGGACAAATTACAACACTAAGTATTTCGACCTCACATATTTTCATTGTATGTAACTTCACTACCATAAAGTGGTTTAACAAATTTTCCTGTTCCGGAAAATATGCATTAATTTAAAAATAAACAAAAATAAACTTTGGACACTCCATCTACCTAAAAGTTGATATCATACTTTGTTCATTTATATATATATCTAATTATCTATCTGTCTATCTATCAATCTGTTTACATATACATATACATAAATATACATATATACACATATAAATACATATACATATATATATATATATATATATATATTTATATATAAATATATATATATATATATATATATACATTAATACATTATACATGTACATATATATGACTGATGTCTAAATTTCTGAATGATGCTTAGACAACCTGCAGGCGAAGGCACAGGGTCTGGATGCATACAATATCTTAGATATCATAAGCAATCCCTTACGGTTTCCTTAAAGCCGAAGGTTTCCCTCAATTTTATCCTTGAGGTAAACCTTAACTTACATAATTGAAAGCAGATCTTATATAAGGTGGCCTTTAAAGTTAAGATTTTTAGTTAAGATAAAAAGTCACCTTTAAGTTTCACACAGAAAAAGCTCTTAAAAATTCAACAGAGAAGAACCAAGAATATAAGAAAACTCATAAATTTGCTTTTACAATTTGAGGAAAGTGAGTTAAAGATGGCCCTACCCACTCCTGAGTAATTTTTAAGGTTTTCCTTAATATTTAAGGGTTTATGTCAAGTGTACCCTTAAGGTGGCTTATGGGGTTAATTTGTAAATATAGGATCATATTGAGATTCGTACGTTGAAGCCTACATCCTTTTCCTCATAATCAGATCAAACGTGAATGTCTACAATCGCTAGAGTGAGAGACCATCTTTTACAGAAGCTCCCATATGCTTCCACACAAAACCACATACTTTAAGGATTAAGGATTATTCAAAATAAAGGTTAAGGTTTACATTAGGGCTATCACTTGGCCGCCAATGCATCCAGCGTGTCATTTGGACACCCAGAACACTGTTTTTTCACAGTTTGGACACCCAAAATTTAGGTCAGGATTTGCTGATGATGACTATTTCTAGAAGATAGTGCATGTAGTGTCACTTTTATAATACAAACAAAGCAGTTACTGGCCTAAAGAAGCAAAAGATCTGTAAAGATATAGGGTTTATATTATTAGTAATATGTACTTTGTACCACACTTTGGACACCTGAAAGTCTGTTTGGACACCCTGTTTCCAAATCCTGGCTAAGGCCCTGCATTAGGGTTGGAATAAAAACTTTGGAATTTAAGGAAACATAGAGGGATTTCTAAACAGGCACTATACATTCTAAAGGTGCCAATCCTTACTTACAGTTATCTTAAATATATCAAATCATGATTGGAAGCTGACAACAGTTTCCTAGGTATCCCTTGCTGATACCAATTTCTAAAAGCAAGATAGACATTTTACAATCATTAGAGATATCTACTAGCTATCTTACACATGCACCCACCAGGAACTCAACTGAATAAAACCATAAAGTAAAAAGTTACCGCATGGGAACCTGTTTTTCAAGAATTGAAAATATCTATGCATATACACACTTTACACAGGAAAAGATTGACGATCGTTAACAGCCATTATATTATCAAGGTGCTGTATGATGTATGTAACAAGCTTTTAAAAATTATACAATAGGCTTGCAGAAAGTGTTGCTCTACAAGCTCATGGAAAATGTTTGCGCTGTCATTGTACGAATAACAAACATGCCTGTACAGTAACCGTGATGATTACGGGTGTTGTGATGATGATAATTCAGCATCATCATACAGGCTTCTAGCAATAGATGATCATCGCAAAATCATCAATTGAATGCAGATTAAACAGATTTGGCTTGAAAATAGCCACACAAGAGCATCATACAAAGGTCTATATACTGCTGTTGTAAGACATCCATACAGAGTCGTCAATTGTTTCCTGCATATGGGTTCAATGACCACAACTGGATATGGGATGAATACCTCTAAGAATGAAACTGGATAATCCCCAATAAATGATAACTTCACAGTGGTTAGTATCATTAAGAGTATCTTTAAGGAATGAATCTATAGGGTACAGTACGAAATGGTATCCAACCCTAGGCATACTATGTAACTATTCCCCCTCGAAAACTTGCCGAGGCTCTAGTTCCCAAGGGCCAAAAGCGATGAGCCTCATGTAAGTATTTTGTTCCTACTGCTGACTCATCAGGGAACCTTTACATCATTGACTTGTGTGTCTTTTTATGTTGCTGTAGATAGGTAGAACAGATAAAAGACTTATTACATAGAGCACAGCGGTATGGCTTCTCCCTAGTATGTGTCCTTTTATGCATCTTTAGGGTTGACGACGCAGTATAGGCCTTATCACATAGATCACACTTGTAGGGTTTTTCTCCAGTATGTGTCACCTGATGTTGTTTGAGGTTCGTAGCGAGGCTGAAAGCCTTATCACACAGATCACACTTGAATGGTCTTTCTCCAGTGTGTGTCATCTGATGTATTTGCAGACTTTTGTTTGTGAAATATGCCTTGTCGCAGAGCTGACACTGATGTGTTCTCTCTCCAGTGTGTCGTCTTCTGTGCTCGGTCATGTGTATCGAACGAACAAACATCTTGCCGCATATATCACACCCATAGCGTTTGATGCCTATATGGGTTCGATAATGCTCTGTGAGGGCGGAAGAAGTTCCAAATGTCTTGCCACATTTATCGCACATGAAGTGTTTCTCCTCCCAGCGCGTTTTCTTGATCAAGCTGTGGACTCTCTGGTGGAGCGCAAGTTTTGCGGGACTGCAAAATGCCTTGTCGCAGACATCACAGGGATGTGTCTTGATGTGCGTTAGCTGATGATTTGATAGATCGTTACATCTTCTGAACGACTTGTCGCAAAGCTCACACTGGAATGGTCTTTCCCCAGTGTGTGTTCTTTCGTGGACTATGAGAGAGGATGCGGTGAAGAATTCCTTGCCACATAACCCACAGGGGAATGGTGAAATCCTGTTGTGTATCCGCTTATGCTTTAAGAGATAGGAGGCAGTGCGGAAGTCCTTATTACAAACCTCGCACTTGTGGGGTCTTTCACCACTGTGAATTGTTTCATGAATTTTCAGATCTGAAAGTCTGGCGAATGCCTTATTGCACACTTCACAATTGAATGGTTTTTCTCCTGAGTGAGTCTTCTTGTGCCTCTTCAATTGGTACGGGAGGACGAATGCCTTATCGCATTCATCGCATTGGAAAGGTCTATTTCCAGCGTGTAACCGTACATGGTGTGCCAGTTTTGCTGGTGTGGCGAAGGTCTTACTACATATCTCACATTGATAGGGTCCATTTCCCGTGTTAAGGGTATTATTTTGAGCCAGGAGTGACAATGCGGCAAAGGGTACTCCACCCATCTGTAGCAGGTTCTGTTGAAACAGTTCTTGTGGTGTGGGAAGACCCTCATTACAAACCCACTTGAAGGGTCCCTCACCTGCATGCAGTATTTTCTGTTCCGGCAGTTCTGACGTTGTGTTGAAGGCCTGATTATTGACCGCTAAACTCTGTGGTCCATCGCCCGTGGGGGGTAGTTCTTGTTGTGACGATTCTGACGGTGTGGTCATGGCATCACTATCTACCTCACACTTGATGGGGGTTTCATCCGTGTGCATCATTTGTTCTTGTGACAGTCCTGATGCTGCAGTGTAAGCCTCACTTTCTACCTCATACTTAACGGGTCCTTCACTCGTATGGGGTATGCTACCTGGTGTCAGTTCTGACGGTGTGGCAAAGGCCTCATCAATAACTTCCAACTTCACCCCTTCGCCAGTGTGTATCATTTTATGCTGTGCCAGTTCAGGCACTGTGGTGAAGGCCTCATTGCATATGTCACAATTATATGGTCCTGCGTCTGTGTGTAGTACTTCATGTTGCAATAGTCCCGACTCGTCATCTACCTCACACTTAAAGGGTCCTTCTCCTGCTTGTAGTATTTCATGCTGTGACGATGATCCTGAAGTTGTAGGGAAAGGTTCTTCACCTGTGTGTAGTATTTTATGTTGTGACAGTTCAGAGGCATTGACAAAGGCCTTATCGCATACCTCGCATTTAAATGGTCCATCACTTACGTGTAGTATTTTATGCTGGAACAGGTCAGATGCTGTGATGAAAGACTTATCACATAGCCCGCACTGAAGTGGTGGAATCCTGGTGTGTATCCGCCTATGCTTCAAGAGATAGGCGGCAGTGCGGAAATCCTTATCGCAAACCACACATTTGAAGGGTCGCTCACCGGTGTGAACTGATTTATGAATTTTCAGATCTGTAGGTCGGGCGAATGCTTTGTCACATTCATCACATTGGAATGGTTTTTCTCCAGTGTGTGTCTTTTTATGCCGCTTCAAAAGGTATCGTAGGGTGAACGCCATATCGCATTCATCACACTGGTAAGGTCTTTCTCCAGTGTGTGTCCCTATATGTTGTGACAGTCTTGCCGATGTGAAGAAACCCTTATCGCACACCTCGCAGCGAAACGGTCCTTCATCTGTGTGTGTTATCTTATGCTGTGACAGTCCGTTGGCTGTTGTGAACACCTTATCACAAATATCACACTTGTAGGATCTTTCCTTAGTATGTAGAGCAACATGCTTTTTCAAGTCTGCAGCTCTGACAAATGCCTTATCACATATTTCACAAGTGAATTGTTTTTCTTCTGTATGGCTCCATTTATGCCGCTTCAACTGGTAAGGGAGAACGAATGCTTTATCACACTCGTCACATTGGAATGGTTTTTCTCCCGTGTGCAGTTTTATGTGTCGTGCCAGTTTTGATGAAGTATTGAATGCCTTATCACAAAGGTCGCATTTATACGGCTTTTCTCCTGTATGCGTCATTTCATGAAGTTTCAAATCTGAAGAGGTGACAAATGCCTTGTTGCAGGTTTCGCACTGGTATGGTTTTTCCCCAGCATGGATTTTCTTATGTCGTTTCAACTGGTAAGGTAGGACAAACGCTTTATCGCATTCATCACATTGATATGGCCGTTCCCCATTGTGCAATTTTATATGTCTTGCCAGAAGGGAGGAAGTGATAAATGCTTTATCACAAACCTCACATTTATGGGGTCTTTCTCCGGTATGTGTCATTTCATGTATTTTCATATCAGATGATGTGACGAATGGCTTATTACATATTTCACAATGGTATGGTTTTTCAGTTAAGTGTGTCTTCTTATGCCGTTTCAACTGGTAAGGGAGAACAAAGCTTTTATCGCACTCATCACACTGGAACGGTTTTTCCCCAGTGTGCAATTTTTCATGTCGAGTTAGTTTAAATGACGTGGCGAATGCTTTATCGCAAAGATCGCATTTATAAGGGGTTTCCACCGCGTGCACTTTCTTATGAAGTATCAGATCCGTAGATTTAGAGAACGCCCAATCGCATTGATTGCACTGAAAAGGTTTTTCCCCCGGTAAGGCTACATCACTACCATCGTCCTGCGTCCATTCAGCCAAAACACGTGGGCCATTGTCATCCGGCGGCTCCATCTTAACAACTGGAGCGTTATCAGTAGGGAGATCCCACGTTGACTTTACATATGGCATTGAATCTTCATCCTGCGACGACTCAGATTTTATGAACGGCACATTCATAAGTGCCCATTGGAAAAGGCCTTCCTCAGTTTCTGTTCCACCTTGGGACATTTTGAAAGATATATGTAATGACACCTTGATTCAAATTGTCAATTGTAATACTTATTCTGATTTGATGACCGAATCAACCCTAACATATGGCAAGGTCACTATCAGGCAGGTCTTAGTCAAGAATTTCACCAGGAATTTGGAATTTCAATTTTCATCACTTTTTCTGCGATATTGTGGCTTTCTTGACCAGCATTTGTGCGTAGTGGAGGAAACCGAAGGACCTGGCCAAAACCACCGCCTAATCCCAACAGTTTTACCAGTGACTTGATCTCTACTATTGTCGTTTCAAAACTGGATGCAGGTTGATGCATCCCTTTTCAGTACACAGACCCCAAAGTTACTCAAGTTGAAATATTAAGTCTTTGAGTTTGAGTTTTAATGGGAGTATATAACTAGGGGCTTGATGTCTGTTTCTGTCGGTTTATTACCAATGGTATAGGTTGGGGATTTCCTTCCTTGTTCATTGATCCCCAAGTTACTTAAGTTGAACACAGAGCCTCTCTGAGTTCCAAGTTGTACGGCCGCATCTGAGTGAGTTCAGTTGAGTGCGGATTTATGCGTTTGTTTTGAGGGCATGAACCCCAAGCTAAAGCATACAGTCTCTATATTTGAGTGTGCAGGTTTTGGCTTGTGTATTCTGATGTGTCAGCTATCCAATCAGGTACAACACTTCCAAGCTCTGGTTTGAGGAGGACTTGCCCAGGAGAGTTCTGATGAGTCAACACAGCGAGCCCACCACACTGTAGCCTACACTGCAATTGCTATTGCCTGTATTTTGTGCTCTTTCTCTGTCACTGTTGACTGTGGCTACCTGTAGGAAGAGAAAAAGCATGAGAAGTAAATTATCAGCATTACATATACAATATACCAGGCAGGGGCTGGGGATAGGTACTCAATACCCATACTTGATATGATACCAGAAACATTTGCAAAGTTTCTGAAGCTGACAGTGCTTAAAGGGCAAATGCACCATCAGAATGATTTAGGTTCAAAATATGCTTATACATGTCACCTATCAAATAAGACCATCCCCAAACCTGTCCTCCCCAGCACTACTCAGTTATGGCTCACAGAAGTGAGCAACTAACACAGGCCTCAACGCTAACTCAAAATGATACTGGCTCTGTAGGACCAGTAACACCTAGCATCTGCTGGTCCTACAAATTTTTACTGGTCCTACATTTTTTTTTAACATAACAAGAAAGAACATTGCATAAAATTCACCACAACATTTATCTTTATAGATTTTATCTTCATTTATTTCAAAAACATTTGGGGACATTCTCGGTGGGAAACTTTTAAACAAGAATGTCTCCAAATGTTTACTGGGCCTGTAGGACCAGTTGAGGTCTTTTTTACTGACCCGAACGCCCCAAAGCTGTTTTGGGGAATTTTTACTGGCCTGGGGCCATAGGTTCACCCTTAGCGTCGAGCCCTGTAACATGCCAGAGACAGCCAGATAGGGGCATTCATTAGTCTTAATTGAAAGGTGACATGTATAAGCATATTTTAAACCAAAATCATTCTGATGGTGCATTTGCCCTTTAATTCAACAAAATTAGGTTCCGGAAAGGCAGGCAGTATCGTTAGAAATATTGTTAAGGTATTGTATAGTTAAGGAAATATTGATATTGTATTGTATCACAAAATCTTTTAAAGGTACCAGTTCCTACCAGGGGCTTGGCCAGGATCCATCCAGCCTGATCTTTGGAAAGGTAGATTCATGAAAAACTCCCTATAGTATTAGATAGCCAAAAAAATTCTAAGAATAATTTCTAATTGTGAATTTTTAGGGTAAATAAACAAATCTTTTCATTACAGACCATCTTCTATGGCAAGGCTGAAGTGTACATTGCCCTTTTTGACACAATAGGTTATTAAAAGTAGTTTAGGATTTGAAGTAGCTGAGTAGATAAATCTGGACGGGCTGAAATTCTGTGATTGCAGTTTCAGACAGGCATTTTCAAAATTCTGGCTAAGACCCTAATTACAGGCCAACAAAAAGAATAAAACAAAAGGTAGGACGTTTTTCAAAATATTGAATGGCCAATCACTGCACTACTCTTATACATACATATTCTAAGCTCCTGTTTTATAGAGAATCAATCCCATTGTTTTAATGGGTCAGCGGCAGGGTACAGGCTTCAGTTTAAACTCTGGGAGACCGCACAACTTCTGGTTTTAAAATTGCCATAGCCTCACCCAAGAACTCTTAGGACTAGCTTCGCTAAACAATTCCAAAGTTGTAAGCTATCTTTTCACTGTTATGGGCGTCTGGGTGTGTTTTGGACAGCCAAACCTACATAACCACCCCTGAGGACACCCACATCTTTTGGGGAGTTATTTCCTAAAATGTCAATTTCAAGCATTTAATTGAAGGTTTTCCATGTCAATGTAACTTCAATGACATTGTATGAAAGCCTTAATGACTATTATCCAGGGCAGTATGCATATCTAATGTGCGCCTGAACAGGGTCTTAGCCGATATTTGGAAACAGGGTGTCAAAATAGAGGTTTCATAGACTTTTGCGTGTCCAAAGTGTGGTACAAAATACATACTACTAATAAGATAGACCCTAATAAGGTATACCTTTACAGATTTTGCTTTTTTAGGCCAGATACTGCTTTGTGTGTCTTATAAAAGTGACACTACAGCTTCTACATCTTCTATCTTCTAAGAAAAGTCATCTTCAGCAAATTCTGACAAACTTTTGGGTGTCCAAACTGTCAAAAAACAGTGTTCTGCGTGTCCAAATGACACGCTGGACGCATTGCGGCTAAGCCCCTGCGCCTGAAGGCATCCTGGCCAGACAGAGGACTGGAGGCTGGAGATCTGGTCAGGATGCCTGAAGGCGCACATTTAATACACATACTGCCCTGGTGAACAGTTATTAAGGTTTTTATCATTGCCTCCCTGCGTAAGACGTTTCTTGTGGTCTAATTAATAGTATCTTGTGATATATAGTGTGCAGACCAACAATAATAACTAAATCGGGCAATGTTTTCTTCTACTCTCTTATTTTTAGCTCCTGTTATTTTTATGAGAACTTGTGCAGATAATGCTTATTGGAATTACCTCATTTAGCAATTTTGAATCTGAAATATCCTTGAATTCTAGGAAGCTTTCTACCTCTCCCATGATGTACTGGCCCTTTGCTCCATTACAAATATTGGTACTCAACCTCACACTTACCACACTGCAATATAGACAGCAGGATGTGGAGTGAGAGAAAGGGTACCAGGTGAAAAAGAGCCATCTAGTGGGCACACCAAGAACTATTTATTGTAAGTTTGATCACAAAATTTCGCATATTTTTTATTTCAAAACTTTTTTTCCTATATATTAATAAGGCTTTGAAAATGTTTAAAAAAATGTTTTACATATTTGAGATTCCAAAGTGGAGATCAATTGAGTTTAATGCGCATATTGTAAGGCCTTTTTGTTTTACAATGACACTGACTAAGCATGAGAGTGAGAAGTAAGAAAAAGGTACCTAATAGTACCTACATAATTTTACCGTAGAATTAAACAATAAATGAGAAATGGTCTGAGTGTGTCAGCGACTGACCTAATTATCGCTGGAGGGCATTATGAGGTGACATTTAATACCCTGCATCACAGGGCATTACTATGGGGCTTTAATGACCGGTCACATGGTACAAAGCCTGATTGCTGATTGGACAATCCAAAGCAAGCAATAATACAATATTTAATGCCTGATTTTAATGAGAGAAAACATGTTTATGGTTGTTACCTCAGTATATTGTTGTCTTCCTTGAAGAATAGGATGCCCAAAAACTTTACAACTATCAATTTCGGACACCCAGTTTCCTGTTTCAGTTTGGACCTGTAAAGGACAAATGATTTGTAAAATGGTGTTCTTCAACTGATCATATTCCTGATATTCCTTCGAACATGGTCTTAAAATGTAACAAAGGCCTACAAAGGCAAATATCATTATAGCCCCACACAATTTACTATAGCCTTGGGCTATGGGGCCAGTGGTTAGCTGGATACCTGCGGCTGGCAATGTGTATAACGGGAAATCCACCGCCAGTAGAAGATAAGTCCTGAACATATAAAATACATAATTTAACATTGGTTCATTCACTGTTACCATCACCAATTAATTAACAAGTTTCAGCAGCCATAGAAAACTTTTCACTGAATATTCTTGTAGTATGGGTCGTTTGAGAGGGTATTTGAGTTTTGTAAAAAAACAAGCATACTGTTGTAAATTGAAACAATTATGCAACAACAGTAATCAGTTCAAATTATGAAATTTTATGCATGTCGGAGCTTGTTGGAGGTGCCACCATTTGAAATCGAACTACACAAGACCTCTAGTAACCATTTACCAAAAAAGTGCGAAGAACTGATTATGATCGATAATCAATTGGTTGGCTGCAACTGATTATCGATCATGAAATTGCAAACAATTCCTTACCCTAAGAATCTCACAAAAATCATGTATCTCATATTTCATTTACATTATTTTATGTCTATATGTTTACATGGTTGATGCATCTAAAATAGGTTAAGTAGGTACTATATGAGTATCAAAACTAATGGTGACTAGGGTTGCATAACAGTATTCTGGTACTGAGATTTGTTTGGAAATAGACAGGTATTTAACCGTTTTGTTCAGAACCAGTGCTAAAAGGCACCGTTGCATTTATGATAACACACATTTACTTCTGTATATTACAGGTTGTCATTTACTAGCACCACCACATACTGCATCGCATCCTGATTTCCGCCAAAAGCGTTTCAGACACAAGGAAAATCACACGTTGTCTGGATTGGCATTCGGCAGGAAACACCAAAATATGTAGCATCGGAATTGGTGGCGCTAATTTACTTTGGTCAACTTTGTCAATGGACGTCAGTTCTGTTCCTCAATTCTCAGTTTACAACTACTATGGTGATTCTTGAGTCCTGAACCATAGAGAATTGAGGAATAGAACCACACATTTTAGCTATTGAAACTTGTAACAAAGCAGTGCAAAAGTACTGTTTTACTGTTAAAGATACTGATACCATTGGTGATGTTTATCTAAGATTATAATAGCCCTTCCTTATCTGATTTCCCCTGAGAATTTGCCATACTGGAAGATAGGTATCAGAGCCGGAAGGTTTCTGCTTTCTATCCTCTGTTTTCTATGGTAGGTAGGAAGTTTTGTCTTACCTAGTTGAACAGGATTCCCTATACCTATAGTTGAGATTAAGGGTGTGGAGAGCACACTTAGATGCTGACCCCTGGGCAGAGTCGGAATGTATCTTTTATATTATTATAACACAATGGGAAGTAGCTCCAGAAGGAAGCAAAGAGGAGGTTTGAATGGAAATAGAGGTTCCATCATGAGTGGATGAAAAGAGGAGGTATCTTGCACAAGTGAGTGATTTTGTGTCTTGGGACGAGGCTTGCCGAGTCCCAAGACACAAAATCACTCACGAGTGCAATATACCTCCTCTCTCCATCCACGAGTGATGGAACCTGTTTCTCCCACGATAAAAAGGAGAAATTTACATGTTTTACTGTGAGGTTAGCTAGCTAAACTAGGTCAGCCAAAGGTCACCTGTGTACTAGTTCAACAATGGTAATACGCGTTTGTTGTGACGTGCACCGTTTGTTTTCCCTAGAAATTGGCGCCAGATCATGTATGTGACGCTTGTTCAAATCCACGCGCGCTATTGTTAGGTCTACCTTTCACCCAGCAACAGTGACCCCTTGATTGAAATTGAGGGATCTGATTGGACAATTACACTAGTTTGACCTTTAACCCCATTGAAGACAGCCCATTGAGGACAACTTATCCTTAACTGTAAAACACACGTCAGAGTGGGAGAATAAAATATCTTCTATACCAGAAGATGAGGATACATCATAGGAAGAAAAGTCTGGGTATTCACTAACTCAACTGTTCATAGTGCCAGTTAAAGAAAGCTTAGACTGCTGAGTACTAGTTCAGATGACAGTGGCAAAGCAATTGAAGATGCAGACTCTCTGGAGAGAGACACTGATCATGACGCAGGTGATATAGGACAGATTCTTGTGATTTTTGAGAAAGGGTAACAGGAAGATATACCCTGCATTCAAAAGAACTTGAAGACAGTCACCAGGGAGGTGTAGTGTGTGCATACTGCCTTGATGGAATTTAGAATTATGGCAAGAATTTAATCAGCCCTATTTTTGAGATGCTCAAATGAGGATTGTGATGGAAAGAGGACAGACTGTCCTCAGTGTCCTGGTGTTGACAAAAATGAACTATTTTATGCTAGTATTTACAGGTATGACCTCTAGCAGGATATCTGTGTGGAAATGACAATTATGCTCTTCAAAGGTTCAGTGCAGCTATGGATCTGCCTCGTGCAGCAAATCCCAAAGGGTTTCAAGAAGCATGCTGTTTCCATTAGAGAATACTAATCATCATCCCTCTCATCAATATATATTGGAGGCCAAGAGTTCAACAAGAACCAACTATTTCAAATGACCAAGCAGTACTAGTAGCACTTATAATCCTAATTGCACTTCAGAGTAGTTGTAGTGAAATAGACAGACAGCCAATTAGCAGGCTGTTGTCTGATCAGCTTGGGGAGGAGCACCCACCAGGGGACAGCCTGTTCCACTGGAAACAGTCCAGATTTTCTCTAAAATCCCTTTTTATTCCAGTAATCCAGGTACCAAGTAAACTATCAAACACTCAAATGACTCTACCAATACAGGTAAGTAACATCCATATCGTCAATATAACGGGCCCGTTCGGGCCCGTCAATTTTTACCTGTGTAGTGCTGAGGAGGACAGGTTTGAGGGAGGGGTCAGGGTCTTAGCCAATATTTCGAAACTGGGTGCCGAAAAATAAGCAACTGCACAATGTTTCGGTGTCTTATTTTTCAAAAAAGATGGAAATGTATTCAGATTACAACTATAAACATGTTTCAACTCATGAGGAAAGGCATTGTTATACAATGACTTGTGAGTCTAATAGAGGTGAAAATATTGCTTAAAAGTTGACATCTTTAGAAATACCTCATAAAAGATTTTGGGTGTCCTGATGTGCGGTTTTAGAGAGTTTGTGTGTCCAAATGAAGTGCCTTTCTGGCTAGGAATAAGTTGTGGGCTAGGAATCAATGTGCTGAAAGTGATTGAGCTATTTCTGGCCATTAGTGCTGGGACTCGGCCCAAAAACATGAACTCGAGCGCTCGGCAAATCTAGCGACCAAAACTCAAGTCAATATCAAGTTTTACAGCCACTTTGACAAGACCTTAAGGCGGACGATTTCAAACAAAAGTGCGCCGCGGCATACGCCGGCACATGCCAGGCACACATACGGTGTACCGCGGCATTGAGAATCGGTGCACCAGACAATGGCGTAATATGCATCTGACACGTAGACTTAAGAAAAAGCATTTTATTTCTGGAAATCTGGTGCAAATTTGGACGTTTTGGTCATCGCTAGGCCACACATGCATCGGAAGCATGTGATGCTATCAAAATGTTATCAGCTTGTAATTTTTGAGCGATCAATTTTTGGACCGAAAGCTCGAGCTTCAGATTACTTGTCCCACCACTACTAGCCATATCACAAACCACCATCTAAGACATGGGCACATGGCTGAAGTATAATATATCACATTGTTTAACACCTAGGCTATAAATGAAGTTAGTATAAAGATATATCATATGAAGAAGCTGATAAGCTAAATCTGGACAGACAGAACTTTTGTGAATGCTGTTTTGGACAGGCATTTTAGAAATCCTGGCTAAGACCATGGTTGCGGATCACAGCAGAGGATAACCTGGTAATTTGGTATACCCTACTTAGAGCCTATATGCATGCTCTGTTCCCTTCAGCCTGATCCTTGATAACCCAAGTGCAGCATTAATAAGACTAAGGGTGCTGAACAGCCACTTGGATCTTTTTTATCCAGGGCTAGCTGCTCAAAATTATGCTAGCCCAGCTTGGCTAGTGAAAGTTTGGTTTAATGTTGAGCCCCATGAAGATTGATTTGAGTATTGTGCATGATGCATGGTGTGTGTGTCTGATTTAGATAAGAAATTTAATGAGCCTGAATACATTACTTGCTTCATTCTCACATGAAAGGTGTCAAAATCCCTAAGGATGGCTACCAGTGTTGTAAATAAAAGCTTCCAAGACCTCTCTCTGTTATATGTGAGTTTATCAACTCAACCAATGCTAGCCCAATGCTAGCTGTGAGCTCAACCAATGCTAGCATGCATTAGCAGTCAGTTATGACGTCTATAGGGCACCACAGGAGAAATTTAGGAAAGAAGAGAATTTACGATGTAAAGAGATAGGGAGGTATCCCAAAGTTCTCTATTACAAGAAAGCATTATTTGATATAATAGAGGTCCAATATAGAACCCATAAATGCTCACAGCGGCCAAAAGTAGGGCTGCACACCGTTAAGAATTAACGATTTGATATGATACTGATAACTTTGAAACGATACGGTTTCTTAACGATACCGCGTGGGAAAAACTTCTGAAAAATAGCCAAACTTTCGTATTCAAAACCTGTTGTTTTTTTTCCATGAAATATGATTTCAAATTCTTTGAATAAAACAGAATCGTATATTTGATTATTATGAGTTTTATTTTGCCATAGAATATTAAATTTGAACGAATTATCCATTAAGAATTAAATACGAAAGTATTTATGCCAATGCCGAGCCGTTGTTTCATTGAATCACGGCTTAGGAAGTGCTCGGAGCGATGTCAACAGTAAGGTAAGGCAGTTTCCTCATAGCTGCTTTATCGGTTTTTCAAACCGGTTTATTTTGGGACGGTTATCATTAACATTAGGCAGCCTAAGGATCGGTTACGGTCTGCAACCGGTTTCCGGTGTGCAGCCCTAGCCAAAAGCAGTCTGACAATAGCAATGGAAGATTTTCTCGTAAGTGAAAGCACAGTTGGGAAGGTGAGGGATTTTTGCATCATTGTGTGATGGCCAAGTTAGCCATCAGCAGCATAAGGATTAATGTGATAAACTAGGTATTTGAGTAGGCACCATGACCTACCCTCACACTTCCCCAACCAAGCACTCAGACTGATTCGTTCCCCTTTGGTTAGTCTGTACACCATAATATATTCCGCTTAATTACAAATTAAGGTTGTTAAACTGCTCTTTCTGTAATCTCCTGGACACAGAGAAATTAAGAGAAAACACTGAAATAGTTAGTACTAATGTAGGCCTACCTCTGTGTCTCTCTAAAATACACATTGAATGTGTATAGAATCATAAAATGTTGGTGGTGGAGTCTCCACAGGAAATCAGGACTGATGATGGCCGAAATTTTCCGAAATAGCGATCAAAGCTCAGACACTGTGGCCAAATTCGCCGATATTATCAATTGAAACGAAAGCTAGATGGAAAAACTGGAAAATCGATCGCTAACTTCTAGGGGTCCACACCGGTATACCGGTACCCTGAGGGTACCGACACCCCACCCGAAAATACCGGTGATAAACCGTATAAATAGTAGCCGGTACTTTTTTACCGGTACTATGAATAAAATGCCTCGCTGCTGATATAGCAGGCAAGGTGGAAAAGAGTGCAGAGACGCGGGATCAGCGGGAAAATACATCGCGATCGCGTCATCCAGTGCCGGCCGCCATTTTAACTGCACTACGATAGATACTAACGCGCGCAGTAGTACTTGGAAAAGTGTGGAGAGGGCCACGCTATGTATTTTACATGGTGCTAGTCCAGCCCCACCACACTTTTCGAAGCACTAACGCGCGCGACAGAATTTCGAAAACATCGACAAAGTAAAGAAAGTAACCAGTATCGATACCGTTAGCATACCGGAACCGTATAAAAAATACCGGAACCGTACCATACCGTATAATTTTAACGGTATGGACCCCTACTAACTTCGCACACAAGAACACAATTTCCCCCCCACAAAATCTGTATTGTCCACCTCCCTGACTTGTCATTCCTCTGCTATAGATACTAATAAAGGAACTTGCCTACCTTATATGTTGTTAACTTGTTTATTCTTGATGCCGCACGCCAATTACGCATTGAATTTTACTTGTTGAAAAGTCTGTACTTTCAAAATGGCCTAACTTCCGGTTTCGCGACCAGCGTGTTTTGGCAGACATTTGGACCAGTATAGATTGTGGTTGCTCATCTAAGGCAGATATAGGGACACTAGAAATGTTTGTTTATGATCTTAAATCAAATCGGATACCACGCAAATTTAAACATTTCTTTCAATGCCTACGATATAACTTATCAATTGAAACGAGAGCAAAATGGAAAATCGATCGCTAACTTCGTACACAAGATTGTCAAGAAGTGAAGAACACAATTTTCTCCAACAAATTCCTTATTTTCCACCTATCTATACCTGACTTCAATTATAAAGTACGTGTTTTATTGGCCATTACCCAATTCAATCAATTTCCTTTGGGTACGAAATCGTGGTGACGAAAGCTGTTGGTTACGAACCAGTTTGGTTACGAACCAGTTTGGTTACGAAGTCTCCAGCTTGCCTCCACAGCCCAGTAAATTGGGCTTGACAAGTAGAGCGGAAGTAAAGAGAGACACAGGGATTTCTCTTTATTATTCAGGGTCCAAGTTGATTTCTTCAGGTTTCTGGGCTTTAGCATCAGTCTGCCTTTAAATTGGTCTCAACCTCACCTTTGACCCTTTGTTCACCATCACTCTAAAAAGGGAAGTGTCTGCACAGCCGGTGGAACCGGTCATGCATTATAAAAATATAATTATGCATGATATATTTGTATGGTTTTAGCAGGGCCATCAATAATACTCATCAATTCCGCGGTAGGATATAAGTTTCTTGGTCAATGTTTTATAATGTAAGTGATTCCTATTCAACCAGCAGCTTGTAAATAACATCGTTTTACCTCTAAATCTGAGCACTACACAGTTCCTTCTGCAAGTGAAGCCACCTCCATCTTGGGTTGAAATGATAATTGGAATTGGGGAGTAATCATTACTTGAGTTGTAGGTATTACCATCTACGGATAATAACAGGGCATATGTTTAATTGATGAACGCTCTGTTACGAGTAACACGTTTTGAAGTAATAAAACAATACATTTATAAAGGAGCTGACTGCTGTTTTATCAAACTCTAAGCTGCATAAACAAAATTCAATATTTACTATATATGCCTGAACGGCCTCTATTGGATACAACGTGAACTAAAGAGTGTGTGGGTAGTAGTGTTTCATACCGCCGCTAGAAGGCCAAACTCGCGCATGCGCTTTTAACGCTTCTCCCAAACGAGGCGGAAAATTTGAAAGTCAACATATTTGACAACTTTGTGTAAGTGTCAAATGACACGATCGTTTAGCAAATGCTCGCAAAGTCATGACGCGTACGTTTTTATCTTGATGAAAGGAATATCTTAGTTGATATGGCACGTCATAAACATGGCCGTAAAGGGAGTACTCCTCACCGACTTCCTACTGGAAGTCAATCGCCGGCTTCCTCTCCAGGGAAAAGTAAAAGGTATCCACAGGAATCTCCTTCTAAAGGGAAGAGATCCGTAGGGTCTACTCCAGGATCCAGTCGCCGAACACAAGGTAACTTCTGTTTATTCCGACTAATCAGAATCTGAAATTCTGCAGCCACTTGTGGAGTGAACTACAGCACGCCCCATACCTGTCAACATTCACCCATACAAAAATAGCAGGCTGTTGGAGCCTCTTTGGGAGCATTTTGTTTTGTTCCAAATCTGGGCCTAACTGAAGTCACCAGGGGTCAGGTTAGTAGTTTTGCTTAGGAGTAGGCCATTGACATAAGGTCCTGCTGGGACTGTCATCGATTCCGCACGTAGGGATGAACCGGCAAGAAATCCTTGACGATTATCGCTATCGTGGACGTCTCAAGATATCGGTTCATATGTAAATTGGGTTGGGTAGTGACGCCACATTGATGCATACTAAAAAATAAACCAAAAAAATGTGGTAACTCACGGCATGATTGATAGTTTCATGTCGCTCTGACAACAAGGGACTTCGGCGGAAGCCTCACAGATGCAATATATAGTGAATATGCACATGTGTAGGATGGTCAATTGCCATCCAAACTTGGCAAGCCTCTTTGGAGCACTTCTATTTTTTAAGTTCTATGTGTATGTACAAACATACTTTTTGTCTCAGCTCCGTAAAATGTTGATTTTGCTCATTAGTTCCTATTGTAAGATGTGCACATTGCCGACACTACGACCTTGCGTGTTTGTCTGTTGCGAACAATACAAACACGCAAGATCGTATTGTTGACAATGGACACATTTTACAATGGGACCTAATGAGCAAACTCAACATTTTGCGGAGTTGAGACAAAAAATATGTTTATACATACACGTAGTAGTACTCCTTACATGTTTGCCAAGTTTGGATGGAAAACTCGAACTCGAGTCAGACAGACTATAACAAACCTCTGTTCAATGGGTGTCCTGAGGGGTGATTTTTGAGGGTTTGGGTGTCCAAATGACACATTGACATGATTTTAAGACAAACGATTTAAGGTGACAGTCTAGTACACCAAGATTATCACCACTAGGTGGTGTCCTTGGCTGGCCCCAAAGAATGGATATCAAAACAAAAGATGACACATGAGCAGTGTTCACTTGCCACGAATCTCAAGCTGGCAACAGTCTATTGTTAATGTAGTCACCTCGAGAGCACAAAAGGCAGTAGGAGTGTCATTGATATGAAATTTTATCGATTCGATTAATCGCTATATTTTTCGATTCAATTTGATTCGATTCGATACACCGTAACATGCTCGTTGGGCACAATTAATTACCTAGTATATTGCTCAAAATAAAAAAACATTCTTGCTTTTTAAATTCATTCATCAAACAGCAAATCAACAAATCAATTCTGTATTTATTCATTCATCAATTATTATGATCAATCATGATTTATATTAATTTATTTTTATTTCATTTGAATACACACATTACTTAATTTAATTTGTTTATCAATTTACTTTATATTTGATTCAATCTTTTATACCTATAACAATTCATTTTGTGGCTGTTATTTGTATTAATTTCATCCATAGCCACATTGTATGTCTATATGGACATTCGCTCATTTGAGACACGAACGTTTGTATCTCGAATACTGCGCACATGATGAGCAGTACGTTTAGCGAACGTTTCAGACATTGTTGATCTGAACGTACTGCGAATTCTATGTGCGCAGTAAGATAAAATGGCGGCCGTTTGTTTTGGTGAGCGAATCGGTCTACCGCTCATGATTTTGCGTGTACTTACGGCTAAGAGCCGTAGTACAACGTAAAACGGCGGTGGTTTGTTGGACTGAGCGATCGCTCATGAGTTTTTGCGTGTAATTACGGCTGACAGCTGTAGTACACGGTAGAACTTAACCCCCAAATGTAGCGACATTTGGGGGTAAATTTTGTCGATTCTGTCGCATCGATACGTTTGCTTTTATCGATGCGACTATCGACATGGCCTGACTTTTCGGTGCATCGACTTGGCGACTAACGATGACACTCCTAAAAGGCAGGGCCCTTGGGGGTTTTCCTCGTTACATTGCTCCCGAACGACATGGCTTTCTGCTTTAACCATTCAGATTCCATTTTGACCAAAATTTTCATCTCATTTTTTGGCTGAAAGTGAATAACGATACAGTCTTCGAAGCCAGTATTTTAGAATACGACAGATATGAACCCCATCTAGGTGCAAGGTCATGTCACAGGTACCTTGAATTCTGACAGCAGGGTACGACGCTAAGGCTTGCCCTATTGCCCGGGGCAAGTTCAACAGTAAAAAACAGTGTTTCGGGCAAGTTCATAGCCTAATCTAAAAGCCCGAACAGGCAAGTCAATACTCCCACTTTAATACCCCATACAAAAGTTAGACCGAGATTATGGTTGTTATTTCTGCAAAACACTGCCCTTTACAGTGAGATTGTCATTCTAAATTGTATGCCTCTATAGTTTATTCTCATAAAAATGCTAAAGAGGCATACAAAATAGGATGTCACTGTATTAATAATGAACAAAGTGCAAAATAACATTTTGGGGGGCAAGTTGAATTTTTTTTCGGGCAAGTAAATCTTGGGGTTGCTCTGCCCGAATGGGCAAGTGCCTTCAAAAGTTAACGTCGGTCCCTGGACAGGACCTGAAAATCCGCATTTACTATGTAAACCACATGCTGTTAGTAATTTTGAGGCTTATTGATACATTCAAAAATGTTTTTAAGATACTCATCGTGCAAATCCCCTGTTGAGGTAGGACCTTACACCTCACCAAAGACATGAATAATCATATGGTAGACTCATTTTCAAGTAAAGGGTAAGTCTTGACATTTTGCCAAAAAATGAAACACATCCAGATATGTTCTTTAAGGGTGCCGCATTACCTCAAAATAGTCATTAATTGATAAGTTTACCATTATTCTGTTACTATGAGATGCAGGGACTTAGCCAGGATTTAGAAACTGGTTGCCTAAAATTGGCAATTTTGTTAAATTTTTGGGTGTCCAAAGTTTTAGGGGGTACCACAATATTCTCAGATTTCAACCATAAACATGTATAGATTTATCAAAATAAGGCTTGATATCCTTATAAAATGTCATGGGAATTACATGGAGATGAAAAAAGTCAAATTATATGCTTGAGATTGACATTTTTAGAAATTCCTCACAAAAAAAATTGGGTCTCCTGAGGGGTGCTTTTTAAGGGTTTGGGTGTCCAAAAAGACACCCAGACGCCCTGCTGGCTTAGACCATGATGAGATGTAACCTTTACAAGCATAAGTGCCGCTGTCTTCATTAAACTCAGTTTTCAGATATTCAAGTTTTAAAAATGACCCATGTATCGAATAGGGTTCTACCAAAGGCTTATAAGATAAGACAATGTTCATTGTATCTCGGCTCTCTACATTTGCCAGCAAATGCCAGGCACACATGGGGTGTACAGCGGCAATTGAGAATCGGTGCACCAAAACATTGTGTAAGATGCTACTGACACAGAGACTTCAGAAAAAAAACTAATTCTTTTTCTGGAAATTGGGGAGTTTTGGCCATCGCTAGGCCACACATGCATCGGAAGCATGTGTTGGTATTAAAATATTGTCGGCTCAGAATTTTTGACCGATGAACTTTGTAAGATGTCACATTGTGTGCTCGAATCGGAGGCCCCAGTAAGCAAAAGCTCGAGCTTACGAGTGCTCGTCCCACCGCTTATTTTGATGAAATAACTAATTTTGTATGCAGAGTCTTAGCCAGGGTTTAGAAAATGGGTGCTTAAAGTTGGCAATTATAAATATTTGGGCTTTCAGATTTTAAAGGGGGTCAATCATTTACATGTATAAATTTATCAAAATAAGGCATACCATCCTTATACAATGTCATGGGAATTAAATGGGGCTTAAAAAATTCAATTATATGCTTGAGATTGACATTTTAAGAAATTCATCACAAAAAAATGGGTGTCCTGAGGGGTGTGCTTTTTAAGGGTTTGGGAGTCCAAAAGACACCCAGACGCCCTGCCGGCTAAGACTATATCATAAATGTATGTAGCAGCCTAGCAGGTCACAATTGCTGTATGATTATATATTCACTGTTATCAAAAAAATACAATAAGCTTTGGCATTGATAAATATAATCAACAACACTTACATTGTGTGATCTTTCAAGATAAAATACTTCTATGGAGATAGGAGAATATTTTTGAGAATTAAGAAAAGGTCTACTTTTAAAAGGACCTTCAATCAAACTTGAGTCCATTATTATGACAATTACATGCATTCATTACAGCACCTTGGTAAAACTTTGTACACTCATTTTCCTTTCTATTCCTATCTAGATTCACCGAGGAAAAAGCGGCGGTACAGACCAGGTACACTTGCCTTGCTGGAGATTAGAAAGTACCAGAAAAGTACAGATCTGCTTATCAGGAAACTACCCTTTGCTAGAGTGGTGAGTTTTGTTGCCGTCACATGTACCTCATCAAATTCATCGCAGTTCAATTAGGCCTAAAACATATATTGTTTATTTCCTGTACCATGGGCATTTTTTGGACACATAAACCCCCAAATATCTACCCAAAGGTTAGGACATTCAAATTGTTTTGTGAGGTCTTTTTTAAAATGTCATTTTCATTTTTTACATATATATTTTTTTGTCGCAATGTAAATCCCCTGACATTGTAATCATATATCTATTATGCCTCATTTCAACATGTAAAAACATGTTTGTGGTTGTAATCTTAGTATATTATGGTTTCTCCTAAAAAAAAAAGTATGCCCCATAAAGTTTTAAAAACTTGTCATTTTCCTCTGATTTTCTTCAGGTGCGAGAGATAGGTCAGGAGTTCTATACGCACGGGCAGATGCTATGGCAGGCTAAAGCAATAGAAGCTTTGCAGGAGGTATGGCTAGTAGTGCTCGGACTTGGCCGATTTTTTTCTATCGATATATCGTCCCATATGCCAATAGATTATCGATAAAAAACAATAATTTGTTGACTTGAGGCGGCACGGAACTTACCCTCATTCTGCTCCTGATGGCTCGTTATACCGGCGATGCTTTCCGGTAAACAACATCTGCCATTTTGAAATTGACCGAAATCACATTCGTGGCGTGGTTGGCAGCGTGATTTTGAAGTCCAAAATGGCGGTTTATTTACCGGAAGGCACCGCCGCTATATCAAAGTAATAGAAGTGGCGTTGTGGTGAGTAGTTAGCTTGCATTTTTTAAAATTTCATTTCATGTGCTTCTATTTTGGACGAGAATTATCGTTCGTTATCGATAGTGCTACTACCGTGGCGCAACGATCAATAAGGCGATATTTGCGATTTATCGTCCGAGCACTAATGACTGGGACTCTGATTGACACACACAAGCAGTTCACCGCATTAACTGACAAATGTTTTTGATGTGTCAACTGTTCAATTCAAATCAACTTTTCATCTCATACAATTTCTTTCAATAGAGTCTGTTGGTCAAACTCAAGACGCAGAAAGGATGAGATGTAAGATATGTCTCTTTATGTCTATTTTTCGTACCTACAAGATATACATTCAAGACACATACAAAATAGGTATATTTGCTGAAACATTCTCTGAATGTTTTATTATCATGACTTAAAGCTCTCTCTCTCTCTCTCTCTCTTTCTCCGTCTCTCTCTCTCTCTCTCTCTCTCTCTCTCTCTCTCTCTCTCTCTCTCTCTCTCTCTCTCTCTCTCTCTCTCTCTCTCTCTCTCTCTCTCTCTCTCTCTCTCTCTCACACACACACACACACACACACACACATAATGATCTTTGATTTGCCCTAAATTCCTGATACGTTAGTTCGAATGTATGAAATATGTTATTTGTATTTCTCTAGGCTACTGAGGCGTACCTTGTCCACCTTTTTGAGGATGCAAATCTGTGTGCCATCCACGCCAAGAGGGTGACTCTGATGCAACGTGACCTCCAGCTGGCCCGCAGACTGCGTGGTCGCGGAGAGGGCCTGGGATAAAACAAGCAGGACTCAGCCAGGACCCGTCCAGCGATCCCTCCACTCAGAAAACCCCATGCATAAACTGTATAAACTTTAATCATATGTTAGACGAATATCAGCATGGATAAGAAGCCACCAGGATCTGTGCGTGTGACCTGCGTTGCATGCAAGGACTTATCCAGGACCCATAAAGCCTGTCATTTGGAGAGGCAGTTTTCTGAGAAACTCCTTGTCAGATACAAAAAGATTCTGCAAAGAGTTTCCCATTGGGGCTTTTGGGTAATAACCTCGTACTTTCCTTACAAACCATCTTAGAAGAGGTGGCTGAAGTGTGAATTGCCCTTTTTGACACTCACTCAAGGCGATAAAATGTAGTTAGTGTACAGATTTGATGTAGCTGAGTAGCTAATTCTGTACAGGTATAGATCTTATGATTTCTTATTAATACAGACTTTTTAGAAATTCTGGCTATTGTGGCTAAGACTATGGCGCCACCTATATACTGTTGTTGGTGAGGCTGGGGAGAAGAACTAAGATAAAGTAGAGCATGGGCACGCGTCCCGTATACACTGCAGACTGAGATCATTTAGAAAGGATAAGACTAAGCGGGGCTCAAGGCCACCTATACTCTGTGAATCACACTTAGATGAGATCAATTTCATCCATTGTCTTGGAGATCTCTGAGATCCCTGAAAAAAAAATGAAATAAAATAGACCGATTTTCAGTTCTTTTTTCATTGTTTGGTGAAGATTTTTCTGAGCCACATTGGAATGAAATAGCAATGATAATACCATCAATTGTCTGTAAAACTCTAAATGAGTGAATGGATGAAATTAAGTCAAATGCATAACTCATCCCCATATCACATCGCACCAATTCTGTTGCCAGTGGACTCTGTTTTGAAAGGCATAAAGATATGTAAGACAGCAATGAGAATTGGACTGGCCCTAGCGCTTAAGGATGCCCGCACCAGTTTTATTTTTGTCCTCCGAGTTTTCTAATTTTTGGATATGTTATACCTTGTGGGATAAAAATAAAGGAAATATAAAAAGAAATTCGCTGTTTGGGCGATATTTTGTGCTAGAGACAAATTTGTGATTTTTGAAAAGTGGCCATTTTAGAGAAAAGAGGCCGCCACGTCGGACATTTTTTGATTTTTAGCTCATTGTGGGTTGTTTGCCCAAAGAAAAGGAAATTATGGATCTTCATGAGTGTAAATTTGCATGCAGGTAACGGAGTAGGTACTCTTTCTGCTTGCGCAAACTACATTCCAATACCAACTTTATCATTTGCATAGCCTAAGATTAAATTGGAGGGGTTGAGTCAAAAATTATCACTTTTTTTCAAAAATGGACGCAAATATAGGGCAATTTATCGCACATAATGAATTGTAAAAAGAAGTTTAGTCCAGATATTTTTTTTATTTTTTGATATGTTCTTGCCCCGTAAATTTGCATTCTATATGCGAAATAAAATTGGGGGTGTTTCGAATTACCTTTTCTGCTACAGAGCTATGAGTGAAAGGGTATGTTTTTTGCTATTTGATGACATGAAAAGACAATGACGCTACCTTTGTTTCCCTATTGTTGTGGCAACAAAAGGGGGAAATCCCTTTGTTGGAGTCGTACCCAATTGCCAGGACGCATACTGTCACACATAATGAATTGTAAAAAAAAATTAGTCCAGAGAATTTTTTTATTTTTTGATATATTCTTGCTCTGAAAATTTGCTTTCAGTATACCAAAAAATAATGGGGGCATTCCGTGTTACTTTTGTTGCTACAGAGCTACGAGTGATAGGGCACGATCTTTGCTCTTTCGCAAGTAAAATTGGCAATGTCCCGTGGCAACAATAGGCTAATTTCCTTTGTTTGAGTCGCCCGTGTTGTTAATTACGACGAGCTTGCGACAGGGGCTTCAAAACACACAACAAGCCAACAACAAAAGCACTGGTCAACCCCGCAAATTTTCGCTAAACATAACCAATAGAACCTAATATATATTTCACTGTTTGGTACAAATTGTATTTAAACATCCAGTGAACTCAATTTGGTAAAACTATCAATTGAATGTTCTAGGTCTTAACTATAGAAATAAGGGCTAATATAGCTGTGCAACCCGGTTACAATATTCACAGATTTTATCGAACCACAGCCACCAGAAACTGTTGTGTTCTAGGACGTATTGTGCTTCAGAACTAAAATTTTTAGATACCCTGATTATGCTTCGGGCTGTTCCAAAGAAGCAATCAGACTATTATTTATTGTTGAATAATGGGTGTCTAGTACGGCCCCCTCTCAAAAATGCTAATACCTGCCTATTCTAAATCATATCCTTAAAAACATGTTTTAACACTGAATGTTTTGGATAGAGTAATCTTCATATTCTTTGTAACTGATGATTTGAAACATTTTCAGAAAATATGTATGATCAATCATTTATGTTTAAAGTGGGGTTCCCTTGCTAAACAATATCTTGTATAAAAATAAGCAAATGCGTTACCAATTGGGTATTTCTTCTGTACCAATTTTTATGAAAATCTGCTAGAAAAAATCTTTATCACAAATTAGACCATCTGTGGTGCGAAAACTAACCCAAAAACCTGTCATTTTTTTTTGTCTTCTTGTTAAAAACACTGAATAGATAGTTTAGGTAAATATTGGTGAAAATCAAACTTGGCAATTACAATATCTCTGCAAGGATGAAAGTAGCGAAGAATGATACCAGATAGGGAGAATACGACGTTCATGACATAAATTACATTATTTTTTCAAAAATTTGTGAAAAAACACGAAATCCATGAGTGCATGAATTTCTAAACGTTTCGAAAGACTTTAATTTGAATGGCGAACAACGCTGCATAAAAGCATAATTTATCCACCCCTGTCACGCACATATATGGTTTTATGTCTATGCTTTATCATAGAATTTTTTGTTGCCTTTGTATGCAGGCAGAAAAGTAATTCCTCTATCCCTTAACGGCAATAGTAATGTCTCACCCACCCCTGATGTTCTTGTCACTAATGCCTGACCCCCGTAATATGCGTAACAATGGGACGTCTCCAACAATCGAAAAATAAACTGGTGCGGGCATCCTTAATGCTCTTTTCAGAATAACACAGTGAAAAAAAGCAATGAGAACAAGAGGTTAACACTCGTGATTTTCATTGCAATTTTGCCCACAGAATCATTGATGCCAAGTTATAATGGCAAATTGGCCAAAATAAAGTATTAGGTTCTTTTTGTATGTATATGTAATGTGGCATTAGAAGGGTTAACTGATATTCAAGGAACAATGTATTTTTAATGATGCCCATACCCAGTTTTATATAGACTATTGGAGGATTTTGTTTGAAATATCAATCTACATGGTGCAAGATGCTAGGTCTGTATTGTGTATACTATTTACATGCATCTTGCTCTTTATGTATATTTCTTAGTTTATTACTTGTCATTTTGTACTTCTCATTCTTTGTATCATTTATATCTCATTCTAACTCATATTTTCATGTAATCTATAAGCAGTTCAATAGAATGGTTTCTTTCCAATATAGACAAACACTCAGCTCATCTATCTATCGATCTATATATATATATATGTATTATATATATATAAATATATATATATATATATATATATATATATATATATATATATATATATATATATATATATAAATATATATATATATATATATATATTTATATTTATATCTGCTAGACAAGTGAATTTTAAAAAGCATCAGCTGCGCTATTAGTTTAACCCAGATCTCCTTTTTGCCAACCATTCCTTGAAAGTTACATGAATCTAAATTCTTAATAGCTAGCACATTTGTTGTTGGTTTTACTGTGAGGAAGATGCCTCTAAGATAACATGGACTTGTTGTGTATCTGCATGTAATATTTAGAACTTAATGCCAACCAGATCAAAAAAATTGTAAATATTTTATAATTGTGCATGTTCATTCATTATCTCATTTGAAATCCATTGTATGGTATTGTACCAGTGGCTGAAATCACATTTTTTCATCTAATATTTTCTATGCCAAAGTATATGTGATGTTATTCAAACTTTCCTTAGAACAATAAACCCCCCCCCCCTTAAAAAAGAAAGAAATCTACAACCTAGCAATTTTATTTTTACCCCAATTCGAAGATTTCTTTGAGGGATCTATATGGCAAAGAATAAAATTAGTCCTGCCTGATCTATTGGCATCAAGAGTGTACAACTATGAACATCACTTGTTGAGCAGAGTAATATCTTGAGAGGGATTGTCAAACACAAAAGGAACTATTTTGAATCAACTGTGAATCTTGATTTGCTATAACTATGTTTTCATGTGTACACAGCGGATGTGGGTGGGTTGACCCATTCTTGGCTGTGATTGTCATAACTGTGCTGACAGTTTTGGGAAAACCTCTTCAATATGAGGTTAATCCAGGAAATATTTAAAGGGAAAATTTCATTCAGAAATCAATTGGTAACTTTCCTTCAAATATTTTTAGAGTGACATCCTATTCCTAAGTTATTTCCAAAAGTCTCATAGATCCGGAAAAGTATTTTCACAAGGAACTTCATGCATGCAAATTTTATAGTGTAAATTCATCTTTGTCTGAGAGTATTCCTTCTCTTTTCAATACTAACCAATGCAAGAGACACTGTCACAATTTGAAAGTTTTGCACTCTAAGATGTTTGTGAACAAAATAGTGGTCAGAGGATTTTTTTTTTTTTTAGATGAATCATCTAGAAGCCATGTGCATGTAATGATAAAAAGGCATGTCTTTAAAAAACTTCTTACAGATTTTGAAACTACGTGTCTTAAACTAGCAATAATAAAATTGGGTGTACTATTTTTCAGGGAAACACTCAATTTATTCAAATATCAACTTTGTTCTAAAGACCCAAAACCCTAGTATTTAAATGGAAGTGAACATTTCCAGTTATTGACTAGAAATTGCCATTTTAATAAAAAAAAAAAAATGCCTAACACACTTAAGTTTCCTTACTTGGGATTTTCAATGAATTGGTTGTGTCCATATGACACCCTGCTGTCTAAGTTTCTGTCTCACTTCATTCTCACATGTTCATTTTTAATATGAAGGCCTCGTTATAAATGCACTGTAGAAATACCACCAGGCCTACTGACAATTTGTACATAAATCATGCTCCTCTCAATGTTTTGAGTATTTTTGTAGGATCTGATGAAATATACACACCAGACTATTAGGTTTAGAGTATGGACAAGTTAAAATACCTTTTGAAAAATAATTCAGTATCATGTGTTAGATGATTTTAGGAATTATTTTTAATAGCAATGTCATCACAATGGCATTGTTTCCTTCTCTGATTTCTGAATAAACACGTAGCAAATCTGCCAATGCCAATTTTGATACTTATTGTAAATACATGATTTTAACAATAAAGACATTTGTATTTTCTGCATATTATGTTTCTAAAGTTTAGCCTTTACTGCTCCCATACTTTCACAGTACTGACCTTGATACTTCCTGGCTGGAGCAAATTTGGCTCCTAGGGTTTGAACTTAAGGAGCAAATGTGTGTCGTAGGCACACTGTCCGGGCTAGGGGTGTATGGGGGCATGCCCACTCCGAAAATTTTGAAAAAATGCTCTGAGATGCAGTTTTGGGGCACTCAGGTGAAATAGATGGAGATAAAGATTGAAAAGCAAATCCTCCAATTGCTCCAGTTGATGATATGTATGTCCATTTGCAAACTTGGCTCCGATTATTTAACATCTGGTAGCAAAATCATATTATCCTCAAGTTGATTCCCCTAAACAATCATGTAGGTCAACCCTGGCCAACTATGCACATGTTCAGGGAATGATACTACATAAATATATTACCACAATAATGCTTAATGCGTCCAAAATAGCCTGATTATTTTGATGAAAACTTGCAGGGAAATGCTAAGTAGGAAAATATATTTGAAGTAAAAATATTATTTAAAACATAACCGACAACCCTCTTTCAAGTATTTGTATTAAATTCATTCTCAATTCCGAAGTTGTTATTTAAAAGTGATATAGAACCAGACACTCGTTTCTCGGGGAACCCATAAGCATGAATGGATGGACTCGACTTACCGACAGATAGAACCACAGCCACTTATTACTGTATACCTTGTTGATTTTGCACGAATTAAGTAATGCCGTTGACGGGCCGCTACCTTAATAGCCAGGTTCTCAGGCTGTACTGTGTTAGGTATAATGCCCCCACCACTATACATACTATGTAGGTTTGATGTCTCTCTCAAACTAAAGATGGAAGCACTGTCTTCATGAGTTGCCGTTGATAACATATGTGATACAGACTAGAACTCAAGTGTGTCCCCCTTGAGGATTTATTCAGAACTAATCCTGAAATGTGAAATCAATTTAGGTTAGATCATTCAGTGAAAGAGCCAGATATCACAGACTTGGAGCAAGTATCATAGGGGAATCTATATCAATTTTCTCTTATGTTTATTACTAAACTGGATTAATTGATTATTAGTAAGTTGTCATCATAATGGATTTTAATGGCTACTTATACAATTGTATTGGATAAAATGAACAGTATAGATAGTATATTCAAGGATGAGGTAAGCCTTAGGTCACCTGACTGAAGGGGGAGCCACTGTAGGGCATATATACCCTGGTCAGGCCTTTGGTAGTCAGTCAGGCCTGGGGTCAGCCCCTTGTACTAAGTTGTTTAATAAAGAGACCAGGTTAAACTTACTTAATCTCTCTTGTTATTCCTGTCCATTATTACAAATGTGATAATTTGGTGGAGAATGATCAAGATCCTGGACCTCTCAAGCTAAGCGAATGCCTGCACCCACTAATACTTATACAAGTGGACCAGCAGAGAACTTAAGGAGTAGAGCAGGGAATTCTGAATCCCTTTCAAGTTCTACTGACCAGCAAGTCTCCAGGATGGAGAATTCAGGAAACCATCTCATTCCCTCGAAATTCAAGGGGAAGAAATCAACAGCTAAAAGATGGATTGATCAGTTCAACAGGTATGCTCAGAATAAAAACCTGAGTGAACAGGCTAAGCTGAATGACTTTTTCAATTCATTGGAAGATTCAGCATACGATTATTGCAGTTCCCTGTCTGAGGATATCAAGGATCATTGGGAGGAGTTGGAGTTAGCTTTCAGAGCTAAGGACTGCCGAGTTAGAAACCAGTGGGAGGCGCAACAGCAGCTGCTGGATAGTAAATAAGAACAAGGTGAGAAACTCTTGGACTATGTTGAGAGGATAGAAAACTTGGGATTAACAGACAATCTAGATCAGAATTTAGTGTTCACTGCAATAATGACAGGGATGAGGATGGACCTTAAGCCTATTGTGGCACAAAAAAATCCCAGATCAATAGAGGAGCTAGAAGACTTTGCGGAACAGGCAGATACAGTAGCTGATATGCAGAATAAGAATATGAAAGTTCAAATAGTTCAAATGGCACAGCCATTAGTGGAACAAGCAACCTGTAAACTTGACCATCATTGTGACGAATTCACAATAAGTGCAGCAGCAGCACTTAAAGGAAATGGCAACCAAGCCAGAGTTGGTTTTCAAGGAGACCAATCTAGGGCACCAAGGCAAAATCCAAGATGGCCGCCCCAGGGACATCAACAACAGCAAAATCCAAGATGGACGACCCAGGCACAACAACAACAACAACAGCAAAATCCAAGATGGCCGTCCCAAAGACAACAGCAACAGCCCAATCCGAGATGGCAGCCCCAAGGACAGCAGCAACAACAGAACCCAAGATGGCAACACCAAGGACAACAACAACAAAATCCAAGATGGCCAACAGGGCAAGAGCATTCAGGAAGTAACTTCAATCGCAGGCAACCATCAGTATGTGACAGCTGTGGTGAGTACCATTCTAGAGATTCTTGTCAATACAGACAGCATATGTGATACAATTGTGGCAAACAAGGGCACATTAGAAGAATATGTAGATCAGCTCCCATCAACCAGAATTTTGTACAATCTGAATAGGATATTCAGCCTGTCCAGAAATTACACACACTAAAATATCTGGATAGGCCCAGCATGGAGAGAAATGCTACGGTACCTTCTATTTCAACTGTTACAAATCTCTCAGATAAGAACTTCATCAAAATTAACCTAGAAAAAGCAGGGACAAAGGCATTAGTTGATACAGGTGCACAAATTTCTTGTATTTCGGAGGAATTTTTGAAAATAGCTGCCCCAAAACTTTATAAGAACTATGAAAAGTCTCCCTATTCTAATGTTTTGGGAGTTGGAGGTGAGGCACACAGAATTTTGGGTACAGTTAGGTTGATATTAGCTATGGAGGGCACCCATTTCCAGCATAAATTCCATGTTTTTTCAAAACTGCAACACCCATTAATTTTAGGTGATGACTTTATGTATGAATACAAGGGAAGCATAGACATAGGCAATAGAAAACTTTCTCTTAGAGACCAAAGGGTAGAAATTGGGTTACTCCAAAAGTCAATCATGGTATTGTGAAGGCAGGGAAATCGCTTACACTGAAACCTCAAGCTGAAACCATTGTTCCAGTTCAAATTCCAAACATTGAAAATCAAACAATGCTTATTGAGCCTATTCCATCATTTTCAAATTCAAAACCGGTAATTGTGGCCAAAGTAATAGACTGTGTAAAGCAAAATAAGGCAGTTTGTAGAATACTTAACCCAACCAAGAGGAAAGTCAAAATTAAGCCAGGAACCATAATAGCTTTAGCCATACCAATTCATTCAGAAGACATTTTTGATTTAATTGACGAGAATACCTCGGTGTCTACAATATCAGAGGGTCAAACTTCAAATAGTAGCGCAAATACTCAAAATTCAGACAAATTCAATTCAAACAACGATACAAATGCTGAAAACAAAACATTCACTAGGGATGAAGCTATTTCTAAAGCAAAAGAACTAGGCATCAACCTTGATAACACAAATTTAACAGCAGATCAAAAAAGTAAGCTGTTAGAACTTATAGGAAAAAATAGAATAGCATTTGCTGCAGATAATTCAGAGTTAGGTTGTGCTAAGGGCTTCACCCACAAAATCGACACAGGGGATGCAAAACCTCAATCATCACATCCTTATAGAAAAAGTCCTAAGATGGCAGAAATTGAAAGCAAGGCTATTGAAGACTTATACAAAAACTATATCATTCAAGAATCTTTTTCCTTATGGCAGAGCCCTTGTCTTAGTCAAAAAGAAGTCAGGGGACTTTAGAGTGGCTATGATTATCAGAAACTCAATAGCTGTACTAAACAGGAATCATCACCACTTCCAAGGTTAGATGACGTCCTAGACACAATTGCGGCGTCAGATGCTAAAATTTTCACTACGTTGGATCTCACTAGCAGGTTTTGGCAAATACCTCTAGACGAAGATTCCAGAGAGAAAAGTGCGTTTGTAACTAGGTCAGGAAAATTTGAATTTTTAAGAATGCCATTTGGATTAGTGATTGCCCCAACAACTTATCAAACAATGATGAACAAGGTTCTAAGGGGTCTAAATTGGGATATACTTTTGGTGTACATGGACGACATAATCATTTTTAGTTCAAATTTCGAGACGCATTTGGAGCATTTACAAAAGGTCTTTACACGCATAGTTGAAACAAATCTCACTTTAAATCCTAAAAAGTGCACATTTGGAGCTCAAAAAGTACTCTATTTAGGTCACTTTATTTCGGAAAAGGGGGTCGAAGTCAATCATGACAAGGTTAAGGCAATATCCTCATTTCCACAGCCTAAAACTGTGAAACAAGTAAGGGAATTCTTAGGGATGACAAATTATTATCGCAAATTCATTAAAGGCTATTCAAATATTTCAGGCCCATGTACACGCTGCTTAAGTCAGATTCAAAATTTGAGTGGACTGAGGAGTGCAGCCAAGCATTTGAAATACTTAAACTTGCCCTAATTAATGCACCAGTCCTTACACATCCAAACATGAAGAAACCATTTATCTTGTCAACGGATGCCTCCTACAATGGAGTTGGATATGTTCTAGGACAACTTGATAATGCAGGAAATGAACATCCCATTGCTTATGGAGGAAGATTTCTGAGGAAACATGAGAAAAATTATACAATCGCAGAATTAGAATGTTTGGCATTATTAGAAGGAATCCGTAAATATCATATATACCTTGCAGACAACAAATTCACTGCTTACACATATCATAAAGCCTTACTAGGAATAAGCAAAACTAAACCAGAACGAAAACGTTTGTGCAGATGGGCTCAGGAGTTGTCTAGCTACAAAATTGACTTAAAATACAGGGCAGGTAATAAGATGGGAAATGCTGATGCACTATCTAGAAGAGAATTTGAAAACCCTGACCCAAAGGAAATTCCTGATGTTGTAGATGAAATTGCAGTTGTAACTGCCCATCCAGAAACTGAAACACCTCAACGCAAACTTACTGAGATATCCTTACAATATGAGTATGATAGTCCAGAGATAAATTTTGTAACCCTTTCACCAATTTCAGAACCAACAATAACAACTATTGATATAAATGAGCTAGCCAAAGAACAACAAAATGATGCAGAATTAAACGACATGTACATATATCAATTAGAGGGAACTCTTCCTGATGATTCAAAATCAAACAAAAAGATATTAGCTGATGAAGAAAACTATTGTGTAGACCAGGGAGTTCTTTACCATCTATTTACAAAAAGGGTTAAAAACAAAGCAAACATCCCCAGGGATCAAAGGATCATAAAACAATTAGCAGTTCCAAAATCTAGACGTCAGGATATTTTACATGCTTACCATGCCTCTCTTTTAGGTGGAGGTCATCAAGGTTATGAGCGTACACTAGAAGCAATTCGGCTGAAATATTATTGGCCTCGAATGGCTACCCAAATTTTAGATTATGTAAACTCATGTGACGTATGCCAAAAGACAAAACGAAATTATGGAACACAGAAAGCACCCCTGGTAAATATGCCAATAGAAAATCGCTTTGAAAGATGGCACATGGATTTTATTGGCCCAATCAATCCAACAGCTACAGATGGCAATAAACACATTTTGGTCTTAGTTGACAGCTTCTCTCGGTGGTGTGAAGCCATTCCCATGAAAACTCAATAAGCTACTGAGGTTGCTCACACACTTTATAGGGAAATAATCACACGCTATGGAGCACCAAAAAAGTTGGTATCAGATAGGGCTGTCATCGATACCGGCAGTATCGATGGATCGCTGGCGAAGCCCTAGCGATAATCGATACGCCAGAAATGCTGGGGTATCGATTCGCTATAAAAAATAATAAAAAATTGGTTGGATACGTTGCAACTCGTGAAAACTGCCGTAACCAACCAGAAATCTTTTTAAAAAAAGTCCAAATAAGCGAGAACTTACCTCAATTCAAAAACGGAAGTTGAATTGAGGACGGACGATCTCTGGCGCACTACTGCGCAGGTCACCGCAATGCATTGTGGGGTCCCGTAGAGACGGGCGAAGACATATCGGCGCTAATGGCGAGATCGCAAATTGTAGGTAGATTTTAGTTATTGTTAGAGGCGGGGATTGCTGGGGAATGAAAATTTAATGCGTGAAAAGCTAATTGCATATATATTAGCCAAAAACCAAGCGTGAGACAATTTCTAGTGTGAATAGATAGCGAATCGAATCGAAGTGCCGTATCGGTAAATATCTTTTCGATTATCGAATCGCTAAAAAATCCTTAGTGATGACAGCCCTAGTATCAGACAGAGGACAGAACTTCCTCTCAAAGGTAGTACAAGCACTTTCGGCCCTATTCAATATAAAGCGCTACCACTCTAGTTCTTATCATCCACAGACCAATAGCACCTGTGAAAGGCTTAATAGTTATATTGCAACTCAGCTGAAAGCTTATGTTGCTAAAAACCCTAGCTAATGGATCAAGTATATTCCAGGAATCCTCATGAATTATAGGAAGACACCAGCAATGCAATCAACAGGCTTTTCACCTTTTTTTCTTCTTTTTGGCTCAGAAATGAATAGTCCTATACACAAAGAATTAGTACCCAATAACGCTTGGCCCAAAAACGTTAGGGAACACATAAGAAAATTACAAGACACTCATTCTGAGGCTCATGAAATTGCAAAGTCAAACATACAAGATGCACAAATGCGCAATAAGAAATACTATGATAGGAAAACACAGGAGCCAAATTTCAAACTGGGAGATACAGTACTTCTTACAAATTTCCGCCCAACACCACATACGTCACAAAAGTTACAAAGGAAAAAGGAAGATGACACATATTACATAATTGGGTTAGGCAGCAACTATACTTACAAACTTGCAAATACTCGAGATCATAAAGAGTACAAAGGTATGGTTCATGCAAATAGAATGAAGCTTTACAAAGACCCAAGAGACAGCTTGACAACAAGAGCAGAAAATGAGAATCACATACAAGCTAGACAAAACAGTAGGTCTACAACTGAAGAAGCCGTGAGTGCACCTAAACAACCAGAACAGAAAATGCAAAAAGTGATAAGGTTAAAACCCAGAGGTGGAATTCCCTACTACAAGGATAAATATGAAGATGGAAGTATATCAGAATGGAAAATTAAGGGGCAATTACCACCAAAATTGTTAAAAGAATACCACATTGACTACACATTATCAGGTAGGAAACGAAAAAGAAAAACCCCAGGAAAGAAAAACTGATCTCTTAATTGGTCCTAAATGATGGTTTTGGTTTTTGAAAATGTTCTTTTCCTCTCTAACAATCTTCTTTTATTACTTTAATCATCACATCCTCATATGGTACCAAAATCAGAGGCTGGCCCTCACATCATCTCACTCATCTCTTCTTTTCTGCAATTTCTAGACCAACCATCTTTGAGGAAACAACCGATGAATCAGCTTCCCTTCTGGATAAAGGCAGTGGCAGTACTCCTTCTACTACCTGGAGCATTGGGAGATCAAGACTACTTCAGAATGAACTATGGAGTTGTCTTCAAGCCACAAGGTCAAATGCAAGCAACTACTGTAAATCACTTAAGTATAGCGGGAACAATAAGATAGCGATAATAGCGCTCTGTCCATATGCGCTATTATAAAATCCCCGCCTTTATTAAATTCGTAATTGAAATTGCTGCTGCAGTTCCCGTTCACCGCTATACTTAGATCACGCTATCCAGGGCAGTACCGTAATTGCGCTGTATAATGTTCACGCCATATTTAAGTGATTTACAGTAATGATTACTGGTTGCACACCTTGGCACTGACACTACCACACTTAGATAGGAACCCAGGGCGTATACCTATTTGCAGTGACCAGAAGTTTCCTGAGAGGGTATGTAACTTATTACGGGAGGCTTCAAGACAGGCCAACGATATTAGAAACAAAAATCGAGAAACATTGCAAATGACATACAAACAAATCAAATCAGTATTGCCTAAAAGAACCATTCAGACCACAGATTCTCGAAACCGTAGATCACTTCTCCCATTTATAGGGGAGATATCAAGTTCACTGTTTGGTACTGCTACACAGCATGACTTAGATATTTTGGCCGCACATATTGGTAAAATAACTAGACAGACAGAGGAACTAGCTAAAGCCTTCCAACATAATGGCGAAAACTTAGAATCTTTCATGACAACAGTGGATAAGCGTATTTCATCTGCAGTAAAGGGAATCGAAATCAACTATCAAGCTATAATCAATGTCAGAAACCATATGGGTATTCAAGATAAAGAAATGACCTTGCTAACTCGCATTTCGGGACATACTGCATCTTTGGTTCACATGTCAAGTATTATAATACGGGCTCAAGAATTAATGCAAGGTGTCAACAACCTCATTCAAGGGAACTTGTCCCCTCTGCTTATTTCACCTTACCTTAACCCTTAACACGCAGTGGACAGACAGGTCCGCAATTTAATACCTTGTCCGCGAAGCGATGGACGAACAGGTCCGCAAGTAAATCGACTGTAATCGCAGGCCGCCGCCATGTTGGGCAACTTCCATTAATCAGGAAGTTATCCAGCGAATTTGGCGAAATAACTTGAGAATAGGTGATATAAATATCTCACCTATTCTCATATGTTTTTCTTTGTCAGATTGACAAAGAAAAACATCAATATTATGCATTAAATATAAAATGAGAGGTAAATCACGGCCGAAAAGCAATGTTTTGCGATGTTGATACCGGCTCGCAGCGTGCGGGTCGGCACTGAAGAGAGTACTTCCGTTTTTTTGTACGATTGATATTCCGTTATTCCTGACATCTTAAATTCAATAAAGATAATATTTAGACTAAATGGATGTCAGGGAACAAGAATATCAACTTTATTTTTCGAAATAGATTTGTTATGTTGCTGAAACGATCGTTTTAAAACAAGTGCGAAGGAAATCACTTCGCACATGTTTAGATCCGCCATTTTGAAAACGGCTGATTTTGCGGTCTCCTCACCGCACTTTACACGGTCCAAATAAATACTTCCCGTGATTGGATTGTAAAAGATAATACATTTCCTGAAAGCCAAGACACATATCTATCTAACAATGTCAATTTTGTATTTGTTTATTGCACAATTAATGGCCGTAAGGAATGCACCTTTTTCGAATCATGTCTCCATTATATTAATTGTGCAATAAACAAATACAAAATTGACATTGTTAGATAGATATGCTTCCTGGTCAAGTCGTCCTCAAGTCAAGTAGTCCTCAAGTCAAGAAATCCTCAGGTTATCTCGTCCTAATAGAGCACTCGTCCTCAAGTAGTATTCAAGTAGATAACTTCTCACAGGGGGACAAACGTACAGGATAATTGAAGCAAGTTTCAAACGTTATAATTAAAATTTATCGATATTGAATAATCATTCCAAGATATTGATAATAGACCATTGTAAATGATTTCATTCACCAGGGGCCAGAACCACTCGTCTTCCTCTTAGAAAAAATACACTTCTCATTTGGAATATCTATAAAATGCTTTTGGATTTTTTTCTTATATGACGACTACTGTCCTTTCCCACTATTAACCAGTTAACATGTGTAGCTGCGCGTCAAACAGTGAGAACTTAACACTGAGGACGAGTTGGTTATGACGAGTTGGTATGGGTACGAGATTAGCGTGAGGACTACTTAACTTGAGGACGACTTGACCAGCTCCCCCTGACAACGTGTTGGCCATCATGTTTGAAGCCTTCGAAAAAGGCTATTACTGATGGCACAACACAAAATAAAGACATCATAAGGAGGATAACAAGGTAGGCAATCGACATATGTTTTTATTTCGTTTTCTATTGTAGATTTTTACTGCTCTGGGAATTTCATCTCTTTGTTGTTGCGCCTGAAAGTTGGCGAACTTGGGAGTGACAAAATGGCGGCCACAAATCAACACTTGCTTTTTGCGTTCAATCGTTGATTTGTGGCGCAAAACATGATCGTTTCTAAATAAAAATAACATGTATCGATTGAGGCGGTTGAAATTATATTAAATATTAATATTTTACATTTGATATTTTTTATTTTCATTTGTTTATAGCACTCTAACATTGAGGAAGTTGATCCTTAAGAATTCCTTTTGAAGCGCTCTCAGAATTTGTTTCTGGCCAAGACTTATATGCAGCCCCTTTGCTTTAAGATCGCTCATGAATAATTAAAACAAAGAAACAAACTCTAATTTTCATAATATATATCAGTTTTTATTAAGCATTCTACATATACAATTTTTGAAAAGAAATACTTATGTACAACTTGTGAAATTTCAAGCTAAGGTAGGGCTAATGCATTATAAATACCTGATTTTTCATTTATTCTAAATCAAAATCAGCATGCTCTCTACAAAACCTTATGTTTACACTGATCAGACATAATATATTCTAAAAATAATTTCTACAAAACAAACATAATTCAAGAGAACAAGAACAGTAGTTTCAGACAGTATTTTTTATTTCAGATTTTTTGGATGATATTTTGCCTTTTATGGCTGGAAAGACTTAGAACCCCCTGACAGCGCAACAGCAATGCAACATAATTTGTTGCAAAAAAACAACTCAGTTTGAGGGACAATCCCCCGTCAGGCAATTCAGCGTGTTAAGGGTTAAATCAATTATAGGAAGTATACAATCTCAGTTGTAAAACTCGCACCCAAACTATCAAATATTACATGTAGATCCGGATTTTTACTACAAATCCAAACTATTTGTCTATGCCCGAGAAGCTAAAAAGGTTTATATAATGTTAAAGTTTCCAATTTCAACTTTAGAGGCTAATTTAGATGTTTTTGAAATTTTAACATTTCCAGTTCCTATAAATCAGACATCAAATCATGCTACACAACTTTTAGACCTACCTCAATACCTAGCCATAAGTGTGACTGAAAATTATTACATGACACTTACAAAATCTGAATGGACCAATTATCATGGTCAATCAAACAAATTATGCCCATCACAAATGCCTTTGATACCAATTTCAAGTCCCTCATGTCTACCGGCACTTTATTATAAGAATAAGACAGACATTAGAAACTATTGTGATTTTAGATTCAGGCCTGAAGCTTTAAAAACTTCGCTTACTCAAATACAACCTGGGGAGGTGCTTGCCTATAATATATCAGAATTTACTCTAAAATGTGGTACTACTGTAAAAACAGCTATGTCAGGATGTCATTTCTGTGTGTTTCAACTCCCATGCAATTGTGAAATTCATGGAGAAGATATTTTTCTACCACCATTCTTACATAATTGTCAAAATGAAACTGAAATATCCCAAGTGCACCCTGTCAACTTAGCTATCCTCCAGCATTTCTTTGACCCAGATAACTATGATGAAATTGAGGCAAATTCAATGTATTCAAATAAAATTCCAGTAAATATACCATACTTCAATTTGTACAAACATCGCTTTTCGAATTTATTGGCCTCAGATAACACAGATCATCTGAACTAAAAACGAATGGTAGAAGCAGCAAAATCAGATCAGAAGGTATACCAGTCTTTGACAGAGCCCCTTTTAGATGGCATGATTCCGTTGGAACAAAAAGATTCTGTTATATTGTATACTGTCACAGGAATCAGTGGGATCATGGCGTTTTGTGCTATTATCATTGCGGCAGCAGCACTGAATAAAATTCGAAGCCTGACATTACTTTTAATTACTTTACAAAACTCTAAAAAGGTAGAGGCATCAAATGAATATAAAGGATCCTTCAACTACCTAACTACACCAGGTCCACCTACCAACTCTTGCTCCCTAAATGACGTAATCATTATTATGCCACTGTATCAGACCCTACCTTATTGTATTCTTGGCCTTTTTTTACTGGGAATTTTCATTAATTTTGTCAAAAACAGAAAGAAGCACACATCGGTTCATTTGGAAATTATTTCAGCAAAAAGATGTGCTACTCTGAAGATAATTGATTTGATGATGTGCCCCAGTTACTGGCACTTCACAGCCACCCAAACCCTAACTAACATAGAAATCAAAGGAGTTATGGGTTCACAGCTATTCATTGATTGGGGAGACCTTATGGTTACAAATCTGAACACAAAATTGGATATCAAACTCCCAGCAACTATAATTTTAATGCCATGGCAAACGATGCAACTTCACAAGATTCTGGTTAAGCCTTTTAAGGCCTATTTGATCATCTCCCATAATGATTTAGCTATGAGAGCAGATATATGCCCCAAAACCTGCACAGATGTACATGAAGGGGAAGCAAGGAAGGGGAACAGACTGTATCCTTCTTTGCCAAGTGTTTATTTTAGTGCCGAGACTTAGTATTTGCCACATATTGAAATGTCTGACAAGAATTTCTAGGATTGGTCACTAATTTGCATACAGGTTCACGTGAAATGACATTGAGGAATGGATTCCTTATATATTTAAATCCTTAAGTTCAAAAGGATTCATTGGCATGTAGTATATTCATGAACGATGTAGGTAGTCAATTAATTTGTTTGTTAGTTGTACAAGATGACATGTTTACTTCCTTCGTAGACTTATTCTATATGTATGCTTTAATAATTGTGATTTCCAAGGTTTGATTCATATCTGACTCATTGAATGGTTAAGGTCTAAGGACTATCATTGTGAGAATGACACCTTGGTATGATTTGGTATTTTTATTTATACTACTGTAAGATACTTCTGCTGATACGTAACATTGCAAAATATAATGGAGAGTTATAAGACGGTATTCTAAGGTTCTTGCAGGGAAATGCCTATACCTAGGCTAGAATATCAAAATGGCCTCGCAAAGCTGACCAAGTTTATGAATTACCCAAATACCTGATTTGGTTTTCAACAGAAAGGGTAACTAAACTAATCAATTGATGAAGTCAGCAGGTACACATTAGCAAGGCTGCTATAGGTATCCAGGCCTAATTCAGACAAAACTATGTACTGTGTTCTTATATTTCAATTCCTATTGTATGTTGATTCTATGTATTGGGTATTTTAAAGCTTTGACATGTATTGATTATGTTCTGTATGCTGTATTCACTTTTTAATGTACTATATACTTCTATGAGTTTCATGTTATGGTGTTCAATAATGATTATTCTGTAGAATTTTTAATTATTAGAAAATTTGATAGCAACATTACAAATGTTTTGTTGAGTACAATATTGTTTAAATATCGTAAAGTTGGATGTAATGTAAGAGTAACCAGAGCTTACGAGTTTGAGGGTCCAAACTCAATTGGAGAAGAAGGTAATTATCATAGGGGAATCTATATCAATTTTCTCTTATGTTTATTACTAAACTGGATTGATTGATTATTAGTAAGTTGTCATCATAATGGATTTTAATGGCTACTTATACAATTGTATTGGATAAAATGAACAGTATAGATAGAATATTCAAGGATTACTATCAGATTCAGTTAATTAGATATACCTTTCACATGCATTATATTCTGTATAAATTAGTGTATTTTAGAGTATTTTAATGTAATTTCAGTGATTGGAATACCAATATTGAAGCTGTTCTAGGTACATGTATTATTCTATGTTGAATACAATATGCTACCCTAATCAAGGGTGTGTGATTGATAAATTAGAGGTTTCAAACCGTATTAACCAGCTCAGTGCCACTTAAATCTTCCTAAATTGCCACAGTTATCATCACAGGGTTCTAGATAATCAGGGTTTGGCTTCTTAGCCATTTTTAACACCCTTTTATCTCCACACCCAATCAGCCACCTGGCAAGTGAAGCCCTAGTTAATCTGGGCACAACTTCACAGCTCTAATGGCTAATCCTAGTCAATTGTAATCAAACTGGCTGTGGTTTCTGCCAGGTGTGGGACTGATTGATATAAGGGTAATCATTATCACCCAGTCCTGTACTTATGATTGATAGCCTAATTAAGACATAGTTGGCACTGAGGGATGGTGCATTCTGGGTACCAACTTCATGAGTGGGGGTGCTGGAACGATTAGCCAATCACAGCACAGGTAAGGTAACCTATGAGAAGAGGTAAGCCTTAGGTGGGGGAGCCACTGTAGGGCATATATACCCTGGTCAGGCCTTTGGTAGTCAGTCAGGCCTGGCGTCAGCCCCTTGTACTAAGTTGTTTAATACAGAGACCAGGTTAAACTTACTTAATCTCTCTTGTTATTCCTGTCCATTATTACAAATGTGATACAAGTCTACTACCTTAAGGTGATGAGTACCATTGCAGGCGAGTTAAAGGCCCCATCCCAAAACACACCTCACAGCAGCATAATCATATAACAAGGTGTATCTACAGGTTCCTGAGTGTTATCAGGGAGAGAATATCATAGTCAGCCGTCTGTAGTCAACCCATATTCTAATTCATTTCAATAATATATTTACAACTTTTCACTCAAATGACATAATCTCATTACTTACGCAGGTGATGGTCACTACAGGTTCATAGTTACCTTAAGGATATCATTGACTATGCCCAATAAGTATTTTTTAAATCTTTTACTGCTAAAGATTTATACAGGCCATAACATTAAAAAAAATTAGTGAGATATCTCGTGTGTGGAGGCATGGGAACCCCTTTGATAGTACTGGACATACCTCACTGATCACTTCTGAGCAATGAAAACAAAAGAGAGTTGCACAAAGACACACCTCGACGATTTCAAGACAATGGCTTGTGGTCAGGACGCTATAAATAGGTGCTAGCTATGAGCACGTGAGGTTACCAAGTGTAGTTGGTGTGGAGATTTCTAACTAGAAATTTCAACGTTATGGCCTGTAAAAATCTTCAGCAGTAAAAAATCAAAAAAATACTTTATTGGGCATAGTCAATGATATCCCTAAAGTAACTCTGAACCTGCAGTAACCATCACCTGCGTAATTAATGAGAATATGTCATTTGAAAGAAAAGTTGTAAATTTTGAAATAAAACAATATGGATTGAATAATGACAGGTGGCGATGATATTCTCTACCTGATAACACTCAGGAACCTGGAGATAAACCTAGTTATAGGATTATGCTGCTTTGAGGTGTGTTTTTGGACAGGGCTTTTAACTGGCTTGCAATGGTACCCATCACCTTAACAGCATGGCCAGGTTAATTTTTGCGCGCTGGTGTTGAATGACAAGCTATCCCATCAGCATGTTGTATGATTCTAACATAGGAATGTCCAAAAAAGGAAGCACAGTTTAATAATTGCGAACTCCAGGGGTGTGCAAAGTACAATTTTAAAACTATATGTTGCCCGTTGAATATACAGGAAAACTATGCAACTTCTGGTTTGAATGAATTTTAAAAGATATTCAAAAGAGTCCACTCTTTAATTTATTTTCAAGATCTTTCCTTACGATGCCCGTGATTAAATAAGAGAGATATAAACATCAAGAAATGTTGACCCAACCATGCGTCCCCAAGAAATTATTAGGACATGCGTCGGGTGAAATTATTCGCATCTTTTCGCACCTGAGTTATCTCAGCCATTGTCATTTCAGGTCAAAGCTAATTACGGCAGAGGTCACAACCTTCGATCTTGTCACGTGTCAGAGTCTCGACGCAAATGTTCATGCAGCGCGTAGCGCCCCCACAAAGTGAAACGGCGGAAAATGTAACTAATTGAACCCCAGGATAGCAAGTTCATAACACTAGGAAAATTGGATTGCGAAACTGGCGATGCCATAAAGTTAACGACATGTAAAGGCGTATTGATATAATCATTATTCTTTATCTATTTGAAAAGGCATTAGATTAAAAGATCAAATACAATTTTTCAGCTATTTTGGCGCTCCTTATTGGGTTCTAACGTCATTCCGGCTATCCCGAGCCGGTTTGGAGTAGTTAGATAACAGGCGCCAGATTTGATTTGGCTATTTTACTGGCTCGCATGAGGTAGGTAGGTTATAATCAGTTTCGGGCCGTATGTAAATATGTGGGGTCATTGATAAAAGTGGCCTGGCGGTCTTTTTCAAATATTTACTCCGGTATTCAGTCACGTAAATGACAGCACTAAACTCGGAATGCAAGGAACGATCCAAAATAGATTTACGGGATTTCATCAATATAGCTCTCTTTTCAAACCTCTCTGTCATACAGATGGCGCCGTAGCTTAGTGGCTAGAGCGCCTGCCTGCAGGGCAAGAGGTTGCGGGTTCAATTCCATTAGACCGCAACTCATCTTTTCCTGCCCAGTCCTTCGTCTGGCACTTTGAAACATTTCCTACTCTAAATAACGATGTCTATATTTTTATTATTTTTATTTCACTTTACTAAAATGAATTGTTGGTCAAATCCACTGATCCCAGAGAGAAGGTCTGCCTGAATTGGCGTTCGCTATAAGGGCCGATTTGATTAGTGTATGAGATTCCCTGGTTATAATAAACATTTCCACAGTTGTGAAGTTAGGAATTTCTTCGAGAAAATCTATAGTTTAATGAATGTAAGTAATGCCTAGCCTTCATATAAAAATTGAGCTCTGTGAAGTTTAATGGGTGTAAGTATTAATTTATATCTGTTGATGAAGGAAATGTTCCATTAAGTTCCCTATGACGTTGGTATTGTCACTTTCATGCACACTTGCGGCACATGACTATTACTTTATGCAACTCCCAGCCATTTACCTTCTATCTGCCCTTTCATACGTCCCTACGTGCTGATCAGTGCCCTATCCATGTACCTACCACCTGTACTTTGGGCTTGGATCCGTGCGCCCGCCACTCACTTTTTGGGCGCACGGATCCTTATTACATCGACAACTTCTACTCCTCCTGCGGCCTTAAGCGCCTTGCCGCAACACTTGCCTCCCCCTTCTCTGTAATTGTACTGTCCTCCCAGTACCTCTTTCAACGGGGCCCTATCTGGTTACGCAGTCAGCACTGATGTTGAAACTACAGCATCATTGGCCTTAACAATAACTACACCTTGAGACATGATGGTCCGCGTGCCGGCCTGTATTTTGGCGTGCGGATCACCCTAACCATATTTTGCCTTTGCGCTCTTTTGTTCCCAGTGTTTTCGAAAACCAATGAATCAATAGTTGTATTCGATACAGAAATATGGATAAATTGTACAGAAACCTGAAAATTACCACTTTTGACAGGTTAAAGATAATTCGCGTTTACTGTCCGTGCCTCTAACAGTAAAAATTAGGGGATGAGGAAAAAACACAGAAAACACAACGAAATAGTCGTATTGATGAACTTTCGTAAATAAGCTGGATTTTTTTTTCAAACTTATTAAAAAGAAAGTTGGATCACCTCTTGTTTGAAGCTTCACATGTTGATGTTGAATTTGTTGGAATGAAAATATGTTGGGTATGATGAAAACATCTATAGCTAAGTTTGAAGATAATATGCAAATTTTGTCTGCGAAACCCTAACTACTGTAGGTATGAGTCACCAAAACAACACCTTTGTTTCTTAATTTGCTGATACAAAATGTTTGCTGAAGTGTATGGTCCTCAGGGTGCTTTAATGGGCATGGGTTCACTGGGAGAAAGGGGTAGTGAGAGACTGCCCTGGAACCACAAATCAAGTGCAGAGGAGTAGGGGTCAGTTATGTAACTGAAGACCTACAGGTAACAATCAGAGACAGCAAATAGCAATTACAGTTAGCTACAGCAGGTGTGTGTGAGGGGGGGGGGGGGGGGTTGTGGTGACTTGTACTGAGAGATATACTGAAACCCTGGAGATGTGAACGCCCTGGGACCAGGGAAAAAGTGTTCACACCAGGGGTTGTTCACATCTCAGGGGTCTCTTCTCTAAGTAAATCATACAAACAGGACCAGGAAATTGTGTTCACATTTATAGGTGTTCACATCTCTGAGTTGTTCACATTGAGAGGTTTCACTGTACTAGAACACCTCAGGAAACAGTGAATCCTCTCAGGTTTTACCCCCCTCCCATTAATGTTCTCATTTGCCAGAACAGACTGTATTGCGTTTATACTGTCTTACTCTGATACCCCCCTCTCCGGTACTTATTCTCATTTGCCAGCGCCGACTGTATTGTATTTATACTGTCTAGCACTCTGATGCCCCCTCCCAGGTAGTATTCTGTGTTGCCAGAGCTGACTGCTGGGGTTATAGAAAGGCCATAGCTATATGAGGAGGAGGTGGAGGAGAAGGTAATGCTATCTATTTGCCCATGGCTGGAGTGGCTGGCATATCAGGAGGGAGATGGCCAGGTCTGGTATCTGTGTTGCTGGTGGGCTGCTCTGCATGATGCTCCATACAGAATACACTAAAGCACTACACTTCCTCAACATAGCCTATTAACGCTCGCTCAGCTTGCTACCGTCAGTACAGAGGGGGTTAAAAGGGCTCCATTACAACCCCCACCCCCTTATACTATTCAACATGTTGGTGTCTTATAGAAAATCATACAGAACAAATCCCACTACACCATTTTGGGATATGGAGAAGATTCAAGGGGTTCAATAAACCCCCTTTACAATTCAAAATTTTGGATTTTCTTACCAATAATTGTCATTTTTTTCTAGTATTGCTTAACACCAACGGGTTATATCTACCTCTTTGTTAAAATGAATCCCTCATACAGAACAAACCTCCTACGCCATTTTGGACACAGATGGATGGGAGGGGGGGTTCAATTGGTTTGACAACCCCCCTTATCAATTCAATCTTTCTAAGCATTCTCATTTTTCTTAAAACCAATGAGGTTGATCTAGTACTCTCTGTTACTAGTAAAATGAACCCCCTCATACAGAACAAATCCCCTTTATACACAGAACTTTGAGATCCACCCGACTTATATCTAGAACATGTAGTTCTTGCTGTGCCACACCGAGTGCTCCATACATAAAACATGCAGTGCACCTCCCCTACATGACCAGTCAATGCTCAACATGTTAACACATATCCTTTCATCTAGAGAAGACCTTCAATGAAATAGTTAGATCTCTTAATAAAAACCATCCTGATTGAAATATTTTTGATGTGCAGCGGCTGACGTTTGTAGATATGGGCCTTGTTGGCACAATATGCAGGCTAAATTCTATTCCTTGTGTTCGTGACTTATTTATATCAATGATGAATCTCAAAACATTTCCCACACACGAATGTAGGTGGTATACGTACCTGGATGTCTGCCCGCTATGTTCGGCATTTCAACATTTGAACCCTTTGTATTGTGCATCGTTAGAGGATTAACTATTTATATATTTATCACCGGGGCATTTTAAAAATGGACTTGTTTACTTTGGCTTTTCCGGGGCCTGCACTGTCTGTCTCGGGGCCTGTCTCTCAGCTTTCTTGAGTCCAGGGTTCAGAATTTCCAAAATAATTAAAGAAGACTTGTTTGATTGGATCTGATGAGCCTATAAAAGATGTGCTCCTCAGGAGACTGTAATAATAATATTCCAGAGCAACTGGCAGCATATAGCACACACACTCTAAGCACTGCCTTATTTATGCTAGGTACCCATTTTGCAGCTGGGTAGACTGAAGCAATATGGAATAAACTGTTTTGCCCAAGAACGACCAAAGTGCCCGGAGTGGCCGGGAATCGAACCAGCGACCCTCTGATTACTAGTCCGACACCTAACCAACTGAGATACTTTGTCCCCAGAGATGGTATATGGAGATGGATGTGATTCCTGATAGAGCCTTTCATCTCTCCTATATACATAGTAGGTATTGTTGACTCTGCTATCCTGGTGGGCCATCTCCCCTGCTCCTCTGTTGGCTCTGTGTCCACATACCCTGCTAGTGTCACTCCGAACCCCTTATGCCCAAGCCACTCACACTAGCTCACATATGTGCGAAAATACCTCAAAATTCATGCTGAATCAAAAAATATGATTCAATGGTAGCAAAGGTGGATCATAGTACTAGTTATCTGCCTTCGATGGTAGTCGTTTTAACACATCTCGTCATCTGAGACATAATGCACCAGTCAATTGAATCCCTGGGAGGGGGGGGGGGGCCGGGACTTGGCCGGGAAACACGGTGCTTCTGCTAAATACTGCTTAAAATAGCTGCCCGGTGTACCGGGATTACTGTGATTATATTGTTGCTGTCCGTCGAGGCGGTGCATGATAGGCGGGGATTTGAATAGTGACGTCATACCCCGCGGGGGGCACTTGGGTATTTAGGGGGGCGCATACGCTCGTTATCAAAATTAAAAAATACCCCTAAACCCCTAAAGCACTGATTTCTGGCCAAAAAAGCACCCGTATTTCATTAAAACGCTGATTTTTTCCACTAAATAAACACCCCTTCTTTTATCAAAACACTGACATTGGATAAACAGGAACACGTATTTCAACTTCAGATTTTATAATCCTCTGCGTGTCTAGCGGCAGCAAGTGGCGGCAGCAAACTCGTTAGCCAGATACTTCGGGAGTCACTCGGCGTCAGAGCCGCGTATGTTTCCTGGATTGTAAGGGGATTTTGACCCCCATACTTCGTACCTGGGTACAAAAAAGTACCCTTCTTTTACAAAATCGCAGACATGCGGAGGTCTTAAAAAAATACCCCTTCTTCCGCGAAATACGTAACGCGGGTGCGGCCCACCTCTGTACCTGAGTGCCCCCCCCCCCCCTCCCCCCGGGCGTCATACTTTGCTGCCACGATTCCAGTAGGCCTATCAGCCGGGCGCACCCGGCCTCTGCTAGGTCCACTGTGTTGACCAACTACGGACCTTCACCCGGCATACTGCCACATAATTGGTCCCTGCCAGTGGGGATGAGTGCTATTTATTGATTTTTTCCTGAGCAGTATCCCCGCATGTCCCGCCCCCCCCCCCCCCCCTCCCAGGGATTCAATTGACTGGTGCATAAGGTAAGATGCAGCATTCGTGAAGTTTGGAGCTCATTTTTTTGGCATTGGCAAGAACATGCATTGGACTGCAAGGGGTTAATGTTTCCCATGTGGTGTAGGAATACATTACCTGCCACTGTGTTTGCTTGTAAAACACTAAATGTGACAAAATGCTGGCATTCATACCGCTAGTTGCCACTTTTTATGCGCAGACAGACATATGTGTTGTGTAATGTTTACAGAAATGCATGTGTCAGTCAGCGGAGGTGTTTATAACCCATCCATGCACGGAGATCTACTAGACAGGTGTCTTCTTCACCTGTCATACTTATGAAAATGAATCATTTCAAGGGGAGTTGTAGATACACAAAAGTTGAATGCTGACTGGATGGTTTTCTTTTTGCCCACGTCCAACAAAACAAAAAGAGTCGATGTTTGCAGATTTTGTTTTTGTTGTTTTTTTTAAAGTCAGCATGTCCGAGATTTTGTAAAAGAAGGGTACTTTTGTGTACCCTGGTACGAAGTATGGGGGGGGGGGGGGGGTGAAAATCCCCTTACAATCCACGAAATATAAGCGGCTCTGACCGCGAGTGACTCCCGAAGTGACTGGGCTTCCGAGTTAGCTGCCGCTAAACAGGCAGAGAATTATAAAATTTAAAGTTAAAATACGTGTTTCCGTTCATCCAAAGTCATTGTTTTGATAAAAGAAGGGGTGTTTATTTACTGGAAAAAGTCACCGTTTTAATTAAAATATGGGTGCTTTTTTGGCAAGAATTCAGTGCTTTAGGCGTATCTTTAAATTTTGATAATGAGCGAATGTGCTCCCCTAAATACCAAAGTATTTGAATTGCATTTGAATGCAGATGACAAATATTGCTTTTCTGCAAGAACGGCTTTTTTTATAGAGGAGCGTTACCTGTAACTGGTAGTCGTGCATAGCGCTACCCATGACAAGTATGTATGCATGTATGTATATTCTAACAATACTCAATGGCTAACCTTAATATTTATTGGGTTCCGTGGACATATAAACATTTTTGGTTATTCCATTGATAATATTTATTTGATTGCATTTGCAGTCTTTGAATTCTATGAAGAACATCAAATGCAGCTTTTTAAACAAAGCTTGTAGATGATAGAAACTTTATAGGATTAAACAATAATCTTTCCAGTAGAAATATTACGTGGTCAGTAAATTATGAACATCAAATGTCACGAGTCAAAGCAAAATGAAAAGAAAACATAAGTAACAAGGCCAATGAAAGGAATACAAGATATTTTATTAGTAACAACCATTTTATGCATATGTACAAGTCCGAGCATACCGTAGTATGATTACACGAAGGATCTTCAAACTATCATAAAGGACCTGTCAGACTTAACCGATTGATATTGCTAGCTAAGGACTGGTCTGAGGGATGGTTACACAAAAGGACAATTAAGCAAGACATTGTAAATATAGGGATTAACTAATCCTAACATTCTAATATAGTCCCAAGAGTAGATCCTTAGGTGTGCTGTTGCTGCATCCCCTAGGTAGGTTCTGGGCATAGAAGTCAGTTACAGGGTTCAGACACAGGGTGAGAGAAACACAGGTATTATCTTTTCTGAGCAAGATAAGACGACCACACGGGTATTCCTGCTATGTGGATACCATCAAGTGAAGAGGCAGGCCAGCTTTAAGTGATGGCCCGGTAAGGGAAGAGGGCTGCAGCAGCAACTACTGACAACGCATATTCAAATATCAAACAGGGAAAAATATATCCCTGTCACACCTGATGACTAAACTGAAGTAGTTCGTATATCAAAAACAAGATTATGCCCATGTGAAATTAACAAAAGTGATTTAAATATCAAAACTAAATATAAGTAATCAGTAAACAATTAAGTACAAATGTATGATATAAGAATAATAAAGCAAAATGTGTATATTTTGCAAATGAGGGGAGCCTGTGAGTAGGGGCACTAAAGTTCATAGAACTCGCACATGTAAGCCCCAAAATGATGGTGGAAAACTAGAAATATAAAGAATGCATAATGCAGAGGTTAACGGTTCAAGTGACCACTGACACCAGGCATTACCAATGAAGAACTTTGTCTGGTGGGCGGTGGCAGCTTGCAAACGACTCTCTGCCTCCGCAAAAGTTGAAACAATTACCAATTGATAGTAGAAATATAAAAATGGAAAAGGATAAACAAATATATTTGTAACACCAAAGAAGATTTCAGAATTTTTCTAAAATTCAATACTCCAAACTATTTAAGACTACTATGAAGTCTCTACTCCAACTACTATTCTCTATGCTGTACAGTACTGATGTCCTGAAATGCAATAAACAATATCCTGATATACAATAAACAACCTGTCCCTTTAAAATGTCAATGGCTCTCATCAATAGCATCTCATCTCTTAACATCTTATATACATGTCCATCTACCCTACATCCAATATTAACATTTATTAGGACAGCACTCCGCCTATATTCAACTACATCTGTATGTTTTCACTTCCTCAATGTTGAAAAAATGGTAAAATAACCTTCAAATAATCTCAGGACGATGCAAATAAGCAGGAATTAACAAGTTCACTTGTTTATTTTATGACGCATGTATCCATGTTATCTGCTAGTTCTTTATCAATTGTTACTGCATAGTTGTAAATTTCCTCATGAAATGGATGAGGAAGTTCACGGAAGTGCCTTTTGAATGGTATGAAGGACAGGTTTTCCACAAACCCTGCCCTGACAAATTGACCTAGTTCTGCCATTAGACCATAGTCTGGGTGATTATCATTCAACCACAATGGATCACCAAGACCCCATTCAAACATGGTGTGATCAAGTGAATGTAAAACTGTACCAATGAACATTGCATCTGGATCTATCCCATAAAAGGAGTCTTTGTATTTGACAAACGTTGTCAGAAACTTGCGCCTCACCTTCAAAAGAAAAGGAATCATCCTGGAGAACTTTCTTAACTGAATTATATTTTCGTTGAAAGGTGGGTCAGCATTCTCAATGCAGTGATTGAATACCAAAACAATATTTTCAAAATTGTACTTAGATATGCCAAACTTTTTCCAAAGTCTGCAGAGACGTGGGAATGCTGCAAACCCAAAGTGGTTGTACATTTCGGTGGCCATTGCCATTCTTTGCATAAAAGGGATTTCAGTAATATCAGAGTTTATCCCCCAGTTCGCACATGCATGCATTGGAATGTGATTTGCAAATATTGAATTAAAGAAGAGTAAAATGACCGCTTCATCTGCTGTCAAGTGTCTCCCATCTAAACAAGCAGATTCCATTTCTCTTGCGTCCAGGTCAACTTCAACACTAAGGCACTCACCTACCACTAAATAACCATCATTTGACAACATTGGAAACTGTGGCCATCTGAATAAAGCATATGTTTTACCACTGTTTTCACAAACACGAGTGCTGTCATAGTGAAATACCTGCATCCACTCAAGGCAAATCTTCCCTACCAATTTATGAGCATTATATGGTTTTACTGTGAGCAACCCCATCTTTTGTAGGAATGAGCGAACTCGCAGTTTTAAGATGCCTGTGCTCATTAAATAAAATGAATTTAAACCAATGATAACTACAGCCCATAGATAGTCTGGGAAACTCATATATATATGATTTGTATCTAGCTTACCAATTTTGTTGAGATTGAGAAATGCAGATGGAGACCCATTTTTTGCATTTGTTACTTTAGGATTAAGGTGTCCTTTTCCCTCATAACTAGAATGTGGAAAGGCAGAGTTAGAAATGCATTTTGGGTGCAATCTTTTGAACTTACTTTTACATTTGAAATGGGAATGCCATTGGTGATACTCGAAAGCCACAAAAGCAACAATGAACATTGCCCAGAGGATGAGAAAATTTGGCAAATTTGAAATAAACCAGGAGATTGCATTGATACCAAAGTGCCACATGTCCTCTTGTAGACTGTATACTGGTTCATCTTCTCTTTGCTTTGTTTCCATTTTGCAACTTATGTATGTCATATAAGTTACCATCACTAAACAAAAGAAGAAAATGCTGAGAACCCTCATGACTAATTTGTTTTACACCGATCAGTTTGTTTCACTTTCCCTGTGTACTGGTTTCTTGTTTCTTCTTCAGCTAGTTGCGGGGTTCAACTTGTTTGTTCTCATCTCAGGAAGTGTTGAGGGGCTAATGATCTGAATTCACTCTGTCATCAAAATACTTTGGAGACGCTTTGAACCTCTGAAATAGACAAACTATAGTTGAAACATTTTCAACTTCAGCATGTTCTGCCAATCATACATGCACTTAAGGTAAATCAGAAAAATGTGACACCCGTCAATCTGTATTGATCTAACCTCCACATTTGAGAAGTTTGTAGGTTCCTGATTTATTGTGGATAGGAGCTCATTTTGAAAACACAATGCATGGTGTGTGTTTTTATCTAAACCAATTAGAAAGTAAAACATGGTATTTTTGAGTACTCTTTCGCGTGAAAGTATATATCTACATTCCTTACCATACCTTTTTACCTGACTGGCTGTAGCTGGATCTGGTACAAGTAGGGGTTATCATAGGCTGCAGTCGTCTACCCTCTGCTGCTGCAATGTCAATAGAAAGGGCAAAGCTAGCAAGCAAACCTAGAAGTTGAAGTTTGATTCAAGTTGCATGGCCAGAAATTTCTCAGATTCAGTGCTGAAGTAATTAGGTAGAAGTCCAGTTGGAAGGTACCCACCAGTGTACTGGGCCCTAAGTATAAAGGTATCTGCGAAAAGCTGGAATTAGCTTCTGCTCATGTGCTACTTGTTACAGTTATGCCATAGTTATAAAGTTGTCACGCAGATATGTGGTTAATCGCCTAACTACCCCGAAGCAAGGATACCAAGAATGTCTTTGTTTGTGATGCTAATTCGAAAACATCACATTGTGCCATTTCTATATTTTGTAAGGGAAATACTCTACTTCAAAGCATATTAATGAAATAACTAACTTTGTTTTGAGGGCAGTGTCAAAAATGAAGAATTTTTATCAATCTGCCTAAGTCCCTGCAAAAAGCAATGGTAGTTTTTCAAATATCAAGCATGTAAGAATACAATGTTTAAAGCAGCGTTGTTGGATGGATTTTAATAACTCTTCATCTTCAAATAATTTCAAGAGGAATTATGCCCATAAGTTGAATTTCGATAAAATCAGAGATGCTGCAGCTGCAGAGACCACCATCGTGATGGTGGTCTCTGGTCTGACCAAAGCTTGGCCGAACATTTTTTTTTCTTTTTTGTTACAAAAAGTTTGTGTTTGCCTTCCAAACTTGGTAGACCTCTTAGGAGCACGAAGTCATGTTTGTATAAATATATCTTTTGCCTTTTTTCATGCACCTTACATATATGAAATCCATGATAGTCATGGTGTGATTTCCTGCTGGGATAATCTGATATTATGAATGCAAATAGGGCAACACTACTCGGCATTTCTAACCCCTACTCCAATACCTCATATTTAATATATATATATATATATATATATATTATATATATATATATATATATATATATATATATATATATATATATATATATATATATATATATATATATATATATATATATATATATATATATATATATATATATATATATATATATATATATATATGTATATATATATATATATATATATATATATATATATATATATATATATATATATATATGTGTGTGTGTATATATATATATATATATATAAATATATATATATATATATATATATATATATATATATATATATATGTATATATATATATATATATATATATATATATATATATATATATATATATTTACATATTTATATATATATATATATATATATATATATATATATATATATATATATATATATATATATATATATATATATATATATATATATATATATATACAGAAGCCTATATTACGACCACTGAAAAATCATTTTTTATTTTCTATTTTTCTCCTTAGAATTCAGAAAATTTCATATATCTGTCTATCTCTCTATGTATGTATGTATGTATGTATGTATGTATGTATGTATGTATGTATATATATATATATATATATATATATATATATATATATATATATATATATATATATATATATATATATATAAATATATTATATTTATATATATATATATATTTATATATATATTTATATATATATATATATATATATATATATATATATATATATATATATATATATATATATATATATATATATATATATATATATATATATAATATATATATTTATATACACGGGCTGTTTTAGTGGTGCCATGCATACGGGCATGATTTGCTAGCTCTTTGTTCATCATTAAATTTATTATAAATCCGTTTGCGTTTTTTGCCTGAAGATAGACATTTTTGTACTTCCTTATCTGCAGCAGCAAACATTGGTGAGAGTGGCTTTGCACATGTAGATGGTGATAAACTTAACCACTTAATCATTGTGAATGAACAGCAGTACTAGTCAGAAAAGAGAGCAGTGTTAGCAACTGGTGTAGCAGGTGGCAGGGAAGACACTCAATTGCTAGTAGGACAGGAGATCTATGCTAGAGTGTCTGTTGTCCCTAACAACCAGTACACACTCCTGCATATAGTACAACCCCAGCTATTTTAAGGCTGGTTGCCACTGCCAACAGACCGGACTGGTCAGTTTCTCCAGCCAGTGACCTAGAAAGCTCTGGCTGTGAGCAACCAGTACACACACACGTGCTATTTTAAGGCTGGTTGCCACTGCCAACGGGACTGGCCACTTGTTCTGAGCCAGTGACATGGTACATAGTGGCCGCCTTGCTAAGTACCATGTAGTATCAAAATGCTTTTTACATTGTAAATAGAGTTTATTTTACAACCTGAGTGTGAAAAAATGATAATTTCTATAATAAAAACATTCTAGTTTTTCTATCTGAAATACTCTCCCCCCCTCCCACCCCTGAACACTGTTGAATGTATGAGATTGCCTTCGTTTCAATGTAATGTACATGGCGACATCTAGTGGATAAAAACTGAACTAAACTTATGGATTTTTGGCGTCAGGAAATAAGTGTGTATCTTGTGTGACGCAAAAAACGCACTTATTACCTACACGCACTAATTTCCAGATTTACAGTATATATATATATATATATATATATATATATATATATATATATATATATATATATATATATATATATATATATATATATATATGTATGTATGTATATATATATATATATATATATATATATATATATATATATATATATATATATATATATATATATTATATTTGAGATTTTTTGGATATCTAAGGGCAATATTTTTTTTTAATTCCATGGTCCTCGTTATTGGTCTTAACATTATTTTATCATTTTCTTTTAAAGTGAGGACTGGGGTGAGATTTCCTTTTTTGAGATTTTAGGATTTCTGAGGGAAAAATTAAAAATAAACGATAATTTCTAGTGGTTCTTATAGGTTTCCGTAAGATTGCATACAGGAATTGCAAAAACTTAAGTAGTGGCACGCATCCATATACATCCAAGTAAACGCCTAAATATGCTAATATTTCAGCAATTGTGTTAGGAATGAATTCGCGAAGAGGGAAAGTTATCTTTAACATTGACGGGAAAGGGAGGTGTGTCAATGTTCATACTATGGAGTCACTAGCAAAAGAGTATGAATAGCAGGGTATGGACATCGCTGTCGTTTAGCGGGGGTAAGACTCAATGATGTATCCGAGCATGATGTTTGTGTTTTGCAGGCTCACTCTTCGTGCTATGTGTGACCTTTCACACGATCTCTAAATTAAACTTGGCGTGTGTTTGAACTCGGCGCTAAATTTAACCTCACACTTCAGAGACTAGTTTCTCAGTTATCCAGAAAAAGTCCGATACAAGGCGATAGGAGTGGAGATGAATGTAGTGGAAAGCTGTATGAAGCTAGTGGCGCTGGGCGCAACACAGCGCAAAGGTTAGGCAAGTATGGAAGAAGAATGGATCCGTGCGCCAAAATAAAGGCCGGCGCACGGATCCATGTCTCAGAGGGAATGGTTAGAGATGTAACAGTTATGAAATATGAGGAAAATGGGTAGTGAGTAAAAGCAATTTAGTGATCGTGTAAATATATAAGTTCACCTGGGAAAAGAAAGAAAAGGTCTGATTTGGAAAATATTTGTTACTGAAATACCATGAAGCTGAGAATATGGGGAATTCAAAAACATTAATCAGAATTTGCCCCCCAATATGGTATGAGCAACCCTCTGGGTCATGGACTATAAAGTGTGATCTGCTACTTGATATTAAAGTACGTTATTTCATAATCATATTTGTATGGTTATCAATTTGCCAACTCCTGTGAAATATAATTGCCCACTCCAAACCTATATTCTCACCAGACCCCTGGTGGCCAGGTTTGGAACAGAACAAAACGGCGCGAAAGAAGCCCCAATATTGGACCGCGAGAAATCTCAACCAACGTATAACTCTCAACTCCACTGATTTGAGCAGTACTCTCCTGATTTCAGACCTCAAATATGATCTCTACTGATAGAGCACCTGATTTGAAGAAATCTCCAGATTAGCTACTGATTTGCCAACTTTCAAAAAGCATGCATCCACCCTTCTTCAAAAATAAATTTACTTTCTAGCCAAGAGCCAAAAATGCGCGAGATACCTCATTGTTGTCAGTAGGACGATGGCCTTAAATTTCCATCGATCAATTTATGGTACGTCCGGGTCCCGCTGTTAAAAAGGAAGTGACGTCAGACGGAGTCGCGTGAAGTGGTTATACATTGAGCTTTGTTATGCCCATTCCCAGGCCCAGCTCAATGTCCTACAACATATGAACTATGGATATGTTTTAACGACCCAAGGTTGCGGACAAAGAAGAGAAATATACGCGTTTTATCGTGAAGCCTATACACTAATTCAACAATGGTAATGTGCGTGTGTTGTGACGTGCAGCGTTCTTTTTCCTAAGAAACTGGCGCCAAATAGCGAACGTGATACAAGCGCGCCACGCATCATTAACTACATAGTTCGCAATACATGCTGCGCGTGGGGGGGGGGGGGGGGTATTGTGGGGCTCTCAGGTACAGTGGGGGCCGCACCCTCCTTACGTATTTCGCGGAAGAAGGGGTCTTTTTTAAGACCTCTGAATGTCCGCGATTTTGTATAAAAAGGGTATTTTTTGTAACCAGGTACGAAGTATGGGGGAGTGAAAATCCCCTAACAATCTACGCAATATATGTGGCTCTGAGTCACGCCGAGTGACTCCCGAAGTGACGTGGGCTTCCGAGTCTGCTGCCGCAAACTGAACAGGCAGAGGATTATAAAATCTTAAGTTAAAATACGTGTTCCCGTTCATCCAATGTCATTGTTACTGGAAAAAGTCAGCGTTTTTAAAAAATAAGGATGCTTTTTTGGCCAGAAATCAGTGCTTTAGGCCTTAGGGGTATCTTTAAATTTTGATAACTAGCGTTAATGTACCCCCCTAAATATCAAATCCCCCCCCCCCCCGGGACATGCTGGCACTACGGGTAGAAAATTGCAGCTATGTTATTGTTAAGAGCTTCGCTCGTCGTCGAGGCCATGCCTCATCATATTATGCTGAACATAGAAGTATTTGATCTTGAAAGATCACACAGTGTAAGTGTTGATGATGATGATATTTTCAGTTACAAAGCTACCTGTTTGTTCTTGATAACTCTGTGTATATCATCATGCAGCAATAATGTGATCTACTACACAAAATTAAAGTTATCCCATTAACATACGTGTACATGGTTATCAATTATAAAGGCGCACTCCTTAAGCACAAGTACAAGTACTAACCTCTCCCCTAGTGGCCAGAATTGGAACTAAACAAAACGAAAGCAAACTAAAACAAAACAAGCCGCAATAATAAACTGCCTGAAATCTCCTGATTTTGGAGTGTTGAATGTTGACAGGTATGCCAACGTAAATGCACAATATCAATTGAACATTCCATAACGCACACGTACCCAGATTTAAGAAATTATGGCCAGTTTAAAGATATTCTCAGCATCAGGACTAGTGAGCGACATCGCTGCGTAGACACGCAGGTAGCCAAGCGTCCAGAAAAGAAGTGGAGCAGAGAACCACCCACAGCTTCACTTATTGCGACATCTAAAATGTAAGTAGATGGGCGCGAAAATATACAGAAAATTTTCCCATAAATTGTAATAATACACGCTATCAATCTCACGCATAACTTAAATTTTTGGCCGCTCTGTTTCATAGATTAACTCGCTGCCAAAAACAGGGCGACCGCCGGCAGTTTGTAGCAGTGATTTCTGTGTAGTGCACTCGAAGCCCTAGTGGCTTGGACCAATACTAATGATAACCTCTCGGTTATAAAACAGGGCGGGGCCCTTTCAAAAGCCGCTAGCGTCAAGGGAAGTTCGCTGAAAATAATGGCACCATTTAGCCAAAAACACCTGCACTTTTCACCGATGTTTCAAGTTGGCCAAACGTTGTGATGGTCTGGCCAGAATTGCAATGAGAATGATGCAAACACAGCCTTCTTCAGGTTGTACATTCTTGTGTTATCTATTTTTGATGTTATTCATGAGTATTCATTTATGCTGGATGTGAATGACTCTACATTCACAATTGTCTACATTGTTGTTTTAAGTTGGCAAGAAGGCGTGACGGTTTGGATAGAATTTCAATGAGAATTGTTGCACAACAGCTGTTTTCTAGTTGTATATTTTGGTGTTCTCTATTGTTGATGTAATCTATGAGTATTGCTCACCGTATCTTTTGATCTGGCTGGCTGTGGCTGGACGCGGTACAAGGATGCGGTCGTCTACCTCTAGCTGTTGCTGCAGTGAGACGAAAGGGCAAAGCTAGCAAGGGAACCTAGACGTTGATGCTTAAGAGTTACTCTTAAAAGTGTCGTCTGGATATTTGATACTTTTGACAATAAATTGGAAATTAAGAATGATTTTACAAAATATTTGAAGGAGATTAGTTTGTAATGACCCAATGAACACTTATCCTCCAGATATTTCCCCAAATATGCTTTTGGAGGAATGATTTCACCAAAATTGCCATGTCGCTTTTGGCCGCTGTGAGCATTCATGGGTTAAGTTATAAATACACGGGGAACGGAACTGTTTATCGACTTTAAACTATCCTATTCTTGTATGTATGATGCTTGATTTACATTTTGGGGGAAAAATTAACTAAACTCTATATCTTTTTCCACAAAGTCCCGTATCAGTTCCCCCTACAGAACATCACGAAGCCGCTGTTATAAAGAATGGATACTGAACATCTCCTAGACGGGACCGACTCTTATACTTATTTCATATATTGATGCTATTTTGGATCGTACCATATAGTCAATAGCAATAAAGTATGGATATCAGGGTATGGACATCGCTGTCGGTCAACCATTCCCTGTTGGCCTTCAGGGCAATGAACTCAATTCAAGCTAGGCCGTTCCTAAAACAGCTATAAAGAAGTTACCAGATGATAAAATCAATCGTATTATAAACTGTTGCATTATGTCCACAGTTGGCTGCTTTCGACAAATCGCAGGCCTCGAAGGGTGTGGGTAAATGACATAACCCACACTTACTTTTGAGCCTTTGTTTCATAACGCTTAAACCCTTACCTTGCCCCTCCCACTGGCTGTAGGTGTTGGATTTGTGGTCTGCTCGCTTGCTGCTTGCGACGTCGACTGCGCAGTATTACGTTGCTCACAGGATTTTAAACTGCCTCATCGGGTCGGGATCTTTTGTGGTCAAACGCGAATGAACCCCAATGCATGTAGGGATGACCCGATTGCCGCTATTTTTAGCACATCTATATTTTAATACTCACTTGGCAGGTTCGTTGTTGGGGGTTTTCTCGTGGGATATGCCCTGCCGGGCTACACTGCTGCCATGGATCAATTGGAAGTTGTTTCCGATTAATGCATTCACTTTTGTTTTTTCGAAATTGTGTTTGCTTAACTTATTATCTTGAAAAATAGCCGGTTGCCAATGGCAATGAAAAAGTGTCTGCAGCCAGTCCAGGTCACATCAATGACATATGTCTGCAGCCACCCGATATGATACAATGTATTTCATACAATGTTGTACAACTGTATCTATGAAATTATACAATGTTGCTCTCCCCCTCTTTCAACTCTGTCTATAAAATTATACAATGTTGCAAAAAACTCTACACCATACATCACTAGGCTGACAGGAGTGCACATGTACTCAGACCTGTGGTGTTACAATTAACTCTCCACATTTTAGGGTACATTTCATTCGATTTCATTACTCAGAAAATTGAATCATTTGAGGATTTGTCATTGAGCACTCTGTATCTTTCTGTATAGGCTATTTCCTTTTAACTCTGTTGATTTTTCTTTTCTTTTTTCTTCCCTTTAGCATTTGTTCCATCCCTTTTTTCTCCCTGTCTCACTGAGTAGGCCTACTGTATTAACGATTTATTCTTTTCCTTATTCCTGTATTTCTTTTCCTTATTTTGCAATTTCTGATCCTCCTCTTCCTACATTTTTTGTGTTGTGTGTTTTTATTTGCATTTAGGAATTTTCTTCTTTTTAGTTTGCCGTTGCATTTAAAATTTTGAGAAAAAAAAAAGTTCCTTTTTCTAGCATATTGCGGCTAAGTTGTCTGACTATCCAGTTATAACTGGTGGAGGAAACTGGAGTACTTAGCGAAACCACACACATATATACATATATATATATATATATATATATATATATATATATATATATATATATATATATATATATATTATATATATATATATATCAAGCCCTATACTTTTCAACTTATATTAGCAATCCTTAAAATTCATTTGGCATTTAATCATCAAATCTCTCTCCTTGGAATTATATTGGCATGCAAACATCAGAACTGCTTGCCCACTTGCCGTTGCATTTGAAATTTTGAAAAAAAAAAGTTGCTTTTTCTAGCATTTTGCGGCTAAGTTGTGTGACTAGCCAGTAATAACTGGTGGAGGAAACTGGAGTACTTAGCGAAAACCACCGCCTAATGCCAAGTCACTGGCAACTTTCTCATGCCGTGACCGGGATTTGAACCTGTGCAGGGGTGATAGTCAGCTAGCAGTCTTATACCACAGGGCACATTGACTTATTTATATAGTGTTCGCACGATTGTTCGAACATGCCGAACAGCATTCGTTTCACCTCCAATTATGATCATTAAATGCATGTTGGCATATTTGAACAAAAAACTGACCATGGATAAAAATTACATTAAAAAAAATGGCTGGACCTTTGGTAGTCCGGCCGGCCACAACAAACTGTACAACAGTAGTTTATTCACCTGTTTATGGCCCCCCTTGGGGGGGGGGGGGGGTACTCAGGTACAGAGGGGGGCCACACCTGCATTATGTATTTCGCGGAAGAAGGGGTCTTTTTTTAGACCTCCGCAAGTCCGCAATTTTGTAAAAGAAGGGTACTTTTTTGTACCCAGGTACGAAGTATGGGGGATGAAAATCCCCTTACAATCCACGAAATATACGCGGATCTGACGCCAAGTGACTCCCTAAGCTACTGGGCTTCCGAGTTTGCTGCTGCCACTTGCTGCCGCTAAACGGGCAGAGGATTATAAAATCTAAAGTTAAAATATGTGTTCCCGTTCTTCCAATGTCAGTGTTTTGATAAAATAAGGGGTGTTTATTTACTGGAAAAACTCAGCATTTTTACTAAAATAAGGGTGCTTTTTTGGCCAGAAATCAGTGCTTAAGGTGTATTTATTTTTAAATTTTGATAACGAGCGTATGCGCCCCCCTCTGTACCTGAGTGTACTTTTCTCTCCCCTGTAAATTCCTTTTTGCATCTCTTTGCAACATTCTGAACACTACTTATTTATCATGAGTTCTATTTTTTGTCACTTGTGGTTGGACTCCCACTGATAACATGGGGGGGGGGGGCTGATTGATTACATCCTATGTCTGCAGCGTAATCAATGCTGCGCTATAAAAACTAAAGCGTGCCTATTCTTTGCAAGCAGGGGGCCTGCTATAAGGTGGGCTTGAACTTATCATTTTTTTCTGATTGATGCTGGTGATAAATCATGACTGAGAACTAGAAACTAATAAAACAAGAGCAACACCAATGGTTCAGTAGGTGGTTAGGGTAGTTTGATTGTGTTTTTTTTATCTATTTACTTATTCTTTTTATTCTATGCCTCTAAACCTCCTGCACAACATTAAGAATGGCTTAGAATCCAAACCCGTGCTGTGCACGGGGGCCTGCTAGTTACACATAAATACTGAGATACGAGCACCTAGATGAGTGGTTATGCATTTTTTTCTTTTTGATAGATGTTCTATTTACTAATTAATTATTAGTTATATCAATTTATTAAGATGAAAACGGACTTCAAACGGATATAAAAATGACAAAACAACACCAAAGCAAAGTAACCTTAATCCGTTTAAAGTTGTTACCCTTTCTAAACTAGACATGGCCAGATATGTTCTTTAAAGGAGCCGTATCATATCATAAAAGCCACACTGGTACGTGTATCATTATTCGGTAAATAAAATGTGTAACCTATACAACATCATAAGAATCGTTGTCTCCTTTTAACTCGACGCTATTGTTCAACCGTAGGCGCGTAAGCGGCTGGAAAAGTGAAACGTTTGAAAATGTTACAATCTGAACACACCCAGAGATGTTTTTTAATAGAAAATTTGCCGGAGAAATCGAAAATGCCGTAGATTTAACGACTTGAAAACGCATAAAGATATATTCATTATTGTGTTTTCATCGGCAACTGGATAAAGTCGGTATATCGCCAAACTCTTTTCAGTTGTTTTGGCGCTCGTAATCTCTTAATTGTTTTTTAACGACATTCGAGTGATCTGTATACCGTAAGAGTGGGGCCATCTTAGTTAGCATATACTGGACGATTATGGATCCACATGTTGACACGGTAAGGTAGGGGGGTGGAATTCATTTTTGGGGACGTATCTAAATTTGGGGGGTTATTAATAAAAATGGCCAAATAGCATATAACAAGATTTTTTCGGTATGTTAGGCACGATCCAAAATTATGAATATCGATATTAATTTGTTTTTATCCTTGTCTGAGTAACATGACTCAATGGACTCATCGATAGCGTAACCGGCCTGGAGTGTCAGAGGGCGAAGGATCGAATACGATTGAACTATGTACGCATATATATATATTTTTTTTTTTTGCAAGCTTCCAAATGCTTCGGATGGCACTTTAATCCGTAGGTGCAGTCCGCAATTTGAGAATTTCTTCAAATAAAAATATATAGTTTAATGGGTGTAGTAATGCCTAGCCTTCACATAGAATATGAGATCTGTTAAGTGGTCAGCTTGTTGCTTTCAAAAGAAAAGATATCATAAGTGATAAGTTTAGAAATTCTTCAAGAAAATATATAGTTTAATGTATGTAAATATTAATTAAAATATGAAAATAAAGGATATGTTCCCGATGATGTTGGTATTGTCACGTGCATGCAGACTTGCTGCACATGCCTATTACTCAATGCAACTTCCACCCATTCACCTTCTATTTGCCCTTCCATACGTCGTCACCTGTTGATCAGTGCCCTATTTATGCACCTTCCAACTGTAATATGGGATTGGATACGTGCGCCCGCCACTAACTTTTTGGGCACACGGATCCTTATTACATTGTCATTTTGTACTCATTCTATTTTGTACTCATTCTGCGGCCTTAATAAGCGCCCTGCCGCAACACTTGCCTTCCCCCTCTCTGTGAGTGTACTGTCCTCCCAATACCTTTTTCAACGGGGCCCTATCTGGATATGTGAAATGCTAACATAATGATCCATTTCTGGCCAGTAGGCTGATGTCTGATGCAGGGGATTGTGTATGGAGAGTGGTACAAAGATGTATTGAAAAGAATTGTCAAGCATACTTACCTGGCAGAGGAGTTAACCGTGATCAGCAAGGCGGTTCTCCCAGGGCGAGGCCTTTCCATTGCACCTCGGTTGGGCTGACCCTTGCGATCGCCCCAAATGTGGACGACTCGACTGTACAATGTATGTGTGTGGGGTCTGCGTTCGCGCTCACCCTGTATAAGCAATCTAAAATCAGACCTTCCTCCCTCTCCATTCTCTGTCCCTCTATGTATTTGCTAGTGACATCTTTTCTGACAAATGCATATATTTATATACTAGTATGTGAATTTATAATGTTAAAACTTTGTTAGGAATCACCGAAGTAGTGAATTTCAAATATGTCGGAGTATAAGTATATATCAAATTATTCGATCATGTATTTATTTATTCTGGACCCATCAATGTATCATCATTGGATGTAAGCTAGTCCGGATTAAAAAATAAGGTGGATCCCTGAAATGCGAAAGACACATCTTTGAAAAACAAAGCTTAATGATTTGTTAGATAATAGATTCAGTCATACTGCAGCTGAAACATTAGCTTGACAATTTTTCAATGTCTTTGATGAAAGCAGACGTAACCCTTATGCTGCTAGTTGCTAATTTAGTTCCCTTATAAATCCGTGAAAGGCAGTCAGTAGCGTGTCATGACTGCACGATTCCGGGATAAAGTACATGCAATTACGAGACGAGTGTACAGGCTTGGTACAGTATTTGAATTTGGCGCCAATACTACGCGGTCGATGACGTCACCAATCAGGTTAGCGTGAGTTGCCGGCTTCAATAATTGTCGTGGCAATAGACATTCCTATGGGACACCGGCTCAGGTCTAAATGTTTAGGTGTGATTCAATAGATGCCAATGTTTTACTATACTCCCCCTTTGAAGGAAAGAGTGCACGGAAGAACAGGCGCGCCTGACACGGACATGGGAACCTTTCCATTGAAAAAAACTGCAAATGTGTGTTTTCTGGTATCCGCTTTCTTTCAGGGCAGATATAGTTAGCCACGTGACCTGGCTAGAAATGATGCCGTTTTTTCCAAATAGTCTAACCCATTTGCTGAGGGTGCCAGTTTCAGAGTTTGCTAATAAGGGAACGGCTTGCAGCCGTATTTAAAGGCACTAAGCGTCAAGAACCTAACAAAGTTCATACTTAAGACAGAAATTCATATTCCCTAGGATACACTTGCCGATATACTAAGGTGTTGTTTGTTGAGTTTAAGCATTCTAACAAATCGTAATGAGGTAATGATAGTTTATTTATTCATCTTTTATTCTACAGTTTCTTGTTTCTAAAGTTAATTGGTGACCGTATCATATTCAATATGAGCACAAAGATTTAACATTTAGTCCGCAATGTCAGGGATATTGACACGAAATTTTGAACGGTGATACGTCCTACGGGTACTTTAAGTTCACGAACCCGAACTCTATGGAAGGCGATTTCTGCGAATAAAAGGCACCAAAAAAGTAAAACGACTTTCCCTGAAAAGAAAATTCCTTTTAATTGGGAATAAGATGCGTGTGTTTGCATTTCGTTTCGTTTCATTCCATTTTTTTGTTATTTTCCTTCAACAGAAATGGGTTTCTTTTTGAGGATAATAAGTTTCCTAAAAAAAGAGTCTTTAACATAGTTTTCAGGGATTTACGTAGGGTTTATAATGTGTGTATTGAGGCAAAACTAACATTCTGGTAGATGCGTTTTAATCTGAATGCGCTATTATTCCTGTAGCATATATCACAAGGACATCTTTAGATTGGTTTTGATCCCGAAACAGGTAAGTGTCCGAGCACACATTTTTGTCAAGGTAATTACACAAGGCTTATGTGCAAAGCTATGAAGTAGTCTAAAGGAGATGGGTCAAGTAGTAATGTTATTGGCATGCCCCGATAGCCAAGCGGACTAGGGCATTGCTACTTGTTTTTCAATTCTGAATCTATGTCAATTTCTTCATTGAGTTCCCATTACCATTATATTTGCTTGGAATTTCAAATCCATTTATTCCTCAAAAACTTTACCTCTACGCCCAATTAACCCTTTCAATGGCAAGGCTACTTTCACCCAAAGCACAAAGATGCAGACATTTTGTAAACCACCTAAGCCCTTTCATGTTGGTATTCATTATATAGCTCTCACTAAGTACTCTCAGATGAGTACCCATATGTCAGGGTTTCAGTCATTCTTTAGTGTTTTTGTGTCATTTTGTATTGGCAAAATTAGCCACCACCAGCAGAAGGGTTAAAATATTTACCTGAGTAGCCAGGTAAATTGGCCTTGACCTACAGTAGGATCTGCAGCTCTATGTTTTAAGTAGCGTAAGGGAATGTAATGGTGATGCCGACCTCAGGGTCAAGGGCAGACAGAAATACCACACATGCTTACGTGATTGCATCATATACACATGAATGCATCATCTCTCTCTCAGGTCTCATTCAATTGACCGGTTAACATGAAGGGGGAGTTGTCATTTGAATTACGTTTATCGTCACGTACTTTGCCCTATTAAAGCTTAAGATCATGATTAGCCAGTTTTAACCCTTATGCTGCTGGTGGCTAATTTGGCCAATACAAAATGAAAAAACCTAGAAAGTCACTGAAACCCTGGCAAATGGGTATTCATCTGATCGTTCTCATCAAAAGCTAACCAATGCATACCAACATGGCAGGGTTTAGAAGGTTTTCAAAGATTTCTGCATTCTTGTGCCATTGACAAAAGTAGCCTCAGCAACAAAAGGGTTAAATGGCAGAGGGATTTGAGGTACCCGGGGGAAAAAGAGTAACCCTCAGTCACTGACAACTTTCTCACATGACTATAGCTAGAAGGAAACCCACACTACCTTAGGCAGTGGTGAGAAATAGTATACAACCTAAGTGCCATTACCAATCGACTATTGGGGCAGACCCTAAATATTAGGGGACTCTTCATTCATATGCTATGTATATATAGCTCCATTGCTTTGGTTCATGAGTACACAGAAATCTCCAGATTAGCTACTGATTTGCCAACTTTCAAAAAGCAAGCATCCACCCTTCTTCAAAAATAAATTTATTTTCTAGCCAAGAGCCAAAAATTTCATAATATGCTGAACATAGAAGTATTTGATCTTGAAAGATCACACAGTGTAAGTGTTGATGATGATGATATTTTCCGTTACAAAGCTACCTGTTTGTTCTTGACGCGAGGTTCCGGAACCCGCCGATAGGCGGCTTCAAACACGTCGAATGCACTTCGGATTTGCCGGAGAAATCGGAGATGCCGTAGATTTAACGACTTGAAAACGCATAAAGATATATATTCGTTATTGTGTTTTCATCGGCAACTGGATAAAGTCGGTATATCGCCAAACTCTTATCATTTGTTTTAGCGCTCGTAATCTCTTTATTGGTTTTTAACGACATTCGAGCTATCTGTATACCGTAAGAGTGGGGCCATCTTAGTAAGCATATACTGGACGATTATGGATCCACATGTTGAAACGGTAAGGTAGGGGGTCGAATTCATTTTTGGGGACGTATTTAAATTTCGGGGGGTTATTAATAAAAAATGGCCAAATAGTAAATAACAAGATTTTTTTCGGTATGTTAAGCACGATCCCAAATTATGAATATCGATATTAATTTGTTTTTATCATTGTCTGAGTAACATGACTCGATGGACTCATCGATAGCGTAACCGGCCTGGAGTGTCAGAGGGCGAAGGATCGAATACGATTAAACTATGTACGCATATTTTATTTTATTTTTTTGCAAGCTTCCAAATGCTTCGGATGGCACTTTAATCCGTAGGTGCAGTCCGCAATTTGAGAATTTCTTCAAATAAAAATATATAGTTTAATTGGTGTAGTAATGCCTAGCCTTCACATAGAATATGAGATCTGTTAAGTGGTCAGCTTGCTGCTTTCAACAGAAAAGATATCATAAGTTCCCGATGATGTTGGTATTGTCACGTGCATGCACACTTGCTGCACATGCCTATTACTCAATGCAACTTCCACCCATTCACATTCTATTTGCCCTTCCATACGTCGTCACCTGATGATCAGTGCCCTATTTATGCACTTTCCAACTATAATATGGGATTGGATACGTGCGCCCGCCACTCACTTTTTCGGCGCACGGATCCTTATTACATTGTCATTTTGTACTCATCCTGCGGCCTTAATAAGCGCCCTGCCGCAACACTTGCCTTCCCCCTCTCTGTAAGTGTACTGTCCTCCCAATACCTCTATCAACGGGGCCCTATCTGGATATGTGAAATGCTAACATAATGATCCATTTCTGGCCAGTAGGCTGATGTCTGATGCAGGGGATTGTGTATGGAGAGTGGTACAAAGATGTATTGAAAAGAATTGTCAAGCATACTTACCTGGCAGGGGAGTTAACCGTGATCAGCAAGGCGGTTCTCCCAGGGCAAGGCCTTTCCATTGCACTTCGGTTGGGCTGACCCTTGCGATCGCCCCAAATGTGGACGACTGGACTGTACAATTTATGTGTGTGGGGTCTGCGTTCGCGCTCACCCTGTATAAGCAATCTAAAATCAGACCTTCTTCCCTCTCCATTCTCTGTCCCTCTATGTATTTGCTAGTGACATATTTTCTGACAAATGCAGAAAAGCTGCATACATTTATATATGTGAATTTATAATGTTAAAACTTTGTTAGGAATTTCAAATATGTCGGAGTATAAGAATATATCAAATATTCGATCATGCTCCTTGAAAGTAGCAAAGTGTCATATTACAATCAGAGGATTATTGACTGTGGGCAGCATTCAAAAGCGATGTCCCAGACAATGAATGAACTCCTCTTCAGGCAGAACACAGCTCTGCAGAAGAACTTGCAAATAGGTTCTCATGCTTTTTCAAGGAAAAGATTGATAAAATCAGGGATAACCTCCCTGACTGCTCTGACATCAACCTGGAAATAGCACAGTCATCACCTGTTTCCACTCTGAATGTTCTGCAGAATACTACAGAGGAGGAAGTATGGAAGATAATTTGCAAGTCTCCTGCAAAAAGCTGCATGCTTGATCCCATACCAACTTTGCTAATCAAAGAAAGTAGAAGTGAATTACTTCCAGTAATGACTAACATCATAAATTCTTCTCTCAGATCTAGCCAGGTACCGAAATCCACGAAGTCGGCTATAGTAACACCGTTACTTAAGAAATCTACCCTAGATCCAGATATTCTAAAGAACTACCGTCCTGTCAGTAACCTTTCTTACATCTCAAAACTGTTGGAGAGGGTGGTGGCGGGGCGACTCACTGACTATGGCTGTACAAACATATTAAGCTCATACGCTTGAGAGATAGTTCATGAATATTGACAAGAAGGGTGAAATCAACAAACCAAACACCCATTAATTTGATTCCATTCATATTTTTTATATACGCAAGCGCTCAATATATGGGTTATATAACCTATAAGGTTTTGACTGTGGTGGGTCCTTGGTCATGTGGTTACATGTGGAAAATGGTTACATATATGATGTTATATATACATATATATATATATATATATATATATATATATATATATATATATATATATATATATATATATATATATATATATATATATATATATATATATATATTTATATATATATACAGTGAAACCTCGCAATGTGAACATCCCAAATATGTGAACACTTTTTCCCGGTCCATTTTTTCTAATACAATTTAGTTATATGATGAGTAAACTCCCCCTATTCCGAACAGTGAACATTCTTTGGGGGCGAAAATGACCCTGAGAACCTACTATAGTGAACACCAGTGTACAAGTAGGTATTGACCGTCAATTGTACTGTGTGAACCTGGTATTGAAGACGCAGCGATCTATTGGAATGCAAGTTGATACCTACGTAACAATCAGAGTAAAATGAATTGAGGCAGAAATCCTCTGACATTACCTCAATGGGTTTGGTAAAGCGCCTCAGAAATAGAAATGCAATTGTCTTTCACCAAATTGCTTTTGCGCTATTTTCGGATACCTGCATTGAGGTATTCAATGAGGATTTCTACTCCAGATGATGTATTACATCAGAAATCATAAGCTGATTAAACTTCGGAAAGCTGTGTATGTAATGATGCATGCAAGTTAAGTTTCTATCTAGTCTACCTTGAAACTCATCATGCACTAATCCAAGGTGAAAAATGTTAAATAATCTTATGCAACGTCGGGGTAATAGGCAGAAATTCTACATGCCGACAAATTTCAAATTGCGCAACAGGCATTTTGATCTTGGAGAGTCCAGTGGCAGTGCTTATCTGTGTTTATATATATATATATATATATATATATATATATATATATATATATATATATATATATATATATATGTACTATATTTTGTGGATTGTAAGGGGATTTTGACACCTATACTTCGTACCTGAGTACAAAAAATTACCCTTCTTTTATCTCGGACGTCTTAAAAAAAGCCCCCTTCTGCCGCGAAATACGTAACGCGGATGCGGGCCCCCTCTGTACCTGAGTGCCCCCCCTCCCCCCCGGGATGACTCCGTAGTGGTTTTGACTCTTTACGTAGGAGCGGCACTACGAGGAGTCACACCTCTTGACTAAAGTATTTACCCTATTGTACGTCTTTGTGGCTGGTCAGATATATATATATTCACGTGAATGGAGGATGGTATTAATTAATACATTTCAATAAACATATGGCCTTTTCTGCTGCCCTGGGAAGTTTATACTGCATTTAGACCCTTGACATGGGCCCCTAGAGCGTAATTGATAATACACAATGCTCTCAAGAATGTGATGTTGGTGAATGGAGGATGGTATTCATTGATACATTCAAATAAAGATATGGCCTTTTCTGCTGTCATATTTAAGTTTATACAGCATTTAGACCCTTGACATGGGTCCCTAGAGTATAAGTGATAATTCACACTGCTCTTAAAGCCCAAAGACAAATCCTTGATGCAATGCTGTGAATGTCAACCTAGCATGAGAACTGCTGTGAACATTGAGTCATTCTGCATATTTCACTTTTAATAAACATATTATAGTTTATCAAACATTTTATAGTTAAATCCTATTCCGTCTTTAGTCTCTAACTTAGCCATTCCTTTGTCAATATGTATGAATTTTAAAAGGACATAGCGATACAACTGATGAGAAACCGCCAATTAATTAAGCAATTGAAGCACATATGCATGTTGCCATGGCAACCGCTTTTGATTTTTTTTGTTGCCCTGGCAACCGTTTTAGAACGCTTTATGCTATTTCTTGATAACATGTTTAACTTCATTATCATCTTTTACAATCCTCAAAGTTTCATAAACATTGGAAAAGTCAATCATTCAAAAGAAATTCATTAATGTCGCATTCGGATATAGAAAACTGTAAGCATTGTAACTTCTTCGTTCATTCTGCATTCTGCATTTCACTTGAATTGAACGTAAAGTAGAAACTTCAACCCTATTCGGTCTTCTGTCTCTATCTAATCTATTCCTTTGTCAATATGTATGGAATTTTGAGAAAAGTATCTGTTGAACCCACTAATCATAAAAAATCATCAAATTAAAGAATTGGAGCACATACGCTTGTTACCATGGCAACCGTTTTTGTCAAATTCTTGTTGCCATGGCAACCGTTTTAAAACATTTCACTTTTTTTAGTAGTGGAAATATCAAATCTCAATATCATTATTTACACGCCTTAAAGTTTCAGAAGTATTGGGTAAAGTTTACACTAGGAAATAACAGTTTAGTTTGGCATCAATTACTTGTCACACATCTCTAGTAGAGCAGCAGAACCCACAAAAGTGCTCTATTTTTCGAGTAACCCAAACTGGCAGTGGCACACAACCATTCATGGTCTAAGTAGTTGATATGTATCTGAAATTTATAAAACTGCATGTTGACAAGCTGGCAATTAGTGGCGAGCTGAGAAATTTGACATTCTTTGGGGATACTGTTAAAAATGCCAAATCACCAAAAAAGAGTCAAACATGGGGTGGGGGGTAGGCAAATCAAACATATAATCTAAACTATGTAAGTAATCTTGACATATGACCCCTCGTCGGAATTGTCATTAATCAGACTTTTTATTGGTAGCATGAGAGATGGACAATTTGACCTTGAACTCAAGGTCAAGGACAAATCACGCTGATATTCCGATCAAAACGCAAATCTAGAATCCAAATGGCATGAAAAAGCCATCTTTTTTAATGTTTATACCTCAGAAATTATGTTAGTATTGTTTTGTGGTGTTTTTAACAACAGGAGAATTTCAGGTCAACACACTGAATGATAAGAAGTTGCAGAAAATTGTTAGAAATTATTACTTTTAGGTCAAAAATTGAATATCTATGTCTGATTAGAGCATGATATAGGAGGCAATATGGGACTACGGTTGAAAATGAAGGGTAACTTTCAGCAGCTCTCTGCATCACTTCACTGTGCCTAAAAGAGAAATACTAAGGCACCCTATGAATTCCCATTGCCTGAATTTCATATTCAAGTTAGCCTGGAAAATGACCTTGACCAATATTTGAAGGTCAAATGGGGTCAAATATGGTCTGATTAGACTTTTTCACATTTTTGGCATTTTAAACTGGTATTGATTTATCTAAAATAATTTGTGTATTTCCCTGGGAAAACTTATCAGAAAGCATGGTTTAGAGCTTCACATATATGCAGACGACACACAGCTCTATCTGGCAATAAAACCCATCACACAACAAGCGGTGGACATAGGAGTTGCTAGGCTGGAGGGCTGCCTCACTGATATATATATACATGGATGTCACAGAACAAGCTAAAACTAAATGCAGACAAAACAGAAGTCCTAGTGCTAGGTACCCCTAAGCAGCGAGCCAAAATATCTGTGCCTAGCATCTCCGTAAATGGTGAGATTGTTAAGATTCTCAATACTGTACACTGCCATAATAGTCCGAGTGTAAAAACATTCCGGATTTTTCCGTTTGGAAGAATCCGGAATGTTTAAAAACGTCCGTAAGTTTCCTTGTCAGTCAATAGGTGGCGCCACTATAAATCACCTTTGCAGGCGTCATATACGCAAAATTAACTCTTTAACGCCTTTTAACATTGCTAATATAACAAAATGAAATATTTCAGATCGTTTTTGGCCATTTTAACACATCCTTTCCCCATTCCTTTGTTCGAGTGCCTTCTGAGTATGAAGCCCTTCACACATGTTTGTAACATTCATTCCTTTGTCTTACCTGGTTGCTAATTGCCACTAGGTGAGTTGTACTCATTTTCTCCCTTAAGCTCTCGCCTGGCAGGCATCATGCGGGGTGGCAGTGAACATTTTAACTGCAATTTCCCTGTCAAAGAGCCCCCCACTACTAGAACTTGTCTGAATTTGATACATTTATTATCGACTCTATTATCACGGTTCACTTCCCAAAATTTAGTTTGCTTTATGATAGATAGATGGCGCGGCAGGTGGGGGTCGGATCCAGACTATTAAAAAACGGATTTTTTTTATTTTAAGAAATCCGTTCTATTTTAGCACGGACTATTAAGGCAGTATACAATATACCTATCGGCAATCTGGGCTCTGTTTTTGATCCAAGCATGAATATGGCAGCACATGTGTCAAAGGCAGTCAAATCTGCAAACTATTACCTTCGAAACATCGGAAGGATCAGAAAATACTTGACTGCAGAATCAAGTAAAAGTGCTGTCATATCCCTGGTAACCTCAAGATTCGACTACTGCAATGGACTTCTCTGTGGAATACCCGTAGAGCTAATACGTAAGCTCCAGAGAGTACAAAACAACGCTGCCAGGGTGATCACTCTCACAAAGAAGTATGACCATATCACTCCAGTACTTAAGGAGCTGCACTGGCTACCAGTCAGGAAGAGAATTGATTTCAAGATTCTGCTACTGGCGTACAAGTGTTTGCATGGAACTGCACCTTCTTACCTGAGGGAATTGCTGAAAGAGTATGTCCCACCACGGACACTGAGATCAACATCCAGATAGGGCCCCGTTGAAAGAGGTACTGGGAGGACAGTATAATTGCAGAGAAGGGGGAAGGCAAGTGTTGCGGCAAGGCGCTAAAGGCCGCAGGAGGAATAGAAAGTGGCAGTGTAGTAAGGATCCGTGCGCCCAAAAAGTGAGTGGCGGGCGCACGGATCCAAGCGCAAAGTACAGGTGGAAGGTGCATGGATAGGGCACTGATGATCATGTGGGGACGTGTGAAAGGGCAGATAGAAGGTAGATGGGTGGGAGTTGCATAAAGTAATGCCTTATAGTTAAGTGCTGGACTCATGTCAGGAGTACCACATAAGCCATCAGTGCGGGCTCACGTGGGAACAAGGACCAATCAGGGCTCTCGCATCGATTACATTACTGAGACACCTTATCTCCACCACCAGCTGGGGGTGCCCAAAGCACCAATTTCTGGCCTATTAGCGGCTATTAGTTGACATTAGTTGAGGCTTGCATGTTCATGTTGACCGGCTGGTTTCGAATCCACTTGTGTTTGGTGATCTAAGGTAAAGTCATGTGCAGCAAGTGTGCATGCATTGATTAGTGTCCTTCATCAACAGATATAAATTAATACTTACACCCATTAAACTTCACAGATCTCAATTTTTATATGAAGGCTAGGCATTACTTGCATCCATTAAACTATATATTTTCTCGAAGAAATTCCTAACTTCACAACTGTGGAAATGTTTATTATAATAAATCAAAGATAAAAGATTGTTTTTAGTCTAAGCCCAACATAAAGTCATCGGCCCTTATAGCGAACGGCAATTCAGGCAGACGTCTTTTCTGGGATCAACGGTTTTGACCAACAATTCATTTTAGCAAAGTTAAGTAAAAAAAAATTACAGAAATAAAGCCACCGTTATTTTGAGTATGAAATATTTCTAAGAACCACACGAAGCACTGGGCGGGTGGAAAAAAAATTGCACGATCGAGAGATGGAATCGAACCCGCGACCCTAGGATCGGGAGTCGACTGGGCTACCCTGACTGGGCTATCAATAAGGCTATTCCTTCTATTGTGTGAGATGGAGTGAAAAGAGAACCATATTGATGAAATCCCGTAACTCTATTTGCGATCCTTCCTAGTATTCCGAGTCATTCTTGTCATTTACGTGACTGACAACCGTAGTAGATCTTTGTTAGGTACATGTACCACTAAGCCACTTTTATCAATGACCCCACACATTTACATACGGCCCGAAACTGATTATGACCTACCTTCGTCACCTTTGGTAAATAACCAAATCAAATATGGCGCCTGTTGTCTAACTACTGCCAGACGGCTCGCCATCACCCGAATGTCGTTAGAACCCAATAAGGAGCGCCAAAATAGCTGAAAAATTGTATTTGATCTTTTAATCTTATGCCTTTTCAAATAGATAAACAATAATGATTATATCAATACGCCTTTACATGTCGTTAACTTTATGGCATCGCCAGTTTCGCAATCCAATTTTCCTAGTGTTATGAACTTGCTATTCTGAGGTTCAATTAGTTACATCTGCTGCCGTTTCACTTTTGGGGGCGCTACGCGCTGCATGAACATTTGCGTCCAGGAACTTACTCTGTGAGCCGAGAAACAACATGAAAACCTACGGTGACAGATCGTTTAGTGCCTGTGCCCCAAAACTATGGAATCAGCTCCCAGATAATATTCAGGCAGCTGGGAGTGTGGCAATCTTCAAACGACGATTGAAAACACATCTGTTCAAAGATGTATATATCAATTAACTATGTGGATATCAACATCTATCCTTTGACAATGGAATGTAATGCGCCTTTGAGCATGTTTATATGGAAAGGGCGCAATATCAAATGACAATATTATTATTATTATTATTATGTATTTATTTATTCTGGACCCATCAATGTATCATTATTGGATGTAAGCTAGTCCGGATTAAAAAATAAGGTGGATCCCTGAAATGCGAAAGACACATCTTTGAAAAACAAAGCTTAATGAATTGTTAGATAATAGATTCAGTCATACTGCAGCTGAAACATTAGCTTGACAATTATTCAATGTCTTTGATGAAAGCAGGCGTAACCCTTATGCTGCTAGTGGCTAATTTAGTCAATACAAAATGATACAAAAAACTTGAAAGATATCTTAAACCCTTCAAATTCAAATGGATACTCATCTGAGAGCAATCAGCGAGAGCTATCCAATGAATACCAACATAACAGGGTTTACATGGTTTTCAAAAATCTTTGTGTGGTTGTGCTTTGGACTAAAGTGGCCTTAGCATTGGAAGGGTTTAAAATACTAATTGGGAGAAATGTACATCAAAACCTAGAAATTAGCCAATCCCAAAATTGCATGTTTAAGAAAATCCGTGTGACGCTAGGTATATTGACTAAATACAAACAGGAGTCCGGCTAACCACTGGCCCTATAGGCAGAGGGTACAGAAAATTACGTGGGTTTGTAAGAATATTCGCCATGGTAGTCCTGCTGGCTATAAGAAATTTGACAATTTAAGATATACCCAGAGGAATATCAAGAAAATGATTAATTGAGGAGCACAATTTGTCATATCAGCTGTCCTAGTACAAAAATAAATTAGAACAGTGATGAAATATCTTACAACTTTAACATTGTTTTTAGGAAAGTAGGTCTTAGGTGGTAAATTGGCGATATTGTCTCGCAGTTAGTATTGTTTGTGCCTTTTATCTTTCTAGCCGCGAAGTCCAACTGAGCTCATTCAGTGAAGCTAACGAGAGAATGAAAACGAGGCAATCTGTCTAAATATAGACACATATCTAGGTCAGAGGAGTACATTCTGCACTGTTTAGATGATATTCCTTAATGTTCCAAGTAAACTAAGTATTTTTTATCAGAAGTGGTCGTCCAGACGCCCGTATCTGCCCGGGTCATGCATATGCATGCCTAATTATCTCGCGCGGACGCCCAGAGGGACCTAGGCAGGCAAGCGTGCAAGCGCTTGAGGGCGGCCAGACGACCGCGTCAGGAATTAAATGTCCCTACTGTAATTTCACCATATAGAACAGATATCCTCAATAAATGAGTATTGATTTGCTTTCTATACAGCCAATTGTAAAATAATTTCTTTTTGTTGTTACAATAAATGTCCCTTAACTTCTTGGAACATGATCTCCAACTGACAGGAATCTTCATTCAGCAACTAGCACAGCAAATGGAATATGCTGTCTAATAGCAATTCCAGTATGATTTCCTCCTAAAACTAAATGCAGTCATCAAAAAAGAAGGCAAAGCATACATAATATTCCAATTTTCGTAGGAATGAGCGAACTCGCAGTTTTAAGACACCTGTGCTCATCAAATAAAATGCATTTAAACCAATAATAACTATCAAATGTCTTTAAAGTTAATTCACAGAAAAAGAATGTCAGCCTGTTTGGTGATTACTAACACCCAGTGCCAGTTTAAGGGAGTCTAATTGTTACAGCAAGCATTCTTTGCTTTGGTGCTGCCCTCTTTTGCTTATTGTGATTTCTGGTTTTTCAGGTGTCAGTTTTTAGGTCAGATGTAATAGCCTCTCTTTGGACGTCATAGCCTCTCTTTGGGTGTGACAGTCTATAAATATGTGTGGAGAGACTGGTTCTTTCTATTTCATTTCTGGGTGTGCCCCTGTGCACTGCTGGGTGATTCGCCTCTCTAGTATGGAACTATGGCTGTACAGAGGTATGTTTCTAGTGGTTCTTCTTTCTCTCTTCAGTGTATTTGAGACATGAGGTTTAGTGTATTTGAGGTTTAGTTATTTTCTACTTAATGTGTATCTTTATCAGTATGTTTGACTATGTACTAAATGGTACTTGTGTTATTTCTTTGCAGTTTTCACGAGTTGAATTCACTGCGAACCATGAGTTTGTACCTGCGACATTTCATTGCGAAAGAATAAAAGCTCAGTGATACTCAAGCCTGTTTCCTGCGTTATGTTCCCCATTAGCTACACTAATCATTGGGTTTACAAAAAGGTAATAGGATTGTTTGCGCAAACAATCTTGATCAGCTTACCACTGTGGATGCTGATAGACCCCATGCCATCTGAAATATGGAGGCTAACTTCAAGTCACTAGTGAAAGTACCGGTAATGTATAGAATGCCTTTTGAATATGTATTCAAGAAATGCAAAGGAGAACCAAAATGGCAGGAGGGTACCAGGTTGGCGAGAAAGAGAACCAAGGTTGAGAGGGAGGCAAGATTTTGAATAAGGGATTCATGAGTCGAGAAGGGTTACCGAGGTGACGTCATCACAAATCAGAAAGTCGCGTGTGTGCAAAACCTGACCCTAGACTTTGTGTCTCTGCTTAACTACTTTTCTTTCAACTCTCGTGTTCTCTATGCTGCTGGCAGTCAGGCATGTTCATTCATATATCAATGATTTAGCTAAAATTAGAAATAGATTCTAATTACATGAAAACCTTATCGCATAATCATATCGCATTGAAATACATTGGTGTTATTTCATTTGTGCCAACGACATCAGATTGCAGTTTCAAAATTTTTAGACTAAGAAGTAACATGATTAATAAGATGGCGGACAACATTTACAATTGATCATAATCCTTTTAAATGGAGTTTTAATTGTTGTTAATCTGGCATCAAACTACTGCACAGGAATGCTTTTGTTAGTTTCTCAAACACAATTTTAATCTGGCACGATTTCTAAGGGCAAGGCGGGAATCATGCACACATGCGAATTTGGTAATTTGAGATGACGTCATCTGTGTAACCTACCCGTATTCGTGAATATTTATTTCACATGTCATTATCAGGATCTTGGTTCCCTTTTTGAAATCTTGCCTCCCACTCTGACCTACATCTTTGTTCCCAATCTCTCAATTTTAACTCTCTTTCTTGCCAGCTTGGTATTCTCCCGCTGTTTTTGTTCTCATGTGCATATCTTTGAATAAAATTGCAAAAGGCATGCCATAGCAAGGGACAATAAGAGCATTAAAATGAAAGCTAACAAAGTGATCTTCCTTGCAAACCAGTGCATAGGACAACAGCTAGCTGAGGGAATGCGAGAGGGGATCATGGAAAAGAAATCGTAAGCTGTGCCAAGATGGGGAGGCATGATGGGGCACATTTCACTATCAAATATCCAGTTTATGATGATCTGAGATTTTCTGTTTTACACCAGGCAAATTCTTGGCATCCCCATTTCACTGAGCATTTTGGTCATAGCACAACAACAAAGATATAATTGATTTCCTACAGAAAGATGCTTTTATTCACTCCATATTCAATTATAGTCGTATACGTAGATTGTATTTATTAACAGGCAGTTTTCAAATCATTTATATTACATAAACATCGCTTGGATGTCATTACTGCTTATTACCAATCAAAATAATATTCTCATATCTTACTTAATATATCAGTCTACTATTAGACGGCAGTGGATGGCTTTATCGTTCACACCTTGCCAATAACTTTCACTTAGATCCTAGATCTCCTGCATACTACCTTTAGTACAAGCAAAGGTTTATTATAGTAAAGGTGACTGACTGGACTAGGTTTTTCCTACACTGTGTGGCCACGGGGATTATAAATAGAACCAAGAGAATCGCGCTGCTTAGCTGTTTAACAGATGGTTTTCTCATTAAATGAACTGGCTAGAAATTCTTACGCTGGGTCAGACTGATCACTCACTCAAATGTATGCTTCCTTTAAGCAAGTAAGTGCTCTATAATTCTAAACACTTGCATTGAGGTGCTGGTATTTGATTCTTTGGCAATATTTTTTTAAGGAAAACTTAAATCTTATATGTGTATACCCATTTGGTTTATTCATCATATTAAAATATGCATACAAAAATGTCAAGTTTGCTTACAAGTATACACAGAACAGTGTTCTAAAATTACTACACATTGAATACCACAGGGTAGCATATCTTTTTTAGACAAAAGTCTTATAATTCTTCTTTTAGAGGGGAGATTGTGTCAAAATACTATTATAAGTAACTTATTTCATAACTTAAAGCAATGAAGTAAAATCTTGAGGAATGTTGAGCTAGTGAGTGCCAGGTCATAAAATTGACTATTATTTTACCACATTGTCATCTGTGCTGTAACTCTGCTTGGCTCAGTTAAAGAGGGACATTTTTGCAATGTCAGAATTAAAGACTACATGGACGCAAAAGAAAGACTCAATATAACCAAAAGTGACAAGATTACTAGCAGGACACAGAATTTAAGAGAATGACTTCTCACAAATCATGTGGCATCCTCAAGCAACAAGTGAATTGACATTAACATGCTTCATTTAAGGACTATTTCTTGGTGTATTAGCAACAGTGGTGAGTAATTTGTCACAGCCTGAGGACTTAATTTCAATGGTGCAGGGACTACACGACACCCCATACTCGATACTGATAAGACAAGTGGCTAATGTCGTTAAAAGACAATAAAAGTCCTGGACATTCCGGCTGGGGTGTTCTATATTTATCCCTTAAAAGCATTTGCTTATGGATATGGGAATGATAGCGTTTTCGCCAGAGTCGGTCACCTTTACTATGATAAACCTTTGGTACAAGCCATACACTACCATTAGAAAAGGGGAGAAGCACCTGCCACAAGACAACAGCCCTATATATATATATATATATATATATATATATATATATATATATATATATATATATATATATATATATATATATGTGTGTGTGTGTGTATTTATGTATTTATTAATTCATTTATATACTTTTGTATGTATGTATGTACCAGCAACTACCAATGTCTAACATTAATACCTATAAAGTTCCATAAACAAATGATCTTAACGTGTCTGGTGACTCTATTGATCATGTTTATACAACGACCAAGTTATATACACCGTCCTAAAGTTTAATTTATTAATTCGTCAACCAAGCCGCCCAGAAAATTAACAGATAAAAAGGGTCGGGAGGGTGGGAGAAAGCAGCTCTGGCTACTGGAGCCATTAACGTTGATCAATATGGAATTGTAAACAACAGACGAATTTTGATGCTAAAACGCTCGAGACTCAAAAGTGGCGTTCCACTGACAAAAAGAATGCTGATTGGTCCATACCGCAAAAAACGTCATTCACGTGCACGCCAACCGGAAGTGACCGACGCACGAGAGCAAGTGAAACGTAATTCAGAACCTCACTCACCTCCCAATAAACCTCCACGGACAAACTCACTCAATCAACAAAAATCTAGGTCACCAATTTACCTACCTAACATCTGATGCCAGAAAGAGGTACGACGCTTTTCTCCACCCAGCAATGCTCCGGAATGACTCTTAGATCATTCCCTACATCATTACAGGAGGAGAAAAGACAGAAATCACTGAGTGGAGAAAAACGTCAACCGTTTATTATTCTAACACAACAACAACTTATCTACATTAGTTTTCAAGTCAACAATAGTCTTATCGTTTAAACAACAACATGCATTACTGTACAGAAGGCATTCACCTACATATTATACACAACCTCTAAACTCTTTACCCTGCACAGAACAACTGTCATAACTCGCATTACATGAAATATAAATACCAAGTCAGCAGTACATACGTTACATGCACTATCAACACATCTTTATATGTTATCATTTAACAAACTTAATCTAGGCATGCACTTAACTATTGCATAATATAAGTATACAAATGTCTGATGTCAAATGCAATTTCTTGAACAAGGCTTGTTGGAATATTGAAATGAGTAGATGATTGAGCATTGTTAGGATTTGATAATCATCTTCAAGTAAAACTATTTTTGGTCAATGAATTCAATCAGCATGATAGTAATTATCAGATAAAGAAAGAATTCAAAAGGAATCTATATTATGGACTGAGTAAATACGTAAACATTTAACGTCAAGAGGCAAATCAATATGAAAATCTTATAAGGGCAATAACGGTAATACAAGATAATCTTTTAGGAACAAAACACCATTAATGCATATTCCAATATGTACAAGTCTGGTTGTAACTGCATGATTACATAAAGGATCTACCAACTAAATTAGAACAAAAAAATATGCTTTATTACTAAAGCAAGTAAATGTAAATAGAGGGATTAACTAATCCTAATATTCTAATACTAGTAGTCAGTTACAGGGTTATTCAGTACGTCCTAACAGTATAGCGTTCAGATGCAGAGCGACGGAAAGCCAAGTATATGTATGGAGAATATGAGTAGTATCTTCATGAGCAAGATTTGGAGACCACAGGGGGCTTCCTGCCACATGAGTACAGTCAAGCCCAGATCTAGGCAGGCCTTAAGTGATAACCAGGTAGGGAGAGGCTACTGACAACAATATTCAAATATTAAACAGGGAACAATACATCCCAGTCACAACCCTACAGATTAAACTGAAGTACTAGTGATATCAAAAAATAGTAGATAATGCCCATTTGAAATCAACAAAAGTAATACAAAAATCAAAATGAAACCTCAGTTATTGGTACAAAGTACAAATATATAAGTAAGGATAATTAAAGGATGTGTATGTTTTGCAAATGAGAGGAGGGCAGTGAGTAGGGCCACCATAATGCATGGAACTCGCCCATGTGAGCGCCCCCCCCCCCCCCCACCCCCGCCAGCACTAGGTAGAAGTTTGCCAGGATGCATAGAATATTAAACTGGCTCATGTGCATCCATGCTTACCATGTTGAGTAGCCATAAATAAGTACACAAAATGATGACCAGTCTCTGTATAAGTTCAAACAATTACAAATTGATAGAATAGATTAGAAGAAAATAATAAACAAACTCATTTGTATCAACAAATAAAATTTCAAATGTTCCAATGTTTCAAACTGTGCAAAACTACTGTAAATTCACCGTAAATTCACTCCGACTAACATTCTATATACAAATATCCTCCATGATGTGCTGATATACAATAAACAAGTCCCTTTAATATGCCAATGGCTGTCATCAACAGCATCTCATCTCTTTACATCATATATACATTTCCATGTACCCTATATCAAATATCAGTAATTGTTTGGATAGCACTCTGCCTAGGTCCAACTAAATCTGTATGTTTCCACCTCCTAAATGTTGGAATGATCTCTGAATACTACAAGTAAGCTGGAATCACTAATTCCACTTGTTTATTTTATGATGCATGTGTCTATGTTGTCTGCAAGTTCTTTATCAATTGTGACTGCATAATTGTAAATTTCCTCATGAAATGGATGAGGAAGTTCACGGAAGTGCCTTTTGAATGGTATAAAGGCTAGATTCTCCACAAACCCTGCCCTGACAATCTGACCAAGTTCTGCCATAAGACCAAAGTCTGGGTGATTATCATTCAACCACAATGGATCACCAAGACCCCATTCAAGTATTGTGTGATCGAGTGAGTGTACAACTGTACCAATGAACATTGCATCTGGATCTATCCCATAGAAGGAGTCTTTGTATTTAGCAAACGTTGTCAGAAACTTGCTCCTCACTTTCAGGAGAAAAGGAGCTGTCCTCGAGGATTGTGTTAACTGAACTACATTTTCATTGAAAGGTGGGTCAGCATTCTCAATGCCGTGATTGAATATCAAAGCAATGTTTTCAAAATTGTATTTGAATAGACCAATTTTTTTCCAAAGTTTACATAGACGTGGGAACGCTGCAAAACCAAAGTGGTTGTACATTGCTGTGGCTATTGCCATTCTTTGCATAAACGGAATTTCAGTTATATCAGAGTTTATCCCCCAGTTTGCACATGAATGCCTTGTAACATGATTTGGACCTACAGAATTTAACAAGAACAAAGTAACAGCCTCATCCGCTGTTAACTGTCTGTCATCTAAACAGGCAGATTCCATTTCTCTTGCGTCCAGGTCAACTTCAACACTCAGACACTCAGCTACCACTAAAGAACCATCATTTGACAACATTGGAAACTTTTGCCATTTGAATAAAGCATATGTTCTACCACTGATTCCACAAATACGAGTGCTGTCATAGTGAAATACCTGCATCCACTCAAGGCAAATACATCCTACTAATTTATGGGCATTAAATGGTTTTACTGTAAGCAACCCCAATTTTCGTAGAAATGAGCGAATTTGCAGTTTTAAGATGCCTGTGCTCATCAGATAAAATCCATTTAAGCCAATGATAACTGCAGCCCACAGATACTCTGGGAAACTCAAATATATATGATTTGTATCTAGCCTACCAATTTTCTTGAGATTGAGAAATGCAGGCGGAGACCCATATTTTGCATTTGTTACTTTAGGATTAATGTGTCCTTTTTCCTCATTATTAGAATGTGGAAATGCAGAATTGGAGATGCATTTTGGGTGTGATCTTTTGAACTTACTTCTGCATTTGAAATGGGCATGCCATTCGTGATACTCGAAAGCCACAAATGCAACAATGAGCATTGACAAGAGCATGATGAGATTCGGCAAAATTGATATCAAGCAGATTGTAGTAATGCCAAATTGTCCCTTATAGTCCATGAGCCAAGCCCGGATTTTTTTGGAAAAACGTGCTGAGAGGGGGAGGATGGTTTCTTGGTATCAAATGAAAGAGCAGCATCCCTCATTCCATTTTCTACTTGTTAGCAACCTTATCGCTTGCACGTTAAGTTGGTACAGAGGCCTGAATTTGTGTGTATATAAAACATTAGAATTCTGTAGTAAATACGAATAATGGGGTAGGGGTAACAAAATCTGCTCTAAAATCTGACATATACAACAGACTGCAACAAATGACCCCTCGTTAGAATTGTATAGAGACACGCTTTTGTATGCATCTGTATTTCAAAAACAATTTGACCTTGAACTCAAGTTGAAGGTCAAATTAGGGTCATTTTGAGGTTGGGGTGAAAATTGGAGAGGCCAAAACCATCAAAAACAGGTTATTTTTTTTTTGTTCCAGGATAAAAATAGTAAGCACAACCATTATTTTGGTATTAAAACTTGCGCATAAGGAATACATTTTAATTTTTATTAAAAAAAGATGAAGAATATGTGTTTTCGGGTCAGAAACAAACAAATATGGAGCGTCATAGAAGCGCTCATTTAGGTGTTCGCCATTAGATGTTCTTTGCTGTGTTACATAGTCCACTGTGGTAGACGTCATTGTTAAATTGAATAGTTTGATAAATGCTAAGCATGCTATGTACCAAAATTGTCAGAGGAAGAAACACTTTTTATCCAGAAGTATTACAGGTAGAGTTGCAGGAATACCATCTCTGGGATGTGGGTTAAAGGTCAAAGGTCATCAAGTGCAATGGGCCTTATGAGTAAGACTTTGCGGTCAATTTCAGTCTCTTCTGTCCTCCTATTTCTTTGCTTCATCAATGACAATATTTGCACAAGGTAGAGTGACATTCAATTGCATAATATTAAAGAACCTTATTCCCCAGTTCATTTTCTACTTGTTGGCAGCCTTATTGCTTGCACGTTAAGTTTGTACAGAGGCCTGAAGTTATGTGTATATAAAAACATTAGAACTCTGTAGTAATTACGAATTATGGGGTGGGGGGTAACAACATCTGCTCTAAAATATGTTATTTACAACAGACTGCAGCAAATTCCCCCTTGTTGGAATTGTATAGAGACAGGCTTTTGTATGCATCTGTATTTCAAAAGCAATTTGACCTTGAACTCAAGTTGAAGGTCAAATTGGGGTCATTTTGAGGTCAAGGTGAAAATTGATGAGGCCAAAACCATTGAAAACAGGTTATTTTTACTTGTTCCAGGATAAGAATAGTAAGCGCAACCAGTATTTTGGTCTTAAAACTTGCGCGTAAGGAATATCAAAGAAACAAATTTACATTTAGTGTAAAAGCAGATGAAGAATGTCTGTTTTCGGGTCAGAAACAAACAAATATGGAGCTTCATAGAAGTGTTTATTTAGGTGTTTGTCATTAGATGTTCTTTGCTGTGTTACAAAGTACACTGTGGTAGACGTCCTTGTTAGATTGAATAGTTTGATAAATGCTATGCATGCTATGTACCAAAAATGTCAGAGGAAGAAACACTTTTAATCCAGAAGTATTACATGTAGAGTTGCAGGAATACCATATCCAGGATTAAGGTCAAAGGTCAAAGGTCATCAAGTGCAATGGGCCTTATAAGTAAGACTTTGCGGTCAATTTCAGTCTCATCTGTCCTCCTATTTCTTTGCTTCATCAATGACAATATTTGCACAAGGTGGAGTGACATTCAATAACATAATATTAAAGAACCTTATTCTCTATTTCATTTTCTACTTGTTGGCAACATTATCACTTGCACGTTAAGTTTGTACAGAGGCCTGAAGTTGTGTGTATATAAAACATTAGAAATCTGTAGTAAATACGAATTATGGGGGGGTGGTAACAAAATCTGCTCTAAAATATGACGTATACAACACACTGTAGCACATGACCCCTCGTTAGAATTGTATAGAGACAGGCTTTTGTATGCATCAGTATTTCAAAAAACAACCTTGTACTTAAGTTCAAGGTCGCATTGGGGTCATTTTTAGGCCAAGGTGAAAATTAGTGAGACAAAATCCATCGAAAAAAGGTCATTTTTTCTTGTTCCAGGATAAAAATTGTAAGTACAGCTGTTATTTTGGTCTTAAAACTTGTGCATAAGGACTATCAAAGGATAAATATTTCATTTAGTGTAAGAAAAGATGAAGAAAGTGTGTTTTTGGGTCAAAAACAAACAAAGATAGAGTTTCGTAGGAGCGCTCATTTAGGTGTTCGCCATTAGATGTTCTTTACTGTGTTACATTATCCGCTGTGGTAGAAGTCCTTGTTAGATTGAATAGTATGATAAATGCTAAGCATGCTACGTACCAAAAACATTCAATTACATAATGAACATGGACACAGTGGCTTTGAAGTATATTCTACCACAAACTTGGTTTGAGTATAATGAACCTGAAAAGATTTCCACCTTGGTTGCCATGACAACTCGCGGCCATATTGGAATTCAAAGTGGCCGGCCCAAAAACTATATTTCTGCATATTCAAGCATCCAGATTAGCTAGAAACATGATCTTGGTGTCCACAAGTAGGTTTTCAGGGATAGAGAATCTAATTATTAAACAGTAGTTATCATAAGGGGACATCTCAACTTGATTTTGACATGGTCACCAAGTTGCAGTAATTTAAATAAAACTACACAAATTTCCGCATCCAAAGCTGTTGTTAATGAAACAAAAGCATTAATATGATATGCCGTTCTACCGTATTAAAAGTTAAGTCAGCTGGTAGTCGAACAGTTAAGGGATGATAAAGGTGCAATATAACTAGATAAAAAAATGTTACTACATTTATAATCTGGTTGCCATGGAAACTGGCGGCCATATTGGAAATATAATGGCCATTAGTTGGACCAGGAAAAGGGCCCACTTTAAAGAGCTACTTTAACCTTAACGCCAAGTTTGTTAGTTAAGGGGGAGTAAAAACTTATATATATATCAGTATATATATATAAGTAAAAAAATAAAAATAAAAAATAAAAATTTTCAGTGGTCCTAATAGGCGGTATTTTTTTTAATTTATTTTTATTTTTTTTAGATTTTCGGATTTCTAAGGAAAAAAAATAAAAATTAAAAAAGAATTGTGGTCCTTGTAAGCGGTCTTAGAAATATTGTTTTTACTTAATAGAACAGACATGCAAACACACGCACACACACGCCCAGCGCGTTGCAGGGATATTGACATGTTACCTACGTCCTTACCAGAACTATCTGATGCTCGCAAACAGTCCCGGCATTGTATGTGCGTGTGTGTGTGTTCGTATACCTGTTCAATAACGTATAATGAAAGGTAACACAGGGAAAATTATGTAGCTAAAACGTGTATCTATCCGTTGTTCAGACAAGAATGCCACTGCCAGCGCTGCCTCACGCGCGTGTAGTGTGATTGACAAGGCTACACGAGCGAGGCAGTGATTGGCTATCTATTTTAGTAACTTTGCAGAACATAAAAAAAAATATTTAAAAAATAAAAAAATTCCGAACAAGGATCTTGAGACAATTTTTTTTTTTTTTTTTTTTTTTAGATTTTCGGATTTCTAAGGAAAAAAATAAAAGTAAAAAAAATATTTTTCAGTGGTCCTAATAGGCGCACGTACATTTGTAATGACCTAATGAAAATTTCTCCTTCGGATATTTCCCCAAACATGCTTTCGGCGGAATGATTTCACCAAAATTGTAATGTCGCTTTTGGCCGCTGTGAGCATTCATGGGTTCAGTTATAGATAAACAACGAGGAACTATTCATTGACTTTAAACTACTGTTTCTCTTCACATGATTTTCATCTATTTTATGTATGATATTTGTTTCACATTTTCATATCCGGTGAAGTTAACTACTAAACCTTATACCTTGTTTCCCAAATGTCCCTATCAGTTCCCCTACAAAACATCCTGAGTCCGTTGTTATAAACACTGTACACCATTACCGTCACTTAGTGACTCTTAGGGCAATGACCTCAAATCAAGTTAGGCCATTCCTAAAACTGCTATAGATTGAAGTTACCACAGGATGATATCACTTAAAAACTGTTATAGTATATCCAATTCTACCAAAATTGGATGCCTTCCACAAATCGCAGGCCTCGAAGTGTGTGGTTAAATGACATAACCCATACTTGTTGTGCCTTTATTTCCATAAGACTTGAAACCTTACCTTGCCTTTTCCCCTGACTGTGGCTGGGTCTGGAAATAGAGTGAGGAAAAACTGTAATCGGCTGCCGTCGTCGTCGGTCTGTTGCAGCAAACAGCACGCTGATGGCTGCTAAGGTCGCAAACGATTGCGCATATAAGGGCTGCAATTCAGGGGCCCTTAGTATAAAGGTTTGTACTAAGTCCTGGATATGTGGTCTGCTTGCTTGCTGCATGCGACGTCCACTGCCCCGTACGTATAAAGCTGCTCACTGGACTGTTGCTCCGTCATGGTCGACAGCAGTGGTCAAACGCAAATGAACCATTGTGGTCAAACGCAAATGAACCCTAATGCATACGGGGATGACACAATTGCAGTTATTTTAAGCACATTACACGTCGATACTGAGATACGAGCACCTGGATGAGTGGTTAGGCAGTTTTTTCTTTTCAATTGATGTTCTATGTTAATTCATTAGGATGAAAACTGATTTAAACGGGTATGAATATGACAAAACAGCACCAAATTAAGATAAGCTTAATCTGCTTAATGTTTTCATCCTTTTTAAACTAGACATGACCACGTATGTTCTTTAAGGGAGCTGCATCACATCAAAATAGCCGCTTACTAAAAGAACTGAGGTGCGGAGCTGGGAGAAAGATTCTCCCTGGAGGTATTTCACAATCTAGTAAGTTTGTTAAAGTTCGCACTAAACTAAATGTTAGTTAATATGATTTCAAGTTAACTTTTTTACATTTTCGGTAAACGTTTCGATCATTCAGTATAAATTTCTGTTCAGTTTCTTTCAGTAAAAATCACTCAGTGAACTGTTTTGTCAAATATTCATTCAGTATTTTTTATTCAGAATAACTGTGCGAATATAGTCAATGCTCAGATCTAGATATTCTTATATATATATATATATATATATATATATATATATATATATATATATATATATATATATATATATATATATATATATATATATATATATATATATATATATAATATATATATATA
>OZ012699.1:14099870-14104179 GCA_963942565.1 Maea johnstoni | reverse complement strand
GTTTACCCTTTTTAAACTATAGACATGGCCAGATATGTTCTTGAAAGGAGTCGTATTGCATCAAAATAATCACTTGATACGTGTATCATTACTCGGTAACTGTGATGTGTAGCCTATACAATATCATAAGTACCGTTGTCTTCTTCTAACTCAGTTTTCAGATATTCATTTTTTAAAGATGTATCGAGTGGGACTTCTACCTTAAATCTATTGCGCTGCGCTCAGAAGTGACCTCGCTATGCATGATAGCATCTCAACAATTCAGGTGACGGCCCCGTTGAAAGAAGTACTAGTCCGTGGGATAACATGGGTTACCGTGCACGCCCCCCCCCCCCCCACCCCCCCCCAAATGTACACAAAGAACATAATTTCTCTTAAAAACACCCGATTTTGGCCATTTTCTGACCAAAAACGGTCCAAATCGACCACCAAGGGTCATCTATTATATTCGTTCACACTCATATCCCATTTTTATCATCTGAATTATAGTTGTGCCAAGTCTGATTTGTCTGTCTCAAAAATTATATTTTTCATAAAGAAATCCCAAAAAGTATGCATTTTTAGTCATTTTTGAGAGAAATTGCCCCAAAATGAGGTGTTCATTTTGTATTGCACTAAATGTGTGTGTGTGTGTGTGTGTGTGTGTGTGTAAGAGCCATGTTTTCCTGTTATGTAAGCCACTTATGGTCCAGCGGCTATGTGGTACATATTTAATCAAAGGCATTTAACTTTATTAAAATCTTTAATTCAATAATAATATATTATCTTTAACTTCCACTTGGATATGACAGTAAATACACATTCGCTGATAAAGAGTGGTTCAGTATTCAATAATTGAAAGCATTAAATGTCGTATGCTGAGTTAAATGCAGAAATTTACGGATACGTTTGTAACAATTTAACCACTCACGCACCTGGTGGCTCCCCCTATCAATTTCCTTTTGTAATTCGTTCATAAATGGATTGTTTTTTATTTAAGTTGCTATATCATATTCAAAGCTTACAAGGAGAAAATCGTTATCTTAGCAACTGGGTATTACCCAGGTCATCTATCAATAACGATTATATTCCCAAAATATAACAATAAATTAGTTATGTAATATAATAAACAATACGACATATTTCGTTTGTACCAGTTGAGCTGTTTGCATACTAACCATTTTAGGGAACAATGTAGCCGGGACTCTCAATTTAGGAATCGTAATAACTTTGACCTTTGAACTTTGTCTTTCTTCTGTTATTTCAAAATTTGACATTTATTGACAGTATAATTTCAAACATCATATACAGTAGGTGCCAAGCATTTAAACGTTGTATTGGCCAAGATTATCATCGTATTTAGCACTATTCTGCATGTCACTTGTCACCTATAACGATAAATGGAAAGTTAGCACGTGTAGGATATCAATGTTAGCGAGTGAGGAAGGTATTAACAGAGAACAATAAACACGTCTGTGATCAATTCTCTTATATGGATTCAAGGACCATAATTCGAGTAGATTGGTGTTGAACAGTTTGTTGACTAAGAAAGCTGCCATGATAGCTGAGAGCCTTCATCAGTGATAAATATCCAATTATCCTCTTAAATCCAGTGAAATGGTCAGATGGGTTAGACATTACACTTGGTAATTCAATGAGCCAGCGCGGTTGTTCAATACACCATTGCCCTAGTGTGAAATACCACTACCAGACAGGTGTTAATAAGGTGGTAACATTAATCAATTAGCACAATTAGAACATATATCAGCCTACACGCAAACAGATACCGGCTCCTACAACAAAGCAGCGAGTAGAGGCTGAATATGCTGATCCGGGACACGCCTCGACGTAGCCTCCTCGACTTCCAATGTCCACGAAAGCTTTGGGATGGTAATCATGTGGTCATGTGAAAATGACAAAATGCAGCAAAATGGGAAACCACGAAAAAGATCACGAAGTTGCTACAATGGATGACGGTAATGTTTCGCGAACAGGTTTACAGGTGGGACTTCATAGATACTTCAATCACAACTGATTGATAAAACATACAGCCACTTCTAAAGAACTCATAGATAAAGAACCTAGTTGCTCTGAGATGGTTGCACTTGTTTTATTACAACTAGGGATTTTGTGATTGAAATGAACAATTCGAAATGAACAAAACAACTATACATAAGAAATGAAATTGGTTTATATATTCACTTGTTCATTCCCCTATGTCAGAATAACTATTGTATTACACCCTTGATGGACAAATCACTCAGGTTCTGTACTTTCCGTCCGAGAACACAACTCCCTGGCAGTAGCTAATACCCTTCAAACTCACACACACATACACACACACCCATATATATATATATATATATATATATATATATATATATATATATATATATATATATATATATATATATATATATATATATATATATATATATATATATATATATATATATATGTATATACATATATATGTATATATATATAAATATATATATATATATATATATATATATATATATATATATATATATATATATATATATATATATATATATATATATATGTATATATATACATGCATACATTATATATATATATATATATATATATATATATATATATATTTCTATATATATATATATATATATATATATATATATATATATATATATATATATATATATATATATATATATATATATATATATATATATATATATATATATATATATACAGCTTTTGTGCATCAAAACTTGATGTATGTTATCTTTGAACTTTTTAGCTCTACGGTTGCTCTCGCTAACTTCCATTATCGTATTCCTCTTGTCTCACAATATGATAATGTTTCCTGAGTTCAGTCTCCGTTACTTGAGACGTGTTATTGTGTTATTGTGTCCCATGTCTTAGATGTAGGCATTGACTAAGTCAGACTAATATATGAACATCATAAGCATCTGATCAAAGGAGGTGTACCAACTAGACCCTTATGCATTGTCACGAAGCCCTGTTATTGGACAGTGTATTAAATGCTCTACAGATATAAGAAAGGAGAAGAACGACAGTTCATGACATACCAGACCGGCTTCTGCACAAGAGAGGGGGCGTGGCACTTTCTCTCACCTAGAAGTCCTATAGGTAAGAAGTCTTCCTTGTACTATTCATTGTAACACAACTTAAAAAAAATTATTTCTTAAAAGCTTCTTTTCTCATAGTGTTTGATTGCTTAGCCGGTCACTTACGCTTCATGATCAGCCTCTGTGTAGTATATGTTGGTACAGGGCTGAGGTACCCACTTATAAAATAGAGGTGTGTATGAAGTAAGAATGCTTCTTTAAAATGCGTAAATACGTTTGGTGCAGTTTGAGTTCTATATTAATGGAATCACAACAATACATATGCATGATTGGAATTCCCTTCAGTGGGTCTATTACGGAATTTAGCATGTATTGGGCAAGTATTTTGAGGGGCGTTTTTGGGGAGATTTCGCCTCCAAATATTTTTAAATGCCCTAGCAAGAACTATATACCCTAAAATGCAGACCGGAGAATTACCAATGCAAAAATATGAGAATTGCCTTCAAGGGGAATTTGTTGTCTGTCAATGGCAATCTTCTATTTTTCTATTATCAACAGGCAGAAATATCCATTGAAGAAAGACGTTTCCTTAAGTGACATTCCAAATTGCTGTAGATTAATGTTTTTGGTTGCATATGTGGGATTAATAACCATATTTGGATCATCCAACAGATATCCGCCAGTTATGGGGGGGGGATTTGGTTTTGGATCTGGCATCTAATTTGTCTAATTTGGCCAAATTAGACACCAGTAGCAAAAGGGCTAAGTCTGTCCAGCTGATGATGCTTACTCTTGATTTAAATATTGACACAGCTGAAACGATCACTTACAATGAAAGAGGTACCTGTCTTACAACATGCTAAAACTGCGTTATCTTTAAGGCAAATGTGTGATTTGATTCTATTGTTTTTATTTCAATAAAAACAGATTTGTCTTTTAAGTAGAATTGTACGATGGTGCAAGTGTGAACAACATAGCAAACATCTTTTCTCACGATCAGTGCACTGACTTAAAAACCTTTGCACCCTCAATACCGTGGTGCAGGTGTGAACAATGAAATAATAAAAGCTACACTAACATCTAACGGAGGGGGCGGGGGACTACAGCCATTCTGCACGAGTTACACATCCATAGAGCGAGGTGATAAAATATTAAAATTATCATGACCGCTATGACTGATTGCCTTCCTTGATTTTCTGTTGGTAGAGGGAGGTAATTGCAAACTTAATTCCACTTCGGCTTGACATGATATT
>OZ012699.1:14059870-14097370 GCA_963942565.1 Maea johnstoni | reverse complement strand
AAACGTCGAACAGTTCTTCACTGCAGAAAAGGCTCGCACATTCCAGGACCAAGCTACTGTCAACAGCATAATGGAGGCTGAATCCCCAAGTGAAATGAAATATCTAGGAAAACGTACAAAAGGATTCAACTTAAACACCTGGAACGAGAAGGCTGCTTCGGTAATGATTAAAGGGCTCAGGGCTAAATTTTCACAAAACCAACGCCTCCAGGAGAAACTACTGAACACCAACGACAAGCTTCTAGCAGAATCCTCCAAGAACGACTCAGTATGGGGAACTGGAATGGCTATGACAGACCCAAACGCTTTTAACAAGGACAGCTGGGGAGGGAAAAATCAACTTGGGAACCTCCTCATGAAGGTGAGAGAGGAACTAAGGAAGAGCAAAAGCTAAGTGAAAAAAAGAGTTTTGAATTGACATAAAGGTTTTCGGAGATTTATCATCTCAATTAACTGATTTCGATTATTCCTCGGGGTCCTCCTGTGGTCCTGTCTCCAAGGTTATTGATAAGCGGGTCATTCACATTACAAAATTGAAAATATTGACCCATCCCGGGCAAAAACTATCAGCAGTTACCAGAATATAGACTGTAACATCACAAAGTTGATACAAGATATTAAATAGGCAGTCTACGCCTGTTTACAGAGTATTTGGACAATATAATACCTTCAAAGTATATAGTCATTTTCTATGTGAATGGAAAACCCATACCTGAACTTTTCCACTTGGCTGGTGACTTTTGGATAACATCAAACATAAACTACAACTGTAGTTAAACAGAAATCCTATTCATAAGCTATATTGCCTATGATACTACATTCATCACAGAAAACTCCTTACCATCAGAAAGTTTATTTGCTACTTTATTTATTTCAACCAAAATAAATCTATTGTGGCACAAAAACCATATACTTGATAGAACCAGAAAACTACCATTTACATGGTATTAAAATACATACCTATGTTGGGGAAAACAACTCATCAACTCCCTGGACTATTAAAAAATGAAATCTTAATTAATTATACAAGACTATATGTGAAAACCCATGAACTATAGCTCGATATTTTGGTTCAATATCCTTTCAACATAAACGCTTCATCAGAAAACACAAGAAAGTGGGACAGTGTCCAAAGAATTTCATCCATATTCAAATATGTTGACCTTATTCCCCAACAGGGTATGCTTTAAATATGGCGGTTTTAAAAATGGCAAAATATCAAGATCACCAAACATGGAAGTGATAGCCATACTTCACTTCAATTAATCTGACTAATTGAAAAAATTTTTTTCTTATGGGTCTTATGAGACTATATGTGAATGGCTCAGGCGGGATAGAGCCTAAAGAACTTCTTCCACACTCAAAAATGTTGACCTTAGTACCCAACAGGGTATGTTCTACATATGGCTGTTTTTAAAATATCAAGACTATCAAGACCACCAAAGCCGGAAGTGATAGCCATACTTCAATTCATCTGATTAATTGAAAAAATTTCCTATGGATCTTATATGTGAATACATGTGAATGACTCATTATTCATGTCTACATACTCCAAACTTGTACCCGTCCAACATGGTTCTACATATGGATTTTTAAAAAAATGTCATAAATACCAAGACCATCAAACTTGGAAGTGATAACCAAACTACACATCAATTCATCTGAACAATTGAAAAAATTTTTTCTTATGGATATTGTAAGACTATATGTCAAAGACTCATGTGAGATAGTGTCTAAAGAGCTTCTTCCACATTCAAAATGTAGACTTTAGTCCCCAACAGGGTATGTTTTACATATGGCTGTTTTAAAAAAAAATGTCAGGACTATCAAGACCACCAAAGCCGAAAGTGATAGCTATACTTCAATTCATCTGATCAATTGAAAAATTTCTTACAAGTCTTATAAGAATATAGGTGAATGACTCAGTAATCATGATTATATATTCCAAACTTATACCCGTCCAATAGGGATTCCTTATGGAGACCTACAAATATTTTGTGTGAGTGACTCGGGAGTCTCTCCTTATGAACATAAGTGTTCCTGATTATAATAACTCTTTTCATGGTCTGTACTATTTAAAAAAAAGGCAACAGATAGTAAATGTGCGAACCAGCCGAATTGCAGTGCAAACAACTTATTTAATTCCAATACAACCTTTCATCATGTGAATCCTGATGTCACCTACTTAGTTAAGAAGTGACAGTTTATTGGCCGGTCGTTGGAAATAGATTGTTCCAGATATTGCGAGTCCTTCAAAGTGACTTAGAGAAAGATCATTATGATCAGATCACTAAGAATGAGTTTATTCATCTAAGCGAATGTCAACAGAACGTTCGAACGTTATGAGTCGATCATCACAGGCCTAAGAAAGTTACAACTCTTAGAAAAAAGGACACCCACAGGAAATCTTGACGGATTATGTAAATTAACATTCATGAGAGCTTATTTACAAACAGGAAAAAATTTGAAAAAATTTCTCTGATTATATTTTGTGACTTTTTCGTTACGAATCGGAAAAGTGGACTACACACGTTAGCGAACGTTCGATAACATAAACAGACGTAAGGCGCCTCGATTTGAATAACATCCGGCACTACGCACATGGACAGTTTTTCTTCTGCACTATTCGTGGCGAAAATTCCTAACTATCATCCTAAGAGAGACTTCACATATCAGCGAAACAGAAAAATGGCGGAAGGTGGAAAGGCGAAAAGCCTAGCAGACTTCAGAAGGATAAACAGTGAATACCAGGAAAGGCTCAAGTCAACACATGAGGAAATTGGTAGAACCTGGCTCACTTTCATGGAGCAGGGCAGTGACCCGATTGCCAGCCGGCGAAGAATAGCAATGGGAAGAATCATCGACCTAGTCCCTGTCTGGAGAGAGATGGCAAATCAATCGGAAGTCGTTCTAGGCTCGGGTGAAATGTTGAACCATGCACCACTGTACAAACTTATAAATGGTGTTAACTGGCCGAACCCGGACCCCAGATCATTTGCAGTTATAGCGGGAGAACTACTGAATCTGATGTCACGAGTTAGCACGCAGATAGCCGAGGACGCGGATAAATCAACGCTCGACGCAGAAAAGATGGTCCAAGAATTACAACAACATGGTATCCTACTAGATGAGGAAGCCGATGCTAACCAAGATGACCCAACATCTGACCACTCCACTCAAAAGATGGAACAACAAGGACCATCGGCCGATACAGTCGAGGACCTACTAGAGGGGGAAGCCGACGCTGACCAAGATGTCCCAACATCTGACCTGGCCGATCAAAAGATGGAAACGCAAGGACCAACAGCTGACCCCGACGAGGATCCGGACAAACCCACAGAGGACATCTCGTTATTGGAAGCAACTTTTGGTATACGCAAAATTGCAGGAGCTGATGTGAACAAATCAGCTCCTGGGAAAAATGGTGAGATTAGTAGTGTCCATGAGGAAGAAGACGACCAACATCGGGTGGTGATGATAGAGGCTACGTTCGGGTTTAAAAATAATTCATCAGAATAGATAAAGACTACATCGTCAAAATGTTCACAGAGGCCCGGCGAGCACACAATGACAGCAATTTCGGAAGACTATCCAGAAAGAGAGGTCTACTGATGACTACGAATTACAGCTTCAAGGCACAGATATCATGACTGTAAAAATATACTTGAACAGGTACTTTGGACCACATTGCCCAACCACCTCTTCTGAAAACTGGTAAAAATCTACATTTCGGCTTAACATTTCATATACAGTTACACAACCAAATATTTCATAATTACATTAGAAAAAAGTCAAAACTCATGGTATAACTTGGACTTTTGGGAGTGAGGTGTTTGGGGCATGTGGTCCAGGCACAAATATCTCATATTGTACTAATTTGAGAAAATTTTCTTGAGATTGTTTGGTTGTTGGGTTTCTTTGAAACCCAATGACAACATATTGAGTTGATCAAAAAGTTCTGACTAAAATCAAAACAATATGCACATTTAAGAAAACTTTTTGTCCAGTAACTTAACTACCTTATTTTTTAAATAATTTTAGATAGTATGACTATGTTATCAAAAACCTGTGATATTACACTGCAGTTATGTTAAAAACATAATAGATCTTGTGTTGTGGGCCATTGGCCAAATCATTTAGTCTGACAAAGAGTAAAACTTCAATAACTTGTGAGATCACATTGCCTTGACATTACTGTATTACACTCATCAACACTATGCCTTATCGGAAACTTAATTATATATTTTGTGGTCGCCGGGCTGCCCCCCCTTTTGGGCCAGGAATCAGCCTTATCCTGGAGATGTCCAGTTTTCTTTTGTCGTGTACTTACAAAAAGTATAAAAGGAATCAGTTAAACAAAAAATTAGGGATACATTCAAAACATTAACCAGCTGAAATATATATTTATTGGTATGAGCATTTAAAATGTGATTAAATAACAGGGGGACCATTTCAGGGTAACTAACTGTAGGTTTACACAACCCATCGGCATAGATCCTGAATTGGCACTGTTCTTGCAGTAATTTCTAACTGCATAACACCCCCAAACTATTGGGAGTTAATACTGCTTCAAAGGAAAATACCTTTGTAGCATATACTCAATAGTGGTTCTTTTTTTTTCGATTACTGAGTGATTGTTGTTGATTCACACAGTAATTGTTTTCTTGTATTTTGTTGATTAATTATTTGTGTTGTGCTGTTGTTTTTGTTCCTTGTTTTCCTGTTTATTTATATAATTCTATCTTGTGAGATTACTTGAACTAAGACATATAATACTGACTGAGATATAGAGTACTGACTTTGAATACTAAACTGATTGTGTTGGTTCTAGAATATAGAGAGAGGAAGTGTACTACTAAGTGTTAAGAAAGTCATCTGACTGGCATATCTTCGTGTATTACTTATATTGTGTTTGATATACATATAACTTTTCTTGTGAGATCACCTGAACTGAGACATAGAGTACTGACTTGATCTGAGATATAGAGTACTATTTTTGAATACCATACTGATCGTGTTGGTTCTAGAATATAGGTATTACTTGGATTGTGTTTGGTAAACATATAATTTTTTCCTGTGAGATCACTTGAACTGAGATATAGAATACTGACTTGATCTGAGATATAGAGTATTGACTTTGAATACTATACTGATCGTGTTGGGTCTAGGATATAAAGAGAGGAAGTATCTCACTACTAATTGTCAGGAAAGTCACCTGACTGTCATATCTTCGTGTATTATTTGGATTGTGTTTGGTATAGACAGTAATTGTTCTACTGTTTGTATTCTTGGTGTTCTTGTTTGTGTATTTAATTAATTTTCCTTCTCTTGTGAGATTACTTGAGCTGTGATATTAAGTACTAAATTTGCAGGCAAACTGGTACTTAGAAAAATAGTATTTAAAATATTTTGTATTTTTCAAATAATTATATAAGCAGAGAAAATATCTCACTACTAAGTGTCAGGCAAGTCACCTGACTGGTATATTTATTTTTTGTGTAATACTTGTTACTACGGTAACCAGAGTTTAGGAGTCAGGAAAACCACCTGACTGAGATATCCTAATTTATATACAATAGCTGCCATTGAGATTGGTAAACAATTTTACCTACATATTGAAACTATAATTTAATTTTTGGCTGGGTCTCTCCAGGAATAGCAAATCCGGAAAATTTACCTAAACCCAAAAATACCAGATAAAAAATTCAGTTGAGTCATTTGAGTTTATCTATAATGGTCATATTACTTTATAGACTATCTGGAAATAATTTGTTTTTGTCGAGAATGTTAACATTATCTGGCAGATCAGAATACTGTCAAAGTATAATAGAAAGTATTGAATATAGGGTATCCTTAATAATAAGGTTCATGTTTGGTTTAAAAATTGTTTGTTTGTTTTGTTTATATATTGTGTTTTGTATGTATGCATTTGTTTGTATGTATGCATTTGGGTGGTGTGTTACAAAAGAGAGAATTCCCACATGGGCATTTATGGTGAACAATTGTGGTGTAGCTCAGAGGGTTTGTAGGTGGATTGTGGTGTCCTGTGCTCTGGACTTTTTGGAATATTTGACCACTGTTTGTGGCCGGGGTTGTGAGCTCAAATACTTGATGGTAGCGTATATTGATGAATAGTCTGACCATAGAATCATTGAACTGCAGGGGACTGAGGAATCTAAAAAAAAGACTTGATATCTTGGATGATTTTAAGGCAAGGAAAATTAACATCATTCATTTACAAGAGACTCATTTGACACCGGCAGATTTGCCTTTTTTGAAAAAAATATGGAACTGCAAATTTCTTATATCCGGAAAAACTAGAAACTCTTTGGGAGTGACTACCATCATAAATAATAACTTTGAACATAAAATTCATAATGTGCAAAAAGATAAAGAAGGGAGGTATATTTTATGTGACATGGAGCTTCCTGGAATAGCACGTTTCTTAATGTTAAATATTTACTGTCCTAACAAGGATAACCCTGAATTCCTCACTCGAACTTTTAAATTACTTGAAAATAACACAATTAGAAACTGGATTTTATGTGGTGACTGGAATTTGGTTCTTAATCAATGCCAGGATACATATAATTATCAGAAAATTAATAACCCACAATCCACAAAAACAGTAACTGAATTTATTAAGAAATATGACATTTTAGATATCTGGAGACAAAAAAATCCTAATGTAAAAAAATTCACCTGGTTTAGAACGAATCCAACCAAGGCTGCTAGATTGGATTTTTTTCTTATCTCTTCAACTATCCTGGACATTTTTTCAGACTGCTACATTGCATTTAAATATCGGTCAGATCATTGTAAGATTGGTCTAAAACTACATTTAGATAAAACAACTAGAGGTAAGGGAACTTGGAAACTCAATGCTGAATTATTAAACGATTCAGATCTTGTAAAGTTAATTGAGGAAGGAATTCACTTAATGGTTGAAGTACACGCGTGTACTCCCTATGCTCCATCTTTTGTTAAACATTTCCACAAACATAACATTGAACTTATGGTAAAAATTGATATATTTTGGGAAGTTTTATTGTCACATTTAAGAGGAATATTTATTTCTCATGCTGCAAAAAAGAAGAGAGAAAAGTCCAACAGGGAAATCCATCTGCATAAAGAAATCGAGAATCTAGAGGAATTGCATATTTTAGATATCAATGACGAAGAATTAAAAGTTAATCTTGAAAGAAAAAAACAGGAACTAGAGGAACTTCGAGACATTAAATTGAAAGGTTCATTTATTAGATCTAGGTTAAAAGATTATGTGCAAGGAGAAAAACCTAGCAAACATTTCCTTAACTTAGAAAATTATAATTTTATATCCAAAAATATAAAAGAGTTAGAACTGGATGATGGAACAACAATAGTCACTCCTAGAGATATTTTAGAGGAAATGAGGAGATTTTATCAGTCCCTGTACAATTTCAAGTCTATAATACCTATAGAAGATTCTAAACTTGCTGATTTTCCGAAACACTTCAGGAAGTTAAGTCATAAGGAAAAATTTTCTCTGGACGACGAAATTTCTGAAGAAGAGCTGAGGGCCATGGTTTTTGGGAGTGGTTCAAATAAAAGCCCTGGTCCTGACGGATATTCCAACGAATTTTATAAAAGATTTTGGTCCCTACTGCATATCCTCCTGCTGAACCTGATGAATTTTTTCTTCATTAATAAAAACATTAGTCAAAATCATCTGATGGGTACAATTACATGTATACCCAAAGGAGATAAACTTAGAAATAAATTAAAAAATTGGCGTCCCATCACTCTCCTTAATTCTATTTATAAATTTTATTCAGGAATCTGGGCAAACAGAATCAAAAAACATTTACCAAAATTAATAGGAGACTCACAGACAGGTTTCGTTCAAAATAGGTTCATAGGAGAAAATACACGTTTAACTCTTGATATCTTAAATGAAGCCCAGTTTGAAAATACAAGTGGTTTACTTATTTTGGTGGATTTTGAAAAAGCTTTTGATTCTATTTCGTGGGACTTCATTAGTAAAATTCTAAAACTTTTTAATTTTAGTGACCATACTATTCAAGTTATTAAAAGTTTACAAAAAAATTCCTTTTCCAAAATTATACAGAATGGCCACTCATCTGAACTAATTAGGCTTGGCAGGGGATGCAGACAAGGGGACCCGATCTCCCCTTACATTTTTGTTTTAGCAGTAGAATTGTTGGGAGTGTCCGTCAGGATCCATAAAGATCTAGAAGGCTTTAAGATAAGAAATACTGAGCACAGGATATCACAGTTTGCAGATGATACGAATATGTTTATTTTGAACAATGAACGGAATTTACGTTTATGTATGAATATCTTGGAAGAATTTCATTTAATTTCTGGGTTAAAAATCAATATGGACAAAACAAAGGTTGTAAAATTCGGAAGGGATAGGGACAGCAGTGATAACATTTGCCCGGACTTAAATTTATTGTGGACAAATAAATTTACATCGCTTGGTATTGAATACGATGCCACAGATCTTGATAACATCACTGATTTAAATATTGAACCAAAACTCATAGAGATTCAAAAGTTAATAAGAATTTGGCAGCTCAGGAATCTGACAATTGTTGGCAAAATAACCATAATTAAAAGTTTACTTATTTCAAAATTCATCCATATCCTGCTGTCCCTACCCAGTCCAAAAGAAACCCTTTTTAAAAGAATAGAATCATTATTTGATTTATTTTTATGGAATGGTTCAACTCCAAAATTCAGACGAGATATAATGGAGAACAAGGTAGAAGATGGAGGGCTTCAGTACCCAAACCTTAGACATGTTGATGCAACTATGAAGGTTTCATGGTTTAAACGACTGTACAAATCAAATGAAGGGTGGGCCTCCATTCCCAGCTTTTACAATATGAATGATATCTATTTATATGGGGACCTGTATCAAAAAAAACTTCTACAAACTGTTACAAATGTTTTTTGGAGGGATACAATTAAATCTCTGTTACTGATTAACAAACATGGTGTATTTCATGGTACAGAATCTTTATTGTCAACTCCCATTTGGTACAATTCAATGGTATTATCAGGAATAAATAGACATTGGGTGGAAAAAGGATTGAGAACAATCTATGACTTGATAGATGATAAAGGTGTAATATTGAGTATGAAAGACATGAATTCCAAATGGAATATTGAATGTAACTTCCTGCTTTATTTCAAACTAAAGGAAAAAATTAGTAACATCTGCCAAAATCAAAGAAACTTGTTCTTGAATACAGCTCCACAAATGTCGCATATATTATATGAGGTAGAAGTATGTAATAAAGGCAACAAAAATATCTACTACAACTCACTTGGGGTAAATCACCAACCCATTGCTACACTCCAAGAAAAATGGTGCCAAAATTTAAATGAGGAGATAAGTTTCCATATTATAAGTATGGCTTTTAAAACAGCGAAAATGCTTTCTCCATCCATATATCAATATTTTTTACAATATAAATTGATACATAGAAGAACTGTCACAAACATTTTGCTCAAAAAAATGAAGATAACAGACACTGACCTTTGTTACTTTTGCAAAGAAATTGAAACCATTGAGCATGCATATTTGAATTGTGCTAATTCTGCCAGTTTATGGGTAAATAGCATAGCATGGGTGAGGAATATACACGATCCGCACTTCATAGTCTCTGACATTGAAAAAATATTTGGCTGTTCACCTGGTAACCAAATTGCCAATTTGTTTATTATTAGTGTCAGAGATGTGATCTACCAGAAAAGAAAAGATGGTAGTAAAATGTGTATTACTGATGTAAAAATGTGTTTTGTGAAAAATTTAAGCATTCTCAAATCAAAGGATTTATCTGATAAAGCAATAGTCACCTTTGAAAACAGGTGGTCAAATTTTATAAGAGATTTTAAGAATGATGAAAGGGTTAAAAAGAGTTGGTATAAACTTTAAACAAAAGAGGTTTAAAACGCATTCCATATTACAATATTTTTCTTGTTTTATTTGATATACCCAGTTTCATGTAAGTACTCCTGTCCAATACCATGATACTATTTGTAACACTGTGATATAAAAATGCCTTGGGAAATAAAAACCCTGTTGCACATGTGTGCAATTTGAAATTGTAAAAAAGTTGGTATTCATTGACGAGCTCTCGCTGAGTTCTCTCAGATGGGTACCCTTGTACCAGGGTTTCAGTCATTTTTTTCAGGGTTTTTTGCATGATTTTGTATCAGCCAAATTAGCTACTAGCAGCATTAGGGTTAAAGAGAATTGGTTCACGGCAAAGAGGGTTTTGGTCTCGATTTATCTTTTAAGGTAAATGCATCCCATTCAAAAGAAAACTATTGATAAATGCAACAATAAGAAACTGTGCAATACTGAAACAAGGTCCATCTGCATTTTTTGCAGCAAACAATGGCAGAGTGTGACAGCAACGTGACCGGGATGTGGAACCGCACTGACCGCAATTCCTCGCTGACCAACAGCACCAATGCCACGACTGACCAGCCCACCTCGCCTTACGCCCTTATCATCGAGGGCGTCCAGCTTTTTCTGGCTGCAATCATCATCTTTGGTAATTGCGTCGTCGTGGCAGCTATCGCACGCATGCGCAAAAACAGGCTAGCGACTCACATGTGGATGGCCAATCTTGCCATAGCAGACGCGGCCGTTGGGGTGACAGTTGCTCTTCGGTTCATCGTGGATGTGGCATCTTTAGATTCCCACTGGCAATGCCGCGCCATAATAGGCTTCATGACCCTGTCTGTTGTATTATCAGGAAGCTGTCTTCTCGCCATGTCCATCACATGCTACCTGAACGTCAAGCAGGCCATTTCTCGTGCAAGCATCGCAACAACATCCAAACGCACCACCCTGCTGATTATCATCGCTGTTTGGGTACTATGGCTGGCCGTCTTTGGGGTTGGTTTCTCTATTAGTGGAAACCAACTTGTAACAGGCAGTACACGAGTTTGCCACATTGCCAACGGCATAGTTAGTTATACGTTTCTTCTAGTAATTACCTTCATCAACGCCTTGCATATACTTGGTATCGGGTTTTTTCAAATTAAAACGTATGTTGTGGTAAAACAGCATTTAAAGAACATGGTTTCAATGGGAATCATAGTCAAGGACACAGGTGTGAAAAGCAATGATGAAAAAGGTCCTAACGCATTGCGTACCGTATCATCCGTGGTTGAGAGAAAGCTGCCTTTGGCAATGGCTGAGCGCCATCAGGTTAGCCTGGGTGAGAGTGCAGCAACTGAAGGTAGTGAGAGTGCAGCGACTGAGAGTAGCTGCACAACTCAAAGTTCTACTGTAAGTACGGGCAGTGAGGGAGGTTCCAAGAAAAAGTCAACCAATGCATTTGAGAAGCCGAAATCGGTCAATGCATCTATGTACGAGAAAAGGATGGCACAAATTATTCGCTTGGCAATGCTGACCTCGAGTGTTATATGTCTGTTTGTGGTCTGCTGGTTGCCGTATGGTGTGGTGCTAGTCCTGATTCTGTACTGTGAGGAGATCAGGTGCCCAGGTAAAGGCTACGCACAGACAATCACCGGTGCGATACTGATGCTGAATTCATTAATGAACGTGATTGTTTATACCGTCAAAAGTCCAGAGTTTAGGTCCGAATTAAAGCGGATGTTCTGTAAAAGATGTGATCAAAAATAGATAGCACCAAAACCACACCTGAAAAATGCATATCATTTGTCTCTGCAGTGGGCTTTACGCTGACACAAATACCCCTTGCCTTGTATCACTGCAGTCTGAACGATTTGCTTCCATGAAACATATGTTAAACACCATTGACCAAATGAAAATATAAGATAAGAAGTGGTGGTGAAAGTTTTAATACATTTAAGATTTGTCACAATTCAACAACCAATATGATACAATGTATTGATTTACGTTAAGCGCCAATGCTGGTACTAAATGCAAGGCACCATTTAGTGGCCAACGACAAGCAATGGTTACATTCCAATCTAATGTTTAGCGCCTGCCATCTACGTATAGATCTTATTGAAAAAGTACAGAACAAAGTGAATTGTTCGAAAGTTGAGAGGGGTTTTCCGGCAAAATGAATTGCGTTGACAAGTTTTAAATAATCGCTCAAAACCTACATGTACATCCCTGTTTCATGGGATACGATTGGTTTTGGTTGGAAAGCATGCTAGACCACACTTTCAAACAGGGTATAACAAACTTATCACCTCTATATATCATAACAGAGAAAAAAGTACAAATACATCAAGTAAACTTAATGAATTTCTGACAGTCACCACAACTACTACTTCTAGTAGTTTCAATGTCAATATTCTGCATAAACTAAAAATACACAACACTACTCACGGCATTGATATAAACCCTACACGAGGGTTCAATCAGCAGAAACGTCCATTGAAATATCATTGTCAAGACATTGGTGAGTGTAGTTTTACTATTATGGCAGATAGCAGACTTCTTCAAATACTCAAATCCAAACATCCTAATTTATCACCAACTATTAATGATAATAATAATAATAATAATAATAATAATAATAATAATAATAATAACAATAATAATAATAATATTAATAATAATAATAATAGCAACAGAGTCCATAAGTGAGAGGTCTGCATGTCTCTATTGACGATGAGCCGTGAGGAGAATTTTGCACTATTGATTTGAATATGAAAGTACATGTAGTTAGCCTCCTAGCGCTACTTACACACACTTTATGATCTCTGAAATACACAGAAGAGGTGAAAGTACAATGGAGTATGAGAGAGAGTATGCTTACTCCTTATCGGTATCAAGTCAAAGACAAGGACGCATGGACGAAACCCTGCAGACCAGTAAAAAATTACAAAATCACAATGGTTTTGCAAATAATAATGAGGAGGTGAAAATTGAGGTTTTCGTTGCATTTTTTGTGTTATCTGTTTTTGATGGAATACGTTCTTGCAAGCTGACATATCTTGTAATTCTGATCTTGGATATTAGTTATGCTTTAAACCCATATGTGCCTAGAGTATCAAAAAGGACAGACCGTGTTGGTATATTTTCTACCAAAAGCATGTATAAGGCATGAAAGGTCATTCTGTACGAGAACCAAACCAACAACTCACAATTGAACATTATATGCATGCATTTCATGCAGAGTTGCCAAGTTATTTTCAAATATATTTCACATTCATGTGTATCCTCGTAAAATGCACTCGTGGTATTACTTGGTTTACAAGTGTGATGAGTGTCACACAAAGAACAGTGCACATTCCGTTCGTAAAATAATACATGTAAGCACCTTTTGAAAGTCAAAGTAAATTGATGTTTTGTTTTTTGTTTTGAATGGACTTTAATATCACCATGAGATGCTATTTGCATGGGGTGATATATGTATATATATATATATATATATATATATATATATATATATATATTTATATACGGTCCGTGGTACGCTTAATAATTCAAACTTTCAAATATTCAAATTTTCAAATATCTGTATTTTCAAACTTTCAAACTTCCATATATCCAAACTTCCGTACTTTCAAACGGGTTTGAATATATGATATTACAGCCGTATTTCTATACTTTCAAACTTCCAAAAGTCTTTACACATTTATACTATTGCATGTTTAGAAAAGCCGCAGAGTGGCACACTTAATAAATCAAATTTCCAAACCTTTCGTAGCGGTACGCAAGTAGTTCTGTTACAATGTTATGTTGATATATTATACATTGTATAATATCAATAATATCAAAACAATATCAAATGTTACTTTTCAAAGGAAATTGCCAATTATAAGAAAAAAGGATAATTTTCGCAAAGCAGCAAGAATGACCCACTTGTCTAATCTATTATTAGAACGGCAGCTTCTAAAATGCGGAACTGGAATTATGTAAAACTCGTGTCGATATGATGGACCAAGTGTGAAAGAGCAAACAAAGAACTTTAATTTCAAGACCTTCTTTTGGGGAGGGTAAATAGAACTTTATTTGTTCCCGACTAACCCATAGGCAGGATAAAAAAAACTTTATTTGTTCCCGACTTACCCGACCACTCTAGTGAATAGGTATCTATCAATATATATCATCTATCTAACCTGTCTGTCTGTATTTCTGTCTATCTATATATCTATCTACTATCTAGCAATCAATCTTTCTATCTATTCATGTGTGAGAGCCTTATATAAATAAAATGTTGTTCTTCATATAAAGTGAGAGCATCCAAACACACACACATAGACATATATGTATGTATGCATGTATGTGTGTGCGTGCGTATGTGTTTTATTTACCCTTCCTCTGGAGTGGTCTCCAAGAAATAAAGTTTTATTTACCCTACCGGTAAAACAGTGTTATTTTCCTCCCCCTACAGGGGTGGTATATAAATGACTGTGCGCGGGCGTGAATGCATGCGTGTGTGTGCGTTCCTGATTTGGTTCATAAACTACGTTATGATGGAACCAATGAAGTATATAATCACATCTGCCTGTCTTTCCGTATTTCTCTATCTACCTATCTATATACGCACACATACGCACACACACACACATACATACATTTATGTGTGTGTGTGTGTGTTTGGATGCTCTCACATTAGACACAGAAAAGAATTTTATTTATCTAAGGCTCTCACACATAAAAAGATAGATAGATTGATAGATAGTAGATATATATAGATAGAGAGTAATACAGACAGACAGACAGAAAGGTAGATAGATAATGTATATTGATCGATATTCATCCACTAGGATGGTCGGTTAAGTCGGGAACAAGTTCTATTTACCCTCCCAAAAAGACGGTCTTGAAAATAAATTTCATTGTTCCCTCCTTCACTCATGGTCCATCATATGGGCACGAGTTTTACATACATTCCGGTTCCGCATTTTAGAAGCTGCCGTTTCTAATAATAGAATGGACAATTAGGTCGCTCCACTTTTCATGTTCATTAGCGTCAATAACAGTTTAAGCAAATCAATATCAATAATTGCAATATTTGAAGATATAGGAAATTAAGAAACGCGTGTTTCATAGCCTTAATGAGAACAGCGTCTTGATGATAAATAATAACAATGACGAAATGCGGGTCGTGTTTGCAACTTAAGGCAGCTTCTATTAGCAGCCCGATCACCGTATATTTGAAAGTTTCACAGTTTACATTATTAAACGTTCCATGTCAAACTTTCAAACTTCCAACACGTTTTGGAAGTTTGAAAGTTTGGATATTTGAAAGTATGGAACTTTGAAACTTTGAAACTTTGACCAAAGTTTCAAACTTCAAACACGTTTTGGAAGTTTGAAAATTTGGATATTTGAAAGTATGGAAGTTTGAAACTTTGAAACTTTAACCAAAGTTTCAAATTTCTAATACGGTTTCGAAGTTTGAAACTTTGAAAATATACCCAAAATTCCAAATATCCAATACGATTTGAAACTATAGAAATTTGAATTATTAAGTGTACCACTGACCATATACTATCTGTTAGTATATATATATATATATATATATATATATATATATATATATATATATATATATATATATATATATATATATATATATATGTATATATATATATATATATATATATATATATATATATATATATATATATATATATATATATATATATATAAAGAGAAAAACACTCGCATCTGCATGTAATGAAGGTGTCTCCTTGTATGAGTGTACAAGTGCAAAAATGATGGGCTGGAATCAATGTTGAATTTTTGACAACTTTCAATTGTCTCATGGTCTAATTTCTGCTCATTAATGAGATGTTTTGATAAATAGGTCTTAAATTTCAATGTAAATTTTATCCAATTGAATGGAGGAAGATTGTAAATTTCTTTATATATCCGATGAATGTTTATGACTATACTCGTTCAGTAAAATGGCATCCTGATACAATGCTAGCAACAGTATCCCTTTGAGTAACCAATGGGCAGTTTAGTTTGGTCTTGGTGTTGTAAAATTGAATGAATATTGTATATGGCAATACCGTAATTATTGAATGAAAAGGTACACTTATTTAATAAGAGAGTTTATTGTTACATGTAGTATTTATTACCACTGAACAGTACTGAACAGACGTGTTATGAATGCTCGATCCTAGTGGTATCAAGTCCGGGGTATTTCTTTATTCAACCTTTGTCATTCTAAATTAGTTTTGGTTAATATGAAGCTGAATTTCAATGTAAGCTTTCTCGGTTTTGCAATTATAATTTCTGGTTATACTTCATTACATATAGATAGTAAGCCTGCGTTCAAGCCAAGTTCACTTCCATATGCTGAAAGAGAGGTGGTTTAATCACTCTTAATTGACTGTTTTATGAATTCACCCTCAACAACAGTTAAGGCCTAGCAGGTTGATATATATATTTATCACCTGCTCTCCTGTGCTTCTCAATGCTAATTGGTCAATAGGTGTCAGGCCTGCAGGCGATCTGTAGTGCTAATATCCAATATATGAAGTCCGATACCACTACTTGACGCACCAGCATAAGTGATATCAACACTTGGCCAGCATTTTCAACTTCAATATTACCACTTGGAGCACCAGCATAATTGATAGTACCACTAGACTAGCAATCATTTGACCACTCTGGCCATTAATAGGTTGTGGCGTGGATTCAGATGACAATGGACATACAGGCGTCTGGTTAACTGTAAACTTAGAAATGCTGCCTACAATTTCTTCATTGATATCTGTAAATCTGATGACAAAGGAATTATGTTTATTCAATGTTGTATTTAGTATTCAAAGAATAAAAGTTATTCTAAATGTTTATGAAATGTATTTGTTGTTTTTTACACATGTAATAAGCTATAATAAATTTGTTACACCCTGTTTGGTAACGCAGTCGATATATACATATACACCCCCCCCCCCCCCCCCCACACACACACACATATATATATATATATATGCATATATATATATATATATATATATATATATATATATATATATATATATATATATATATATATATATATATATAGATATATAGATATATATATATAGATATATATATATAACCCAACTAGAATCTAAATCTTTAGAAACCATTGTTGTGGAACTAAAACTAAAAACTGAAAACTGGATATTAATATCTTGTTATAGACCACCAAACCTTCCTGACTCTGTCTTTACAGAGAATATAACCACTATCCTGGATAAATCTTCAGTCAAAACCGACAACATACTGGTGCTGGGTGATCTCAATTATAATTTACTAAATAATCATAGGCATGGCAGAACACTATCAGATATAAATGACATATTTGATATGTCCTGTCTGCTTTCTAAGCCAACATGTTTTAAAGGTGATCAAGGCACTCTGCTTGATGTTTTTCTAACAAATAGACCAAAGAAATTCTATAAATCAACATCAGTTGAGACAGGTATTAGTGATTTTCACCACATGATTATCACTGTGATGAAGGGCTCACACCAAAAACCATCACAGAAGTACCAAACTTCTCGCAGTTACAAAAAAATTTGATGAAACCAAATTTCTATATGATCTTAACAATGATTTAGCTACAGTTGATATTACCCTCTCTGACTATGAGAAAAACTGCTCAACCCTGAGTAATACTATCAAAAATGTTATTGACCGTCATGCCCCTATAAAGACCAGGAAGATTAGAAACCACTCCTCCCCAGCCATGAATGGTGAATGGAGAAGGGCTATTTACAAGAAAAACATGCTAAAGAACAATTTCTTTAAATTCAAATCACAATCATACTGGGAAGCCTATAGAAAGCAGCGCAACTACTGCACTAGGTTAAAGAAAATCTCTATCAAAAGTTTTTCGGTGAACGCTGCGATGGGGGTACAAAATCACAAAATTTCTGGAAAACAATTAAACCTTTTCTAAGTAAGAAATCTGGCTCCGGTGATACTGATATCATATTGTTGGAAAATGACAAAGTCATTACTGATGAAGGGAATGTATGCGAAATTCTTAATGATTATTATGTTAACATTGTAAAGAATATTGGCATTGAAAATGAAGAGGATGATATTGCACAGCACCAGGATGTTGAATATATAGCTAATAACCACCCACAAGATACCTTTCAATTTGATGTTGTCGATGAAGTCCAAGTCTATAAAAAACTTAAAGAAATTAACCCAAAAAAGCAACTGGTCCTGATGATATTCCACCAAAGCTTGTAAAGCTGGGTTCACCAGTACTCGCTCCTATTATTACCAAGGTGATAAATTATGGCATTACCACATCCAATTTCCCTTCAAGTCTCAAGATGGCTAATGTTAGCCCTGTTTATAAGAAAAATGACAACATGTCAAAAGGAAACTACAGGCCTGTCAGTGTACTACCTACTATATCCAAAATATTTGAGAGCATACTGGCAGATCAACTCTCCATCTTCTTAGAAACTGTGTATAATCCATTTACAGCAGCTTTCAGAAAACAACATAGCTGTCAGTCAGTTTTGATTAGAATTATTGAGGACTGGAAGCAGGCTCTTGATCAGAACAAATATGTTGGAGCTATCCTGATGGACCTGTCGAAAGCTTTTGACTGCCTCCCTCACAATCTACTTCTGGCTAAATTAAAAGCTTATGGCCTAACTGATCACTCAATTAATTTGCTGAGAAATTACCTTTCAAACATAAAGCAAATGGTTAAGATTGGAAATAACTGTAGTGAGTGGCAAAATATCACCAAAGGTGTACCCCAGGGATCTATACTCGGCCCAATTCTATTCAACATTTTCCTAAATGACATTTTTGCATCTTTAAATGAAACAACTCTTTATAACTACGCAGATGATAATACAATCTGCAACAGTGATGAGAATATTGAAAATGTCAAGTCACACCTAGTAAGTATGACTAAAATTGCCATTGACTGGTTCGAAAGAAACTGCATGCAAGCAAACCCTGAAAAATTTCAGGCAATTTTTCTTGCCCCTGGTCACAAAAAGGTGCAAACAGACTTCTCCATCAACATCAAACTTGAAAAATCTGTAAAACTTCTAGGTGTAGAATTGGATGACAAACTGAAATTTGACATTCAAGTATCCTCAATGTATAAGAAGGCTGCAAAACAACTTAATGCTCTTAAGAGAATTGGTCACCTCTTAGACCAATCCAGCAGACTGACAATTTTTCGCGCCTACATAATGTCAAATTTCAACTACTGCCCCCTTGTATGGCACTTCTGTTCCAAGAAAAATCTCTCCAAGCTAGAGAGGATACAGGAACGAGCCCTACGCTTTGTTTACAGGGATTACAAAAGCAGCTATGAGAAGCTACTAGACCAGGCTAAACTGCAAAGCTTACATCTAGGTAGACTGAGATCCCTAGCTACAGAGATTCACAAAGCTGTCCATGCAGGGGCCCCTCCCTATGTCAGCTCTCTTTTCACAGAGAGAGAATCTGAATACAGCCTTAGAAGGAACCACTCTCTAATATTACCTCCATATAACACCATCTCCTTTGGAAAGCAATCAATTAGATATACTGGACCTAAAGTATGGAACTCCCTACCTAACAACTTAAGACAAACAACATCACTAAAAGAGTTCAAAAACCTAATCTCAACCTGGTCTGGAACTAACTGTACCTGCTCTATCTGCTGCTATAAGTAATACCAGTAAATGAGCAGAAGTAGTTGCTATTTTACTCAATAATCATAAACACATGTCCTAAAGACTGAAGTTATTACTCATTGTCAATTAATATGTGCTAACTTACTTCCCCTCTACTTTTTTTATTTTTCAATCCTTTTTTATTTCCTCCATCCACATGTCAATAAATACGGTACAGTACAAATAGTGATGAGAATAATGTGTTGTCTATTGTTGATATTGTTGATATATGTGATATGTTTTAATAAATACTATGTTGTATAGAAAATATTCAATAAATTATTCTGCTTGTCGAAATAGCGACCTTTCCCTTGTACATAATGTCGATATTTGTCTTCGTAATAAAACTTTTTTACTTCATTTTTAACATGAGATATATGAGGTTTTTGTTCTTTCTTCATTGCACTATAAATCACCTTTTTGGTTAATAATATGATAGAGTTGATGCATAGCGCATTTTCTGTGTCACCAATGATGATTTTGGAGTCTGTTATATTGTAATTTGGCATACCTAATTCCTCTATCCAATCTCGCACGCATCCCCACAGATTCCTTATAATAGGGCATTGGATCAACATATGTTCCACAGAATCACTAGTTACTTCCCCTCTACTTATCATTTATATTGCTGTTAAACCCTGTATGTTATATTTTGAATTGTTATTTTGTAGTCGGCCAAGAGCCCTGGCAGCTCGTGTTTACTATGTAAAATTATTACCGACTTGAAATAAAGATTATCTATCAATCTCTCTCTCTCTCTCTCTCTCTCTCTCTCTCTCTCTCTCTCTCTCTCTCTCTCTATATATATATATATATATATATATATATATATATATATATATATATATATATATATATATATATATATATATATATATATATATATATATATGTATATATTTATATATATATGTATATATTTATTTGTCTGTGTGTGTATACAACAAAGAAATCAGTTACATAGACATTGCATGAGAGCAAATATTTTCTCACCGTGGGGCCAAAAAAAAAAGAACTTGAAACCCATAGTTTACATATTCTGTCATAAACATAGAAAGATAGCAAACACGCAACGGTTCCATATAGAAGATAAGAAAAACTTTATTTTCCTAATCCGATAATTATATACAAAACATGAGAGATAAAGGCTCTTCATCCATCATTCGTGTAATAGTCTAGCAGATTTGAGAAAAGTGTGCATTTTTTAATAAATGCATGAAATCTGTATGTTGGTAAATGTTACCAAGGGGAACGTTCTCAGATATGCATGTATCACAGCCGGGCCCCCTGGTGGCAGGTGGCGCCGCCTATTGCTTAGCTGCTAGTTCAACCTAACCTAGCATAATATAAAAGGTCATATGTATGCCAAACAAAAAATATATCTAATCCTGCATGAACCAGGGTGTACAGCTAAAGTCAGTTTCATTGAATTTCAGCTTTTAATGTTTAAATAAAGGTGGCACCACCATTACAATGGGTACTTCTGGCACCTTTTTTCTATAATTTACATGTATTTAGAGCAGATATACATTCAACCCATAACAAAATTTTCACTAACTACATCTTGCGTCACAAAACATTTTCAGATATGGAGGCATGACAGCCATGGCCCCTGTGGTAGGTGGGGCCACCTATATTTAAGGGCCGTTCAGGATATGCTTTCTTACAACAATAGATTGCGACGCCTCCATATCTGAATATGTTTCCCTTGGTGAGTTGTACCATAACATAACAAATGTCATGCTCTTAAAACAAAGTGCACAATTCAGCCCAAAAATGTCATAAATCTGCAAGACTATAATTGCTTTAACGAACTAGTCAGTTACCCACATCATTTTATAGATAAACCCTTTTTTGTAATATACATATATATATATATATATATATATATATATATATATATATATATATATATATATATATATATATATATATATATATATACATATATATATATATATATATATATATATATATATATATATATATATATATATATATATATATGTATATGTACATGTATATATATATATATATATATATATATATATATATATATATATATATATATATATATATATATATATATATATATATATATATATATATATATATATATTTGTGTATATACCTCTCTCTATATATACATATACATACAGATAGATAGATATAGATAGATAGATATTAAGCTTATGATTCTTTCAACAGTGTATACATTTTTAAAACAGAGTATATAATAAGAGAATAAATCCAATATAGACAAGCTGTAACATTGTATGATTAAGTAACACAGCTATTATTACCGTGCAAAAATTTACCAATGTGCAGGATTTTTGAAATCACCAAATCTAATTTAAATGTCATATCTGACTGGTAAATTTTAGCAATTTTAGATTTTTAGGCAGATTCGAGAAGGTAGAAACATACCATTCTTCACAAACGACTGGGAACCGAGGCTTAAGTCAGGTTTAGTCGAAATTGTTGAATTAAAATTAAATGCAGCGTGAGCATTTTTGCAAAGTGGGTTTCTGATTATATTAAGACAAAGCAATAATAGCTGATAATTGTAGATAATGAAAAAACACGTTGAAATATGGGGGTAAATAACAAGGATGAGACTACTAATATGAGTATACCGTAAAAGGTCTTTTGCCTTAACAGACACATCTGAATGCATTAAGTACACAAACAATATGGGTGATACCTACATGCATACATAAATAGGGTATGACTTTATATTCTTGCAATCTGACCCAGAAGAGACATAGGCCAATTTAATTTCTGAGAGGCCCTGGACACAGTGTCATCAGTGTTAAGCTGAATAAGGAATAAGCTAGGCCATTAGAAATGTCATTTCATGAGATTTGTGAATGTGAATCAAAGGTTTTCATTCATTTTCAAAAGCGTTTTAGTTGATTTCACTGAATGCTTGAAACGAATTTCTTGTGCGACGAGTCGACGACAAATAAGGAAGTACGTTAAGTGAATTCAGTTATTTTGTTGAATTGTGTAGTTTTAGAAACATGAATTTGCCCACGTGTCAACTTCATTCTATTCAGTTTCCCCACCTTTAAACATTAGAGGAACTTACTTTCAACCAGCCCAAAGGTCAAACCCTGTAGAAACTTATTGATAGGCAAAGTTGACCTATTTTTCACTGTATCAGTCATGGAATGTTGTAATGTCTTTGCGACCCAAACATTGTTGAATATTTGCAACTGAGGAGAAGAGATGTTGACAAGAACAAATCCAAAACAACTTGGAGGAATTTAACGAGTTTACGCTTAATATCATGTTATTTTCAAAGGTATCAGTAGTAGTAACGACAGGCATGAAAATGTTGAAATTAACCTTTTCAAATAGGGTGAAAAGTCATGATGATACGGTTTGGGAGGTGTTCACATCTCACATGTCTTTTCGCAATGTATGAAGCACAAATGGGACCAGGAAATTGTGTTCAATGGGTGTGTTCACGTCTCCGGAGTCTTCACAATAAGAATTGTCAGTGTAATATATTTATGTCTGATAGTTTTCAGAATTCAGTCTTTCCCTCACTTTCATCTCCCTGGAAACCAGGATTTGCCATGCCGTTGCTGGCATTTACCACATATGCTACACTTCCAGCCTCCTCTGCCTGGCGCTCCTTGCTCAAGGCGCCATCTACCGACGGAACTCCGAGTTGCGCGATATCACCCAGTGTTGAGGCATAAGATGGCGGAGGCGTGAAACGATAGCGACCGGTCCTGTTCTGCTTCAAAGATGGACCCCACTCTGGCAAAGGCGCGATGTTTTCCTTTAGCAGCTGGAGATGATAAATACAAATTTAGGTCATAAACCATTTATTCTTTAGGGCAAGAATAAATAAAACTTGGAGGCCACGTCATGATAATGGTAATATGGTTAGTCTTAAAATGGCAGAAAAAAATGACTATAAATGAACTTATTAATACTAAATTTAGGTATATCTAAAATGTGCATATCTCTACATGAGCTTCCTAAAGCTTTGGTGAATCTTGTTTGTGTGGAAATTTTTACCTAAGAAATTAGGTCACAATGGATGCCGTGTTGACCTACTTTCGTAAGTAAAATTTCTATGGAAGGCCAAAGTGGACAAAAAGAGCATTTTCTAATATTAATAAATCATTTATTAATATTAATAAATCATTTATTAATATTAATAAATCATTTATTAATATAAATAAATATTTATTAATATCAATAAATATTTATTAATATTAAGAAGTATTTATTAATATTAATAAATGATTTATCAATATTAATAAATCATTTATTAATATTAATAAATCATTTATTAATATTAATAAATCATTTATTAATATTAATAAATCATTTATTAATATTAGAAAATAATTTCCCTTTATTAATATTAATAAATGATTTATTAATATTAATAAATGATTTATTAATATTAATAAATCATTTCTTAATATTAATAAATCATGGCATTTCTTAATATTAATAATTGATTTATTAATATTAGAAAATGATTTATTAATATTAAGAAATCATTTATTAATATCAATAAATGATTTTCTAATATTAATAAATGCTCTGTATTTCTTAATATTAATAAATCATTCCTTAATATTAATAAATCATTTAAAAATATTAATAAATCATTTTCTAATATTAATAAATGCTATGATTTATTAATATTAGAAAATCATTTATTAATATTAATAAATCATTTATTAATATTAATAAATAAGTGACATCTATTGGAGAAACCTTGAACTATTCAATTCTTTATGAAATAATGAATGCTCCCTAGCACATGGCATTTGCATGAAAATGGCAGAGGGAGTTGTACGTGGTCTTTTTTAAGACCTCCGTATGTCCGTGATTTTGTAAAGGAAGGGTACTTTTTTGCACCCTGGTACTAAGTATGGGGTTGAAAATCCCCTTACAATCCACAAAATATACGCGGCTTTGACGCCGAGTGACTCCCGAAGTCACGGTGACTGGGCTTCCGTCAGTTTGCTGGCAGTGATGCCGCTAAACACTAAAACAGGCAGAGAATTATAACTTCAAAAGTTAAAATGCGTGTTCCCGTTCATCCTATGTCAGTGTTCTGAGAAAAGAAGGGGTGTTTTTTAAAACAAGGACAACAAGGTCAAATGTTCACGCTTATCCCAAGCACGTGTATGGGGTATTCATTATTTCACATGTAAAGACTCCCTCTGCAAACAAAAGGTGGCGCTCATTTATTAATATTAGAAAATCATTTATTAATATAAGAAAATCATTTATTAATATTAATAAATGCTCAACATTTATTAATATTTATAAATGATTTATTAATATTAATGAATGATTTTCTAATATTAATAAATCATTTATTAATATTAGAAAATCATGCCATTTATTAATATTAATAAATCATTTATTAATATTAATATATGATTTATTAATATTAGAAAATCTTTTATTAATATTAATAAATGATTTATTAATATTAATAAATGATTTATTAATATTAATAAATGCTGAGGATTTATTAATATTAAATGATTTATTAATATTAGTAAATGATTTTATATTATTAATAAATGATTTATTAATATTAATAAATCATGCCATTTATTAATATTAATAAATGATTTATTAATGTTAATAAATTATTTATTAATATTAATAAATGATTTATTAATATTAATATATGCCCTTTTTGTCCACTTTGGCCTTCCATAAATTTCTACCAACGTTGCGTGCTGTAAGGTACTTTCTTGCAGGAACTCCAAATTTTCCAACAAGATGCCCTAGCCTAGTATATATAGCAGACATGCATGGTGTTTACAAATCAAAGTGCCCTTTATTGATCAAGAAAACGTCATTTGAGGTAAAACACTGTAAAATTGAAACTGTGGTCCTATCTAGGTCAGCTCAAGCACCTAAGTTAAAGAAAACTTATAGTTGAAACACCAAGACCTCAGGGATTAGATAAATATCGTTAGAAAGGGGACAAGAGTGCTAAACTAGGAGATGTCTTATTTTGAGTGTGTCACCAGCGTTACAGCCTTAAAAGCCTTAAGTTTTACCTTTGACCAACTCTGTCTCATGGTAATACTGGTAATGTCTTTTGCCTCGTGCTTATATTGGCAATAGACATCGTTATTGGCTGAAAACCAGCCGGGGCATGTGAGAAAGTTAGCAGTGAGGTTGGGCGGTGGTTTTCGCCGTGTACTGCGGTTTCCTCCACCACTTACAACTTGCTAGTCACCACTTAGTCGCAATATGACAGAAAAAAATTTTCAATCAAGCAAAGAGGTAGATCTACCTCTTAGCTTGATTGAAACATTTAATAAAGATATACTTGCTACAGAAAAATGGCGTAATAGATAACTTAATTCCATGAAATTTTCCCTTTTTGATATATCTTGCTTTTGCTTTTCCCCTAACCATAAACTCTTTTGAATACTCGACATACGTATCTACATTATCTAAAATATGAAATAGCTGAATATCAAATTATGCATGTTTTGTATTGTAAGTAATACTTTCAATTAACATTCAAATCGTTTACTTACGGAGTATCCCCCAGAGTAGCAGTAGTAGAATAACGCCCATAGTGGAATGAAGCAGACAGGCCAGGCCACAATGAGCCATCCTAGAGCTGTGGCCCATCCAGGGTACTGGTAGGCATCGTCAAACAGCGTCAGGTGCTCGTATTGTATGGCCTTGAAGACAGCTATCGCCTGAAGAGGAGATACACAATAAACAGTGGGAAATACAACAGTGTAAGGTGCTTGTACTGTGCAGCCTTGAAGACAGCTATCGCCTGAAGAGGAGATACACAATAAACAGTGGGAAATACAACAGTGTAAGGTGCTTGTACTGTGCAGCCTCGAAGACAGCTATCGCCTGAAGAGGAGATACACAATAAGCAGTGGGAAATACAACAGTGTAAGGTGCTTGTACTGTACAGCCTCGAAGACAGCTATCGCCTGTGGAGGAAGTACACAATAAACAGTGAGAAATACAACAGTGTAAGGTGCTTGTACTGTACAGCCTCGAAGACAGCTATCGCCTGAAGAGAAGATACACAATAAACAGTGAGAAATACAACAGTGTAAGGTGCTTGTACTGTACAGCCTCGAAGACAGCTATCGCCTGAAGAGGAGATACACAATAAACAGTGAGAAATACAACAGTGTAAGGTGCTCGTACTGTACAGCCTCAAAGACAGCTATCGCCTGAAGAGGAGATACACAATAAACAGTGAGAAATACAACAGTGTAAGGTGCTTGTACTGTACAGCCTCGAAGACAGCTATCGCCTGAAGAGGAGATACACAATAAACAGTGAGAAATACAACAGTGTAAGGTGCTCGTACTGTACAGCCTCAAAGACAGCTATCGCCTGAAGAGGAGATACACAATAAACAGTGAGAAATACAACAGTGTAAGGTGCTTGTACTGTACAGCCTCGAAGAGAGCTATCGCCTGAAGAGGAGATACACAATAAACAGTGAGAAATACAACAGTGTAAGGTGCTTGTACTGTACAGCCTCGAAGACAGCTATCGCCTGAAGAGGAGATACACAATAAGCAGTGGGAAATACAACAGTGTCAGGTGCTTGTACTGTACAGCCTCGAAGACAGCTATCGCCTGAAGAGGAGATACACAATAAGCAGTGAGAAATACAACAGTGTAAGGTGCTTGTACCGTACAGCCTCGAAAACAGCTATCGCCTGAAGAGGAGATACACAATAAACAGTGAGAAATACAACAGTGTCAGATGTGTATATGCTATAGCCTTGTAGACAGCTATCGAATGAAGAAAAGGTACAATATAAACAGTGGGAAATGCAACAGTATCAGATGTTTATATGTTATAGCCGTGAAGACAGCTATCGCCTTTGCAGGAGGTGCGCAATAAACAGTGGGAAATACAACAGTATCAGATGTTAATATGTTATAGCCGTGAAGACAGCTATCGCCTTTGCAGGAGGTGCGCAATAAACAGTGGGAATATGCAACAGTGTATGAAGACAATTGGAGCTAGACCATTGTTGAATGCTCGAAGGGCAATTAATAAGGCAAATCGCTGGCTTGCTTCAGGCTGAGTCTTAAAAGTCTTTATATATATATATATATATATATATATATATATATATATATATATATATATATATATATATATATATATATATATATATATATATACATACATACATACATACATACATACATACATACATACATACATACATATATATATATATATATATGCTTTCTCAATAAAGATGTTGTTATCTAAAGCAATTCATAACTTACGAATAATAAGACTGGAGCGAAAAAACACCATGTTATACGCCAATATATATTAGGTCGCCTGCCAATCATCATTTCAATGTCGTCTGAAAATCTGGAAAATCCTAAAAAGAGAAAATTCGGAAAATATATCGCCATCCATATTGTTATGTGTTATTGGTTATTGACAATGTACAGGAAAAGAACAAAGAGTGACAACTGAGTCGGATATACTCAGAGAATACTCAGATAGATAAGTGGAATCATAGCGTGGTATCTCAGACTATCATCAATGAAAATAACCAGTTAGACGATAGAAGTGGGGCAAACTAATTTTAACTACGTTTGGCATTGAAGAGATTTCTCCAGAGTGCAAGTGATGGAATTTTGAACTTTTCAATGTCACTTTTTGCTAAATGAATGAATGAATGAATCGTTGTTGACTGTATACTTTTAAAAATAGTTTCATAAATTTCATTCATTTTTAGCAATGGCTCAAATAACCGAAAGTCGAAAGCAACAAGGTCATAGTTAAAAGGCTGGTGCGTCAGCTTTTAGGTTAGGTTATCCTCTTATTCATGATTACTTATCGATACGAAACTTCTCATGATACTGTTGTATGAAAACAAATTACCACATTCTAATAATTTCAAGACAATGACAGCATTTAGTTACTGGCAACTGACTACTATACACAAAATATACTCTCTGTTGTGTTGGCATATTTTATGATATATTTTGTTGGTGTAGAATTTTATTATGTGTTGCTATGGTGATGTGACATGAGTTATGTTAGTAACTGTAACTAGGTGGCCAAGTCACTCTGACTCAGACCACTGTGGTATCCAGACATCAATAAAGAGCTCGTACATTGTAATACTCTTTTAGTTGATATATATATATATACTACAACAATACTCACCATATACAAACTGAATGCTTATACATTCAAAGAATCCCACGACCAGGAGCGGGAAGCCTCCTACATAATTGTCCACCAGATTAAACAGGTAAAATCCTCCCTGGAGGAAAGAAAAACAACAGAATAATCCATAACTGACATATTATATTCTAAATCGCATCTTCCAAGTGAGAGTAAAAGAAAACTTGATATGTTATTTTAGTCATTAATCTTTTTGGACTGCAATGGTTACTTGTAGGGAAACACACAGACATAATAAAGCGCACCTGCATAAGGATTAAAATTAAATGCGAACTGATATAGGTATGTCACAGAAATCAAGGTATCAGAAAAAATGATAAAAAGGACAAAAGCAAATTGACTTTTGTTACGTGCCATTGTATATTATGTTTCAGCATTAACATATTGCATTGCCAACTTTGCACAAAACGGCCGGAAAATAATGTATGTTTGTATTTGTTCACTTATTTACTAATATATTTGTTTATTCATTCATCTATGTATCATCATCTATTCATATATTCATCTATTTATTCATAATCAATTTTGTCATTATTTTCATAATTATCATTATTATTATCATTATCATTACTATTATTATTATTATTATTATTATTATTATTATCTTTATTTGTATTATCATCATCATAATCATAATTATCATTATCATTATCATGTTGGGTAATCATACCAAGGAATCATACCTGTGTCACCATGGGTAGTCCAAGGAGAAAAAAGATCAGGCAAAGAATGCCCCGGAAGTAAATCCCCCTCCTTCCTTCACGCAGGCGCAAAAAGGTGAACTCGTCAACCAAGGCAGAGAAAACGCATTCCACAATGGAGAACTGGAATAAAAAGATCAAGATTTGAAGTGCTAAGTGATAACCGATAACTAGGGATGCTGACTTAGGTTCAACACGCAGATCCTTTTATATCTTCGTTCTATACTCCTAGATGTTTAGTGCTATCTAATGCATGACCTTTATTGATGTAATGTTCGTTTGTGTTTCTTCGTAAGCTAACCACGATCTTGGATTAAGAAAAGAATGGATATGTAACGAGAGACCAATTACTATATGCCCTATAGTTACATGCTAGCCTCATGCCAGGACTAGCAGATAAGGCAGCAGCACGAGGTCACGTGGGAACAAGGACCAATCAGGGCTCCCGCATCGATTACATTACAGAGAAACCTTATCTCCACCACCTGCTGGGGGTGCCCAGAGCACCTATTAGCGACTATTAATTGACACTGGTTGAGGCTAGCATGTTCAGGTTGACCGGCTGGTTTCCATTCCATGTGTTGGTCTTCTAAGCCACGATATGACAAGAAAGTGACGAAAAGTCAAAATTTGCCAGACATGGTGTAGTAAAGATGCAAGGAGTATCGTTTCACGCATTCAGTATAGAGGTTGAAAGTAGGTAAGGGTTATTTTTTCTTTAACATTTATTTTCATTTATTTTTCATTCACCAACTTAGGTGATACCGTAGGAACAAATCAGTTTTACATGGCTTATTCATAAGTTATTTTCAAAGGTTCATTTATAAATCCATTTATTTGTTCATTCATTCATTCAATCATCTACTAGTATTTCATTAGTTAATTCATTCACTAGTTTATTCATTCATCTCCTCGTACATTTATCCCTTTAATCATTATTTCTTTCATGTATCCATCCATCTATCTTTCCATTCATTCATCTCAGTTTATTCATTCACCTATTCGTTTATTTATCCATAAGAATCAATGATTATTTCATCCAACCATCCATCCATTTATACATTCATTCATTCATTTATTCATTCATTTCTAGTAGTTTACCTCGGAACTGAAGCCCAGCATCATCATCATGAAGAAGAAGAGGACAGACCAGAGTTGGTTGACAGGCATCTGCTCCAAACCTTCTGGATAAACCACAAATACTAATCCTGGACCTGCAAAAACAACATTATCATTATGGTATTCATGGTGGTCTGGCTATTCATTTCTGGCTTTGCTATTTCATATTTCTTTATTTATCAGGCGTACTTTATATAAATGGTGCTAAATGTTAATTCTAAATGGAGACACTATGGGTGAATCGCTGTGAAATAGACATAGGGTAAACATAACCTTAAAGGAATATATTATCGAATGTGCAATAGGAACAGAGAAAAGTAACGTACCAACTGCTTGAAAGAATCTGACTGAAATTCACACTACATGACATTTAAGCCAAATCTCTGAATCGATCATTGAAATGACAAGGTATTGTACTACCATAGCTTTAATCGAGTGTGTATATTGTGCGTGTGTGTATATATACACACACACACACACACACACACACACACATATATATATATATATATATATATATATATATATATATATATATATATATATATATATATATATATATATATATATATATATATTTACATATATATATATATATATATATATGTATATATATATGTATATGTATATATATACGTATATATATATATAGATATACGTATATATATATATATATATATATATATATATATATATATATATATATATATATATATATATATATATATATATATATATATATTTATATACATATATATATACATATATATATATATATATATATATATATATATATATATATATATATATATATATATATGTGTATATATATATATAAATATATATATATATGTGTGTGTGTGTGTGTGTGTGTGTGTGTGTGTGTGTGTGTGAGCCTGTGAGATTGGTGGGGATGTGATATAACCTACCGCTCTGGGCGACGTGTTCCACGCCTACGCCCTTCTTCTCAGCCATGAAACCCAGCACAGAAAATATGACCAGTCCGGAGTACACACTAGTACCGCAGTTAATAAATGGCACAATCATGGCATCTCTTCAATGGAATGATAAAGATAAATATAAGAAAGGCAAGTCATCCTAATTAAATAGAACAAAATATTGCAAGGATGTCCAGAAAATTAAGATATATTGCAGTGTGTTTATATTTCTACTTTTCTTTTTGTATCTGTAAGAAATTTGTATTTCGATTGAATTCTTGTGGATGGTGAGTATAGCGTATATATTTTCTATGTTTTTTCTTGCTCTCTATGAATCAATTAATTTTATTGTCAATAAGTATTACTCTATTTTTCATATTTTATCCCCGATGTGTATTGATTTCTTAATTCCCAAATAGATGATTTTATTGCATCTAAAAGTACATATTTATCCTTGTATTTGTACCACAGGTAACCAAATCGTTGATTTCAAATGTATATATCATGATAACTACGGAATTAATGCAGGCAATATACAGGCAAACTGACAATTGGTGACAGCAAATAGAAAAAGAATATCTCAGTCTCCATTTCCAATGAAAAGTACTTAATTTTGTAGATTTGAAATTTAGTCACAGTCACAGGGCTGTCCAATTTTAACAATTTATTCGCACAATGCATAAATGCATTCGCTCGCTTACTTTATCAATGCAGCCGATATAAAATTGGGAGGGGATCGTAGATGATTTTATTATATGATTTCGATATTTCTACCAATTTACCTAGTGGCAGCATTCATTAAACTTATAAATTGTATAAATTGTGAAATTTTCTTGTACCATAAATATCGCATCATATTAGTCTTTAAAACGTCATCCTGAAATTTCATATTATGTGATAAATTTATTATGACATTTGTTGTTTCTCGTGTCATAAATGTCATACCTTACCGTACAACAATAGACTGTGCGTTGACATGGTGTCTTGCTAATTAAAGCACAATATAGTAACATTTGTCTTGATTGACAGATATCGTATCTTACCGATAAACGTTATTGTTAAATCTGTTGTAGCTTGCCATACAATTAAATCTCCTAAGCAAGTGCCGTTGGAGAATGCTTGTGAAAGTGAAGTATAGCTTATATATTTTCCATGTATTGAGTGACAAATATTGTATCTTACCGATAAACGTTATTGTTAAATTTGTTGTAGCTTGCCATAGCAATTAAACCTCCTGAGCATGCGCTGAGGGAGTAGAAGATCTGGACAGCAGCGTCACTCCACACCTGTTCAGAGACATGCAGATTAGGTCTTACTACTACTACTACTACTGCTACTACTACTACTACTACTACTACTACTACTACTACTACTACTACTACTACTACTACTACTACTACTACTACGACATGCACTTCATAAACAGGGGGGGAGAGAGAGACACAGACAGACACAGACAGAGAAAGAGAGAGACTATTTGGGGGATGGTGAGAGAGAGAGAGAGAGAGAGAGAGAGAGAGAGAGAGAGAGAGAGAGAGAGAGACTATTTGGGGGATGGTGGTGGGGGAGAGAGAGAGAGAGAGAGAGAGAGAGAGAGAGAGAGAGAGAGAGAGAGAGACTATTTGGGGGATGGTGGTGGGGAGAGAGAGAGGGTGAGAGAGAGAGATACACAGAGACAGAGAGACTATTTGGGGGATGGTGGTGGGGAGAGAGCGAGAGCGGGAGAGAGAGAGGGGCTAGAGGAAAAATATTATATAGAGCGAGTATTGCTATAACAATAGATAAAGAAGTACGTGAGTATAGGGATGAGTGTCCAAATCATGGGTCATACAATCCTACTACTATCCACACAACAGAGAGTATTATGGGGAGTTATGTAGGGTATTAGGTGACATTGATAAGAGAAGGAAGTGATGTGCAACCCTACTTAACTTACCATAGTTGTGCAAGTGAGAGTTCTATGCATAGAATGTAGGATTTGAAGAAAACCATTAATTTAGTCTAGGCTAAACTAAATCCCATGTACAATACTAAGATAATTAATCCATTCATGAAATATCAAGTGTAGAGAATGCATAGATAAGAGGATGGGAAGGACACCTAATCTAGGCTAAACTAAATCCCATGCACAATACGAAAATAATGGATTCATTCATAAAACGTCTAGTGTGAAATAATAGGAATAGATAGGGAAGGGCGGCTAGTCTAAGCTAAACTAAATCCCATGCAGAAAATGTGAAGGCCTCGCAGTGATTTACCTGAGACAATTATTATCAAACTTATTGTAACTGGCCATGGCCACTAATCCTCCAGAGGCCACGCTCAGGGAATAAAATATCTGCACTGCTGCGTCACTCCACACCTAGCAAACGGCATAAAATAGGTTCACCAAACACGTACATACCATAAAAAGGGAATATACTGATAATCGATACACAATGGATGATATTGAAAATGGCATTTAGGGTATTGACTAGGATAAATTGTAAATGATTATAATCAGAATGAAATAGTTTATTACATAATAATACACAATACAATAATTTACAAAATGCATAATAATAATAATAATAATAATAATAATAATAATAATAATAGTAATAAAGGCACTAAAACTAATAATAATAATAATATAATAATAATAATAATAATAATGATAATGATAATAATAATAACAAATTTAAAAAAATAATAACAACAATTACAAATCATTTACCTGTGAATCTGCGAGTCTGGCAAAGTCAGGTTTCAGGTAGTACTCGATGCCCTTGACCGCCCCTGGTAAGGTCACACCACGGATCAGCATGATGGTCAGCAGCACGTACGGGAAGATAGCAGTGAAATATACTACCTGGCGAATGGAAATAATACAAAGGTGCTTTTATTGAATAACTCTTTCAAATACATGAAAATGAATTATGCAGACACTGCTTTGTAGTAGTAGTAGTAGTAGTAGTAGTAGTAGTAGTAGTAGTAGTAGTAGTAGTAGTAGTAGTAGTAGTAGTTGAATCTCACGTTTAGATTTTTCGGTGAGATATTTTCCTATAATTAAGTTTTCTTAATTGCGTTGTTTGAGTATTGTTTTCCCTTCTCCAAATAAAAAACAATCGAATCTTTTCAGAATTGAATGTTGGTTAATTAATTCAGCAGTTGATCAGAGCTAAAAGGTTTATCTGTTTCAGTATATTTTGCCATGTACATTTTGCAAGGGCGCATGGGCCACTTCTACTTTTGAAAAACTCATATTTCAAGCGGCCATTTTGAAAATAGCAGAGCAAGATTGAATAAAGCCTGCTAACGGAATAGTAGTTTTTTTTAAAACTTAACGTTGTGACCTCATGATAATTGGATTGGTTAATAATTCATTATAATCATCCCTAATGTGTTTCAGTACCTTTCCTAATGATGAGATGCCTTTAATGAGGACAAGGAAGACAATGAGCCAAGCCGCAGCCAGACAAAGAGCCAGCTTCCATTGTAGCTGTCCCCCTTCCTCGATACCAGCCGACATGCCTAGAGCCTCATTGCTACAAATAAAACGGGTAGTAAGTGAAACGGGAGCATGGAGTGAGCGGTTTGTTATATATATATATATATATATATATATATATATATATATATATATAATATATATATATATATATATATATATATATATATATATATATATATATATATATATATATATATATATATATATATATATATATATATATATATTTATTTATTATACCTCACTTGAAGATCGTAAGCCGTGATTGGCTGACTTAACAGTGAACAATCATCATGTTGCCTGATGCCATCAGTGAGGGCTTCATGTTGCCCGTTGCCACTAGCGACACCTAGCGGGGAACGTGTGGATCACCAGTCATCTGTGACCTTGCTTTGTTTAAATTACACATGGGGTTTGTTCGGTATAATAAAACAAATATGCCATGCCAGTGTGGGTAACATGATGGAATGTCTCCCCTTGGGAGGATGGTTTTCCCTCGGGCTCCGCCCTCGGGAAAACCATCCTCCCTCGGGGAAACATTCCATAATGTTACCTCCACTGGCATGGCATATTTGTATAATATATATATATATATATATATATATATATATATATATATATATATATATATATATATATATATATATATATATATATATATATATATATATATATATATATATATATATACAACTATTGATATTGGTAAAAGGATATGTTACCTTATACCTATATCATACGAGAGCAAGATAGCAATAAGAGTTGTGTTCATAAAGTATTACATCATCACTGTGTTTCTATATGACATAAATGTATAAATTCCTTTATTTATTTGGAATTTATTTCACATTTATGCCAATTGTGGCTAATTCGTGACAAGCCAGTTGTAAGTAGTTGGGGAAACCGGAGTACCCGGCGAAAACCACCGCCTCGCCCCAAGTCACTGGCAACTTTCTCACATGCCCAAGCCGGAACTCGAACCCAGGCAGTGGTGAAAGACAGCGTGCACATACATGTATAAATAACCGTACACAATCTTCTTTAGTTCTTTAGTACATATGGAAGAACTTGAAATATATTTCTTCAATAACAATCAAAAGGTGATTTTAAAAACTTACTAAAAGTATTCCTCGCTGGGTGTTTTTGTTTCGTTACCAATCACTAAAAAGAAAACATGCATTTAATCAATTAATCATGACATAATTAAGCAGAAACAGATCGAAGAGGAATGTAGTATGTGCACTTTTGTTTTATTATTTTCCTGATAATACAATAAATTAAAGGTGACATTCCTCCCTCCAGCATGCCAAACTAGACGTGTCTCGTAAAATACACAAACACATACGTTATATAAAATGGTGCAATCATACAGTTATATATCATCAGCAACACATGCATATTTCAAGTATACCGTTTTGTATAAAATGATGTAATAGTATATTCAGATCTCATATTAGCAAATATATATATATATATATATGTGTATATATATATATATATATATATATATATATATATATATATATATATATATATATATATATATATATATATATATATATATATATATACATATATATATATATATATATATATATATATATATATATATATATATATATATATATATATATATATATATATATATATATATATATATATATATATATATATATATATATATATATATATGAACTACCTGAATATATATGCCTGATATCATTTCCATAAAATGGTCCAATAGTTTATTCATACAAAATCAGCAATGCATATATTAACTATGCGAACATATGCCTTACATCATTTTGTCTTCAAATAACAACTCAATACATTTGACAAAATTATTTCATTTGAACGAGACAATAAGTATGTAGTTACAGTATGTGTAGTTGGTGTTGTTCCGTCTGTAGTCGTCGATGCACCACTTGGTGTTCCAGTCACCTGAGCAATCCGTCCAGGGCAGCTTTGACGTCATGGAGGCGAAGAAGTAGTAGATGCACCACGCGATGATAATGTTATAGTAGAGACCGATGAGAAGTGAGACGATGACCATAGCATAACCTAAACCTAGAGGAAGAAAATAGGGAAAGCATTAAGTAAAATACTCGAATAACTACATCTTGGCGTTTTACTATAATTGGAAATAGAAAAAATAACAACAACAAAGTCTTCGTATAAGACTGTAAGGTAAAATATTTATCTAACGTAATTTTTATCTTGAAATCACGCACACGGTTCATTTATTGAAAGCATTAGAATAAATACAACAACAGAACAACAATAACAACAACAACAAAATTCAAGCAATAATTTTAAATACGGTAGATGGCAGTGATATAAACGGATGTATCATTAACCTGATTCCCCTTTTATGTTGTTATTACTTGAAAAAATTAAGGTTAATCCTCATTCATT